>CM047426.1:19750998-20269160 GCA_026168455.1 Theocolax elegans | reverse complement strand
AGTTTACGAGTTATTATTTATTATATTCTAAATATTATATTGTAAATATATATTATAAGAATTTTATAATTTAAACAGCCAACTAGACGGGCCACGAGTCGGCGTATAGACATAAATTCTCACTGTCTTAAGAATCATACGACGATTATTGTAAACAATCAATAAACAATAATAAAAAAACAGTACAACGTTGATACGATAAAAAATGTTGAAAGATATTTTAAAAATCATATTAAAATGATAACGATAAAAGATTAGATTATTCTATAATATTCGATTGAAGAAGGGGTTGTCTCCAACATTTTGCGTTTATACGTGACTGCTATAGCAGTATCTGTGTAATACTTTCAATAGACCATAAAAACTAAAATTTACTATTACAAAAATAAGTATATAGAATGTGAACCTTTTCTTAGAATCTTGAAACAATCATAAAAAATAATTTTTATGAAAAATCTCGATATTAGTTCAATGTGAAACTAAGAACACTTTGTAAGAACAATTGTTTCTTTCAAAGTAAACAAACGTACCAATATATTTCACACTATCAACGCGTTTCAGAAAATGAATAAATAAATACAATCTTCGAGTTTTCTCAGATATTTTATAAAAATTATTAAAAGTGGTTTCAATGAAAAACATAAATAATTGTTCCAGTGAAATTAAAAACAATTCTCTTTTATAAAAATGGAACAAACGTGTACCAGTATTTTTTATACTCTTCCAACGATTTTATAAAATTTTATTTTAACATGCAATAGTTTCAAGGCATCCTAGAAAGTTACAAAAAATTTAAATTATTGCTAATTTTGAAATCAAAAACAACGAAAAAGTAACACAATATTTTAGTCACTTAATTCGATAACTATATTAAAAAACTAAGTAGAAATACAAATGAAATGTACAAATTAAATGTGAATAATTCAGCCGCAAATCACATTAAACTTACGTTGCACTTGACATTGCTCTAAATAAAATCATAATGTAATGTATACACATACACTTTAATCAAATAACAGTATATATATATATATATTCATGTGGTATACGCGTTACGAGATGAACATAAGAACTTTGCGGTTGGAAATCCGATACGATCGCAAGTTTAAACCAACCGCGTGTATTATATATTCAGTTTTATTATTCTTTTCATTTTTTTTCTAGAATTTCTATTTTTATTCACGTGTATATATACATAATTACGATGCAATAAATGTTAAATGAGAAAGGAGGCAAATAACGTTGTTTATTCTTTTTTCCTTACAATCTTAACAATAAACATTACGTAAAAGGAAAAAAAGGAAACTAAACGATAATGAATCATCGACCGAAGACGTAAAATATGTAATAGCCATACTTTTTATGTATATTTAATTAGAGCAATGTTTATTATTAGTAGAGTTATTAAATGTAATTATTCTATATACTAATCTGAATAATTATTGTAAAATGGTCCGTAATTACTATTTACACACCGTGTGTCACTTTTAATGCTTCTATAAATTATATAATTTCAAACTTAAATGTATATATGCATAATAATTTTTAAAACGACGTTTCATTTTATAAAGCGAAACGTATTTTAAACTGCGGCATTTGAATAATGTTGACAAGCATATGGTGAATTCTCATGTTTGTACAGACAGTCAAGAAAAAAAAAAAGGAGAAGAGTGGTGACATATGGCGCGTCTGCTTATTTCTGTAGTTATCTTGTCAGTCTTAAATGATGGTGTAATTACTGTTTGAAAGAGAAAGTACGAAATTAATTTTCGCGAATCAATTTGTGCGTATGGAGTAGAGAAAAGTAAATACAAATTGTTATAATATTCGGTATTTTATAATCGTTTAATCAAATAATTATTGATTTATTTGTCTACCGCTCATAGAAATAGGTCTGTGCCTCATAGAAAAAGGTTTATAGAATTAAAAAAAATTATGGAATTATTTTTTATAATTATTAGTTTATGAAAGCGCCAGTAAATTTATTACATTATTTATTACAACTATAAATTCTAAATTGTAAAAAATTGATGTAAGTATTTATAAATTGACAATTTTACACTTTCTGAAGTGTAAATGTGAGAATGCACATTTTAAATGTATAAGATATAATGTTAACGAAAAATGTCATGATAATTACTTTATTTTTTAGTACATTTATTCGAAAGGTTTTACTGAATTTTTATAGTCAATTCAAAATAATATTGCAAGTTTAGTAAAAAATTGCAATGACTTGATAAGCTCACTGCCTACAAATATGCGATGCAGAGGGGATATTTAAAAGAGGGGAATTTTAATAATCTAAGAGCCTACAAAAAAGAAAAGCAAAATCGGACTGAAGGAGGAGAACGACTGGTCAGCATAGTTTGCTTCTGAATTATAAATTTCTGTCTAGTGTATTTAAATAAAAATAAAAAGACTATGCGTTCCATACAATAATAAAATATTACTACATACGAAAACGGGCTCAAATTCGATACTTATTGAAATGTGAACTCCAAAAAGTAGAAAAATGATTTATTTTTTTATTAAATTAGGAATTTAATTTACTGAAACAGAGGCTCTGTAAAGGTGTTGTATTTCCTTTGACGATAATCTCTAAATTTTTTCGAATTTTTTTTTACTGATAAAAAGTAAATATCTCTATTTGAACAGCATTTGTGATTTTTTTAGAGTTTTCGTACAAATAAGTTTTAAAATTTTCGCGGTAAGTGTCTGCAATTCGGGAATCACACATCCCCTTAAGCATCAACAAAGAAAATGTGGAACGTTTCATTGTTACCCAATGGAAGAAGAAAAAAATAGGGGACAAGTGTATGATCTGTGTGAGTTTAATGAATAAATTGCTAGAAACATGATATTATTGAAATAAACCGCAATCGAATCAGTTTTATTAAATATTAAAATTTTTATTTGTTTTATTAATTATGAATATTCCAAAATAAGTATTAAATATGGTACTTACATATCTTCGAGAAATATATAATATAAATGAGACATTATTATGATAAATTTATCCTAATTATTTATAATTGTATTATATACAGTAAAAGTTTATACAAAACGTATATTTCTACCGTTAGTTCGCCCTAAACAAAATATTACTAGAAATTTCAAATTATCTTTTAAGACTGGCGTCAATTATATTTCAGTTTATTGAAATGCCGAATTATAACATAAAACAAAATTAATTAACCGAAACGAAAGAATAATAATTAAACGAACGATATATATACGCATCAGGTAATTACAATGAAATATTTAACATCTTATATTCTGAACGAGTATAAGATAAGTCGTATAAAAGGATATCTCGGTAAGGCGCTTCAAATTCTTCTTTCTCATATTATGATAATTAGATTAGTATTTCTGAGGAATGATCGAGAAATTGGCTGTTAAAGCCCAAGCCGCGTTATCCAGGAGGCTCGTCTTCTGTTTTCAAGTACGCTCGAGCGAAATGTCTCATAAGAGAGCCAGACGTAGTGACTATCAAGTGTCGGGAAGATTACCCAGGCATCTGGAAAATTAACGTCTCTCGCGTGTATAGAATCACACGGACTTAACCTTATACAGAGGACTCATTAATTTTCTCCTCGCGCGGTGTCAAATTATTTCTTCAATCGCACGTATATATATGTATATAGATATATATACACTCCTATTTCTCGAATTGGATATTTGAGAAAAGAAAAGTGGGAAATAAATGTTTTATCGAGTTGGGTCTGAGATAATTGATATTTATATATAATTTATAGTGGGGTGTACGATTATGTGTTCGAATGCGGTTTTTCTATCGAAAGGTAACAGAAACAAGTATTTAGATTAAAAATTACAATAGTGACTGGTAAATAAATTACTTATAAGTTATAGGAAAATTACTATATAATATAACTATAGTACATAATAAAATTTACTATACTTTTGTAAATTTAAATATTGTAACGGACATCACCGCGCGACTTAAACATATATAAGAAGGAGTCGAGTGACAGATAAGAAGTGTGTAGCTCGTATCGTCGATGCTCCGTCGGGTGGACGGTAGCTCGATGGTCAGAGCGCACGATTCGCAAGCTGAGGTTCCGGGGTTGAATCCCGCAGTTCACCTTTTCATTTCTCGCTTCTCTCCTTTTCATATACGTAACAATATATAAACTATAGTTATTTTCCTCAATTTGTCACTTTGTGATTTCTTTTTATTAGAAACAATTGTCATTTTTACATACGATTTTGTAATTTTTAATCAAACTTTCTTTGAGTGTATCATTGTCACTCTTTTAGATTAAGAGAGTACCAAAGTTTTGAAAATGTTAGTGGTAAAGGGAAGTTACTCGAATTAAAATTATTCTTGTTTAAATGGAACTTTAATGACCAATTACAACCGAGAAGAGAATTAAAATTCAGAGGTTTTTTTGAAACTTTCGGTTGCTTAAACTGCTCTTACGGTTGAAAAATTAAAAATGTTCTAATAAGTGAATGAAAAGTCACTAGATACGGCTTACACATCGAGAAAAACTGCATAGCAATATTTACAATAAATAATAGTAAATTATAATATAACTAAAACAACCCGATTATTTTATTGATTTTTCTGTACTATGGCTACACTTATAAATTACACTTATAACCGCATACTTAAATTAATCAACTTTTTTAGTGCAATGGTTTCAGTTGATTTATTGATATTTTACTGTATTTTTTATTATAATTCGCTTAGTTAAAATTACTATTTAGAAATATTTAATATGACACCATTATTTTTCGAAAATATTTACAATTAAAATTTTATTACTGTACAATATGTTATTACAGTATCATTATTAAAATATTTGCACAAATATTATTCCCTATGGTACTTGTGGCAAAACAAAAGTTTTTGAAAAGTGTGCTTAGGAAAAGTACGTAACGTGCTTTAAAATTAAAACATTAAAAATATAAAGAAACTTAACATAAATGCAAGGGGGGCGCTTGCGCGAAAGATAACTTCTACTTTCTTATATTTTTAATTGATAACATCTAAAATTTCCTATGCCAGTTGATGAAGAATTCAATTTGATTGTACACAATTTTCTTATAATGAAGAAAAATGCTTGGAATATTTGAAACGGAAGATTTTATGAATAATATTATTTGAGAATTGACGAAATGACCTATTTTCTAGTATAATAATTTTTTTATTACACTTATCATACAGACGTTCACTTTATTATTACACAAATACATTAATTTTTTAGCCAGCTATAACTAGCTATATAAGTTTCAATTGGAAAAGAATAATATTTTTAGAATTGTTATAACATTTTGTTTTAAATAATATGAGTAATATATTACATAAACGATCGACAAGTTAATTTGAGAAGGTACGTGCCAATTAATTGACATCGGTTTTTTTATATACAGATAAGTGTGTAGATATGGAGGCATTACTGAATTTGCCGGATGAGGCGTTCTTTGATTTGTTCAAGACTAAAGGTGAACACATACAGCAAGTGGAAATAATCGAAACACAAGAAATAAAATAGTATTGTTTAAAAGAATTAGATTTGTGTAAAAAGCATTACATAATATACATGTGTAAAAAATGAATTATGTACATTTTATAAAGTAGATATAACTTGTTTTATAAAAAATAAATTATTAAAAACAAAATTTTAAGTATTTTAATTTTTGACTCTAAATCGTCCGTGCATGTATTTATTATAAAGTATTATATAAATTTTAATCGGTATTTCCGAACTAATTTGTGTTGCTCAATATTTTTTCAAATATTAACTATTTTTTCATTTTAGACAACCGTATCTCAAAGACTAACTTATTATAAATTATAATAAATCTAAAAATTATGATGCATTTGTAGTATTATTTTTCTATTAATTTCTAACATAACTTTTAGTATTATTTAATAAAAATACAATATGGTAAATTTTAATAAATAAATATTTTTAAATGTATAGTTAATAATTACAATATTTTGTTGTAAATGGTACTTACAATCTTCATAAATAGTTTTACCCTAAAATATTGCAGTATAGTTTTGCACTAAATGGTAATTTTATAATAAAATTAACCTTTTTTCTCAGTGTAATTCAAGGAACGCTAACTAAGTAACTATATTTCAATCAAACCTAATTTTTGAATCATTTAGAATAGTCAAACAAACCAAAACTCTATATTTCATTTTCTTATAGTTACTAAAATGAATGTGAACCATATTAGTATCAATTTATATAAGTCCTACATTAAAAAAAAATAGTAAATTCACTTCAGATGCTATTGAAAAAATCCCGAAGCAGTATTCTCTAAATTCATTAGAGTATAAAATCACTCAAAAATGAGTCACTATGTATTTTTGAGTGAATAGTTCACATAATTTTTCATTTAAAAAGAATATTTAGGTTATGTTTGAGGTAATAAATTTACTTAAGATCGATAACTATAACTTCATTAGAATCAAATAATCTGACTAAATGCCGATTCCATAAGATTTGTTTCTAAAATTCGAATTTTTCACTCGAAGAAACATAATAACTTTTTATCTAAAAACTCATATCCTACTATTTTACATCCCTAAATTGTCCGGAGGTGAAACAAATTTAATTTCGAGTACAATAATTGTACTTTACACGGATAAACATATTTATCAATACAAATTACTATATTTTTTAGACTTATTCTGAGACAGAAATGTGATAAATTTTACTACATTTTATCATAATAATTTGATATATATATATCATATATACATTATAAATTCAATTACATCCCAACATTACTAAAATACGTTCATTTTTGTTATACAAATTATGCCTTTGCATGTAATATTATTAAAAAACTAAAATTTTATATAACATAAGACCCTCATCAATTTTTCAAGTCAAAAAAATAAATCATACCCAACATATTTGCGTCAATAAATTCCCTGTATGTCAAAATACTCTCTTTGTATATACATTAACCCACGTAAACAGATTTAATATCAAATATATATAATAATTCTATTTTATTAATATTTCAAAAATAAAATTTAATATAATATAAGAATTTTCAATAAACTTTTCAATATATACTACCGTCGCACATATACATACGTATATATACGTATACCACTGACCTTATTAATAAAAAAATATACTTTGTATATTCCTAATTTTCAAAATTTAAAAATTCATTTCGTATTATTCAAATAACATAATTTATCGTGATTTAATATTATGAATATCGCAACGTTACACATATACGCATCAAGGATAATGTTTGTTTAAAAATTAAGGATATTTCCAATGTTTTAACAAAATATACGAATCACTATATATATGTGTGTGTAAAAAATGAAAAAAAGAGAAAACAATGTAATATGAAATGACGCCATATGTATTGAATAAATATACATTATTATTTTAATAACATTTTATAAATTATCCAAAATATCGCGTTAGAGCGATTCACTCCCCCAAAAAAAATCTCTGATGAAAATATTAAATTAATATAGCACACATTTAGGCGAGTGGTTTGATAAAAGAATGCTCGCTCGAGAAATAAATTAATTATCCGAAACTGATTAGAGACAGGTTGAGCAAAAACGAGGAGAGTTCTAAATGTAATACACACACATATATATATGTCTGTGTATATATATAAAAATGTTATCCACGGTATTCAGTATATACTTTTCACCTCGATCTAAAAAGATCCTCGCGTCCATTACATTTTCGCATTCCCCGTAATTGTTTAATCTTCAAATTGGCTCGGAAGCGATCGCAACGGAGTAAAGAAGCAAAAAAAAAGAGAGCGGAGAGAGAGAGAGAGGAAAGAATAGGGTGCGAACCTCTCGCGAGAGCCGTATCAGAATTAAGTCAATCAGATGCCCTCGCGTGAACTCGGTGGAGCGCGTATATATATATACCCTTTTCTTCCTTCTCCATTTCGCTTTTAAGAGCAAGCGGTTGAACGTGCACAGGCGCCCCGGGAAAATTAAAGCCCGCGAAAAAGAGAGACGGGAGAGGAAATGAAAATCGAAGTCCCATCAGCTACGTGCCTCGCATACGCCACATATATATATACATAGCTGTCGAGATATAGAGATATAGTTACTATACTACGGTCCCTTATTTTCTTTTCTTTTCGTACATATATATATATAACCTTTTATTTTCGTGCCTCATATCCTACCCATATCTTCTTCTTCTTCTTCTCCTTCTTGCTTTTTTTTCGCTCATCCTCGCTGACGTTATTTGCATTAAGAGAGTAGGTATATATAGGTATATATATATATATAAGTCGACTGGAATATGCATGACGGAAAACCACCGTCCTATATATATATGTGTATACATAGTCGTCAGAGCTCACACTAATTCGCGCGTGAAAGATAGGCATTTTTCATGAGGTGAAATTTCTTTCTTTTTTTCTTTCCCCCTTTTTGCTTCTCGTATACATATATACCTCTGACTTTTGAAATACGCCGACGTATTACGTGAATTCCGGTACGAATTTAATTGACGGGTGTCTAACCCCCTAATTCCTTTTTTGCGACTTTTGTGTGTGAAGGGACCCGATTGTTCGGGAAGTCACTCGTTTTATATACGTTTCGATGATTCAGCTCAAGATTATATTACACACACACATACATATATATATATTGGTATATCAATCATTTTTATATCGCATATCGCGGATATACATTTTAATTTTTCTTTTTATTTATAACGTTACATGGTTTTTATCGTGTACGAAAATTGATTTTAAATATGCGTAATCCGTGGAGATTTTACTTTGATCATCAATAATGCAGTTTATTTTACATTTCGAAGTGTATCGCGATCAGAATTCAAAAGGCGCGCGCAATAATCCGGATTTTATTTTTATACACTTTCTTTTTTTTTAACTGGTTTATTTATTTCCCGATAAATATATATATCTGTGTATGTGTGTGTGTGTGTGGGTGTATAAAAGTAATTACGTTATTTTATATTTTTCACGTTTAAATCACTTTAATGAACTAAAGAAGATGAATGTGAAAGCATGTATTTTGACTCAAAGTCTAATTTAGAAGTTCTTGAATATCTGTAAAGATGAAACATCAAACAATTCTGTATGTTCTTTAAAAGGAGAATTATTTTTTAAATGTTTCTTTATATAGACTGCCGAAGTAATATGAAAGAAAAAACATTAAAAATGATGTGGCATAGCCGTATGTAAGAATTGTCTTAAATATTATTAAAATAATTAGTATTATTAAAATAAACAGTCCAAAAAAATTTAGTTTCGTAATCACTATACGTTGCCTGCATTAAAGTCGTAATACAAAGAACTACAGCGTATGCGCATCAAATAGTCGTCTATAAAATACTTCTCAAAGTAATACATACATTTGTAAATAAATTATAATAAATCGAATTTCATTCCCGTTGACAATTAAATTTTAATGTTAAATACTTATTGACAGTCTTGTCACCGTTCACACATAAATTCCAACCTATACATCACCAATTCTTTTTCTCCCTCCCCCAAAGAACTGTACACCGTTAATAACAAACGTTTACGCGGTACAATACGTGTCACACGGAATTATCAATTTTAAAATTGAATTCGCAAATAAGGCTCATTATATATATATACACCTCGTTGGAAAAACATTACCTATGACGCAATGCATTCATCGATGTAATACACTTCTTATACTGAAACCCCGTCAGATTCGCATCGAGATCGCAGTAATCACTTACGTGCGACGACGTCGACGATATCGAGTAAGAAGAAGAAAAAAAAAGGAGGAGAGAAGAGAAGAGTCTAAGGCACTCGAGACGTCGACTATACGTACTCAATGAGTAAGAGAGAGAGAGAGAGAGACTTTGGATGCTTTTTGCTACCCGTTCTTCTCCAAAGTCCCTCGGAAGTCGGAGGAGAAGCAGCTACAGCAGAGCCGTTGGATAAGACGACAAGATTGGCAAACATGGTTGCCTCGGCAACGCGTCCTCGAGATATCCTCGATGGGCAAAACACACGTGACTCTATACCCCCGTCATGGAAAAGACTGGGAATTTGCATCATCAAAATTAATAACTCGACGTTGTATTTGTCATTCTATATCCCGTTTTTTTTTACATTAACTTTGCTTTTTCAAGACGAGTGGATATACTTAATTAATTCGAGTGTACACGGTTGAAGAGAGAAAAGTTTTTCAAATATATACTGTTACATTTTGCAGTTGAAATCGTAATGGTACATAGAAGAGTAACGCAGTTGCAAACTCTAAAAATCATAATATTTACGAGAAACTTTGCGCGAGAGAAGATGAATAATTACACGCGAAACACTCGAGTAAAAGTAGTTGATTTTTATGAAAACTCTTATTTTTGTTTAAAGATAATATATATCACGAATTATAAAAAAAAGTTTGTTATATAATTGTTCAGTGAAAATAGAAAATTAGGTAAAATTCCAATGCGAAATATTTTTTTAAATACTCGTAAATAAATCATCGTAAATAAATAATCGTAATAAATATAGTTGTATGAACCCTTCTCGGGTTCTTGGTAAGCTTAAAAATAAAAAAAAATAAATCATTGTTTGAAACTAACCAGGAGAATCCACACCCTTTGGAAGTGGATCCTCACCAAATTCTAGGATATTATTTCTACTTTAAAAATATGAAGAAAGCCGTAGTTATAGATTCCAATGCCCTTTTTACGTTAGATATAAACAAAATAACGAAAAATCTCGCCAAAAATATTCTTAACTTTGATTGTTTGTAACTCGGAAACGAGTAAAGGTGTACATTTAAACTTAAGTTCAGAAGAAAAATTGAGATCGAGTAGATATGTTTAAAAAAAAGAAGCTCAAATATCTAAATTTGGTCTGAAGTTATGGGAGATATAAGAGTTAGACGCAGTTTTGGCTTAAAAAAATCGTCAAATTGTAAAGCTAAATTTTCGTTAAAATTTCGTTTTATTTTTATTTCTTCCACAATTTTTGACCAAATCAAGATATATGAGCTTCTTTTTTTTCGAAACATATCTACTCAATCTCAGTGTTCTTTCAAAATTTGGTCTTTACTTGTTTCCGAGTTATAAGCAATCAAATCAATAATTTTTTCAACGAGATTTTTTAGATTTGCTATATCTATCATAAAAAAGAACATTGGAATCTAAAACTCCGGCTTTCTTGATATTTTTGTAGTAGAAATCATATCTTTGAGTTTAAAAAGGATCTATTTCTCAAGCTTTAGGTACAAAAATTGATTTAACTTTAATAAAACACCTGGCCGTCGCTTTGAAGATATCGTTGAATATATTGTTTATTATTATAAGATGTGTAATTCAAATAAAATATGCATACGAATAAATAGAAATTTAAAACTTTCTAAGCTACTTAATTTAAAGGAATTACCATCTGTTACCAATTTTTCAATGTCCACTTACCGATACTCTTGATGATTAAATTATTTTTAAATATTGCATAGAATTAAAATAGTAAAAGAAGAATGACATTATCTCGAAATAAAAATTACAAATTGTGTAATAGTACTGTTAGTTTGTAACATTGTAACTAAACAAGATTAAACAAATTTTACGAAACATAGGTCATAACCCTCTCAATGCACGACATTTCCAGATAAACACAATTTTTTCAACTGAACGCATCTAAATCTGAAAAATATCTTGTCACTTTTGACGAATTCGATTCATAAAGAAATTTCATCTTCCTCTCACATTCCGTACAATTAATGTTACGGTGTTCGTCAACGTCGAGGAATCAACGATTTGTCAAAATCCGAGAACTGATCGTCGAAAAAGAAGAAGAAAAGAAATTCATCGATTAAAACAAGAAGGAAGAAGAAAAAAAATAGGTGACGACGAATGAAAGGGAGGAGAGTTTGAATGAAAAGTGTGGTAAACAAAAAAGTAAGCCTAGCGTACAGTGAAAAGATTCGTGGTGAATGGAAGATAAGAAAGAGAAGTGAACGACAGAAGGTTCAAGAAAAAAAGAAGAGGGTCACAAAGTGAAGAGAAGAAAGAGCAACGTCTTTTTAATTTCATGCGAGAAAGGAGGTCGAGCTCGTCGCTTTTTTCAGGGGATTTATGATAGTGTAACACTAGGATGTATAACCCTTAATAAGAAGTTGAGATAATCTATATATCTGATATATCGAACACCTAAACTTTCTTTACACTCGACGGTTGCAAACGTTAATTTTTTTTTTAAAGAATTTTAGTCGATATCTCCGGAGCACAGTAATTCTTCGCATTTATGTATGTCAGTTCGGCATCCCTTTTTATAAAACATGCTAATACCTTCAACAATAACAGAAAAAATCTTAAAAACTTTTTTAATTTTAATGAAAAAAACTTCCAACTCGATGCTAATCAACGACGGAGGTCATATACAATGTATATCTACACTGAGAAAAAAATGTATTAAAATCAAATAAATATGCAAAAAATAATTTCTTTACAGGCAATCAAAGCAAAGTATTATTAAATGAAACACAAAATTTCTTTTCGTAAAAGTAATAATTGTTTGGCACGCGTGAAAAAATACTGCATTGCGTGAAAAAATATATTATTAGTCTAAATAAATAATAAATTAAATTAAAGAGTGCAATAAAGATAAAGAAAGCTAAAGAAATAAATAATGTATTTAAATATAGTAAAGAAATTTGTAAAAAAATACTTATATTTTAAAATTAATCGTTTATATATCTTTGATTTGAAAATGTATACCATTAATTTAAAAGTTCAGTTTTTCATTAAGAAGTACGTAGCATTATTACGTAGTATTAACCAAATTGTTTTGATTCAAAGACATTTTTTTCTGTGTATGCTTATACTTAAAAAATAAAAAATCAAATACCCATTAAACTCAAAAACTAAATATATCCATCTTCCGAAGTAAAAACTCGATAACAGAAATTAACGCAGTATAAATATTACACTTGTAAAGTTTTCTTGTACCTCAGAGAGAGAGAGAGAGAGAGAGAGAGAGAGAGAGAGAGAGAGAGAGAGAGGAAGAGAGAAAAAGAGGTTAGACAATTTTTTTTATGTATCTCGAGAGAGAATCGGCGCATAAAGTTGTATAATCGAATCATGTCGAACCAGTTGGAGATACTTTACGGATATATGCAATTCCCTTAAAGAGCCCAGAGAAATTTTCAACTGTGAAAATGGCTGGTGTAACTTTGAAACGCCGCATACTAGTTCTCCAGGGCATTTCGTAATGGTTGGGTTAATTACCAAGGTTCCGAAAGAGATTAGCAAGTACGAACTGCACACTTTTTCCCCTCGTAGAAAATCGTCTTATAAGAGTTAGCTTTTCCACCTATATATATAGAGAGAGATGTATATACAAGCTTGAAATATATTCGTACGAGTCATTGAATTTGTGTCGCTAATTTTCACTAAAGTGGCACACTGATATTTTTTTTACATTTTATTGCTTGTTGAATTAGAATTATTTTGTTAGTAACGAGATTGTTAGTGGGTTATTAGTATAATTGTAATATGTATGTTTGGTTTTTTTTATAAATTGTTATTTCTTTCATATAAAGGAGAATTTTTTTTAGAAATTTATAATTTAAAATTGCATAAAGAAACATTTTTAGAAATGTTTTTGTCAGTTTCGTATATTTGTAATAATATTATTTTTTAAGTTTTTAAATTGATTATTTAAAGAGTGCTCATGAGGTGTGTTCTGTCAGAAGAATATTTATTTATAGATAGAACTTTTGAAAAATTGTTTAATAATACAAATTATATTTGATATATTAATAATATATGACACTCCACGTACTTATAATATTTCGTGTTAATTATTTTTAACCAATTTTAGTTAAAAATGAACAAAAAGTACGTAAATCTAGGTACTTTAATTAGTTTCTTTGAAATGACTTTACTGAAAACGTTAGTCAATTTTCTAACAGGGTATTAAAGGATTTTATCACTCGATGTTTTCAGGCATAAAATGTAAGAAATGATCAATCTTCCCGAGTCACTGTATTTAAAAAAAGAAACGAATTAACCCTTAAGTGTCACTGTGAATCACGAAGAACTCAGCAGATTTTTTTTAAAAACCGAGGAAATTTCCTTTTCTGCGTGGTTTTAATTTTCTTTTGACGCGATAATAATGAATTTTCGCTTAAAATATCTTTTGGTTGTTTAGAAGAGATCTCAAAGAATGTAAAAAAGAGACAGAAATATTCATTAGCAAACTTATGTTATTATTTAGAGGAAAGACAATTAATGTTTATTCAAAATTACCGATATAAAATATTATATTCTTTTTTTGCAAACGAGATTAACTGATTGATTAATACGTGTCGCTATTTTATAGAAAGCTCAATTCTATTTTTTGTTTAATTTAAATAACAGTGGAAATTTTGAGTCGTGTTTTTATTCTCCGAGGTATCGGTATATGTTTAATACACGAAGTGTCAAAAAATATCTTATAAGCTTCTTGGTATTTTGGGACTTTACCTCGTAGGTCAAGAATTTTAATATATAACTGCGATTTTACCTAAACGTATTTAACACATTTGTGTATAATAAAAAGTGTGTTTTGTTATTAAATTCGGAGTATCTTTGATTTGAGAAAAAGGAAGCTTAAATATTTCAATTATAATTAATATTTTAATATTTTAATATTTTAATATTTTAATATTTTAATATTTTAATATTTTAATATTTTTAGTATTTATTAATATTTTTTTTTTGGTCAAAAGTTCCGGAAGGAAGAATAATGAAAAGATAGTTTGGCCTAAAAATCAATATACATTAACCCATTCTTAATTATTATTTATGGCATAAATCATACCCTATCCTAACGTGGATTTTTTTATACATAGTATTAGATACCTTCTTTCAAATGCCGTCAAGAAAATTAATCTGTCAAATTAAGAAAAAAGGTATAAAAAAGGTATTCTTCTTTGAACGTAAAAAATACAAAAAAGGTATTGGTTTCTTTTTTTAATTAATTTTTTTCATAACATTAAATTGTTTTTTATTCTTTTGTTTGTTAACAAAAGCTTCCTTGGTTGCTATAATTTAACGCAGTATTTTTTGTTTTTCATTACAAGATAGTAAAAAAATTAGATTCCAATGAAATTTTACGAAAAAATATAAAACTATCTTTTTATCGTTCTTCCGTAACTTTTGACCAAATTAAGATATTTGAGCTTCCTTTTTTTAATCAAATCTACTCAATTTGTGCTTTATTTTGAACTTACGTTTGAGAGTATATCATTATTTTTTAGAGTTATACGCTGACAAAGTCAAATATTTAATTTGTTGAATTTTGCTCTTATTTTCTTATAAATCGATGCTCTCCTTGTTAGTCTTTTTTTATACGTAGATGCAATTTATTAATTACATATGTGGAACATCACATTTTGGATTAAAAATTGTAAAGCCGTGTAACGAAGGTACAACATTTGAAGAAGACGGTATAATTGATCGTTACAAATGAACTAATATAAGTCAATCAATACATTCATTTAAAAAATAATCTACTACATATTAACAAAGAATCCCAACACAGGCAACATCAAAATTATAATTCAATATCATTCATCACGGTCAACATTTAACGATTCGAAAAGCACTCTAAATAAGCACTTTGAAATCAACTGGAATCATTCAACGATTCCCGACTTATTGATCGTTGATAAACAATCATCACATATATAAAAGAAACCCCCGTATTAAATAAGTTAAACAAAATCTCCGATACACACTGTGAAAATAATTAAACAGCCTCTCTCTACATGTATGTATATATATTATATATATAATATATGCAGCAGACAGTTCGGTAATTAAGGTTTTAAGTTAATAAGCCATCGGATAGGATGAAATTTCCTGATCCCAGAGACGACAACATAATGAAGAAATCTTACGTTAGGCGTATACTACAACGTGGCTGTGTACATCACGTACATAGATGCGCGATTGTCTCAACGTATACCGTTACATATAGGTATATGTATATATGTATACATATATACAGACACGCGGGACGCGTTTAGGCGCAACACTGTCTCTCGCGATCAGTAGACCATTACGCGAGATTAGTCGCGTCTCGAAAATTAATATCCAAGGAAACCAAGGAGAGAAAGCATAGCTTAAAGGGGTGAGCCTAGTTTCTGCCCCTCCTATACATGTACATACACGTACACATATACAGATATAACCTATCTAAGCATAATGCCAACTGATACCTCTATCTCGTGTAAACAGGAACCGCTGCTGCGTAATGCGAGAGAGCTCCATAGCTTTGTTTGCCGGTTATATTGTGTGCGTGTGTGTGTGTGTGTGATTGTGTATGTACATGCATCCGTATGTACATAACCATCGGATGGTGCTATATACGCACCTACCGAGAGTGGGAGAGAGAGAGAGAGAGAGATGATTAATCAATGAATTAAGTATGTTTTAATTAGCGAAGTGCGTGATTATGCGTAACAACGTGATGAGTTTTGACAGGTACCAATTCGTGTATATATTATATACATATAGGTATATATATATACACACACAGACACCTGGAATATAGATGAATTAATTGATTAAAGATTGAGCTTATTGTGCATTACCTTTTGTAAATATAGTGAGATCCGCGTGTGTGCCTCTACAACATAACCTTGATTGATAATAATTGTTTTGTTTGTCAGAAATTGGATTTGCATGTACGCGCGCATAAAATTTTTTATACGCTGTTGTCCTAGGACTCGGGAACAGAGTAAGATACAAAAAAAGGGAAAGTGCGTACAGCCTGGGAATATTTAAATATGTCCATATTTTTTGAACACCAGCTGGGTTTACCGCTATATAACTCAAAATCTATCAACTTTTACTATACAACATTATATGTAACCTTCGTTGCTAATTATATCTAGAATTTATTCTTCTGGGTTAGAATTTCTAATCTCAAGGTCATTGTTACATAAACTACATGTCAATATTCAACTTGAAAAAAGTGCAAGTGCGCCACCTTTGATTTTTCATCCAAAAGTCTAAAAGAAAGCTTGGAGCAATACCTTTCAAATGGTCTGTAGCATTTTTATGGCCTCCAATTCTGTAAAAAGTTATGACAATTTAAAGAAAGACAAAAAATTCACAAAAAATTAACATGGTAATTCCCATTTAAATTTTAAAAAAATTTCGTGTTTCTTTAAACTGTCATAACTTTTTACAGAATTGGAGGCCATAAAAATGTTACAGACCATTTGAAAGGTATTGCTCCAAGCTCTCTTTAGACTTTTGGATGAAAAAATCAAAGGTGGCGCACTTGCACTTTTTTTAAGTTGAATATTGACATGTAGTTTATGTAACATTCACCTTGAAATTAGAAATTCTAACCCAGAAGAATAAATTCTAGATAAATTAGCAACGAATGTACATATAATGTTCTATAGTAAAAGTTGATAGATTTTGAGTTAAATAGTGGTAAACACAGCTGGTGTTGAAAAACTTGGAAAAATCCACTTTTTGAGGTTAGAATAACTTTAGAGCATATAGATTCCAGTACCTAAAAATTTTTTTCTGTATTCTGAAAAACATTTGCAATGTGTACCCAAAATTTGGAGCATTTAAAATTTTGATCGAACCACTTCGTGTGGAATATCCCATATATATATACACACACAGACACCTGGAATATAGATGAATTAATTGATTAAAGATTGAGCTTATTGTGATTACCTTTTGTAAATATAGTGAGATCCGCGTGTGTGCCTCTACAACAATAACCTTGATTGATAATAATGTTTGTTTGTCAGAAATTGGATTTGCATGTACGCGCGCATAAAATTTTATAACGCTTGTTGTCCTAGACTCGGGAACAGAGTAAGATACAAAAAAAGGGAAAGTGCGTACAGCCTGGGAATATTTAAATATGTATGAAAAAACAAAAATCACAGTTCAGGCTGTTGCTGGCGGAATTCGCGGACGTTACTCGAATTCTTACAACGTTTTCCCAATATTCTTTTACTAAGTTACTTCCCGGGTGTGGATTTATATGAATTTCTAATCTCAAGGTCATTGTTACATAAACTACATGTCAATATTCAACTTGAAAAAGTGCAAGTGCGCCACCTTTGATTTTTCATCCAAAAGTCTAAAAGAAAGCTTGGAGCAATACCTTTCAAATGGTCTGTAGCATTTTTATGGCCTCCAATTCTGTAAAAAGTTATGACAATTTAAAGAAAGACAAAAATTCACAAAATTAACATGGTAATTCCCATTTAAATTTTAAAAAAATTTCGTGTTTCTTTAAACTGTCATAACTTTTTACAGAATTGGAGGCCATAAAATGTTACAGACCATTTGAAAGGTATTGCTCCAAGCTCTCTTTAGACTTTTGGATGAAAAAATCAAAGGTGGCGCACTTGCACTTTTTTTAAGTTGAATATTGACATGTAGTTTATGTAACATTCACCTTGAAATTAGAAATTCTAACCCAGAAGAATAAATTCTAGATAAATTAGCAACGAATGTTACATATAATGTTCTATAGTAAATATATATATATACACATTTATTTACACGGGTAAAATGCGTGTAATTTTCGTAAAATTTTTATGTGCTATGCGTCTTGTATAAAACAATTTTTAATTAATTTTCTTTAATTAAGTAATCGATACTCGTACCTAATTTCTGATCTACACGTGTAAAAAAGAGTATACTAGATTTTTTTAAATTATTTATAATGTAACGTGTCAGTGCAATAATTAAGCACATTGTATGTATCCATTTTTGACGAAAATTGTATGTAATGGATATTAAACATGGGTGTATATACAGAACGATGTTAATTTAGTAAATATTATAAACAATAATGGTACAGTTTGATGAGGATAGAGGAGTTTTATCGAAACATCGTCAATATTCCTTCTTCTAAACAAATTGCATGGACGATAAAAATATCTTAATATTAATAAAAAAGTAAATGATTAATATGTAATATTTCCAAATAATATATGGTTTTCAATCGATAATTATTATGATTTATATGAAAAAATATTGTCAATAATTAGATACTGATCAGGAATTGAAAAAGAAATATGAAATCCAAAAAACAACTAGCATAAGAGATCTTTATTTACAAACAATATATATACATAATAGAAGGTGGTACCGCAAGTTTTTCAAAATAATAATTAATTTTTAATAAATGTTTACCACTTAGAAATCTCAATTTAGGGATAAAAAATAGACGATATCCAAATGAAGCAGAAAACCGTTGCGGATAGATCTTTCAAAAAGTCAATCAATTGTCAGGTAAAAAATAAATAGGGATGTCAATATTTTGGGTTTAACGTCCCCTTCACTCAAATTGTGTGTATATAAACTATATTATAAACGAATAACATCAATACCAATCACGTCACATTGCAAGCTTGACTCAAAATCTATATCTATAAAAAATAGTAAAATCGACATCCTTCATGTGTATATATATTAACAATAGTTCTAAAATCTTTTAAACAAATCCAAATGTGTATGATTTTGTAAATTTTTTAGCAAACTCATTGTTTATAAAATTTTGAAATTACTAACGCAGTTGACATAGAATATATTAAAATGTCCGAATAAGCTGAAGGCTAATTCACTTTGAAACAAAACAGAATTTACAAATTTTACGACGAAGTGAACTGTTGCGAATATATTTTGTAAAATTTAGGGAACTTACCGGACATTTAACATTTCAAGGAATATTGAGAATATGTTTATAAAGGTCGCCTTCTTCGCACATAAGAGATGAAGTCACGAGACATACGTGCAACGTTTAACACTGTTGGCACGATCGCAAAATCGGGAACCAATACGATGAGACGACCAAAATCCGCGACAAAGTTTAAGATTCGTCGTTTCCTAGTCAAAGCAGGAGAAATTCCGTCAAATCTTCAGTTGCTTATCAAAGCAGCGCATTCAGCTTCAAGATCATCATGTATAATCGATGCTTTTCTCCACCGTTTCCACGAATTTCGACTGAGGAGTTGCTAAGGAAGTGCAAGTGAAAGTGTTGGTGCCGATTACCCAAAACTCTGACCGATTTCGGTGTGATATTTTCTTAAATACTATTTGTTCCAATGGTTTTACCGTTGAGAATTACCTCACTGATGAGTAATTACCGCATTAATGGAAAAAGTAAGGTTTGACACTGGGATACATCGAAGTCATAAAAAGGCATGTGTAAAATAAGTAAAATAACAAATTTTCTGTAGCAAATCTAAACGAAAAAGTTTTTTTTATTATAATTTGAATAAATAAATTTAATAAATATTAAATAAAAAACTTTTATAACAGAAGCTTCACAAAATCGAGTTCTGCTTTTTAGTCACGAATCAATCTATTCGGTCACCTAGTTCCGTAGCTCAAGAATATAATAATTGGTTTAATTATTATTACTAATATATTTATAAAATATATCTATCGGTCTTTCCGAACCAAAACTTGATTTTAAATTATAAGAAACTTCATGTATTTTTTGTCCACTATATAATTGGTGGAATTTATTATTAATAACATACCTAAATTTTTTTAAAATAACTTTCACGATTTGCTTAATAGTACATTATGCACCAAGGGCTCAAAGAGTGATAATCACCTTACGCCCGTGCGTAGCGTATATTTTTTCTCTACAGTAATTGTCGCACACTGAAAAACTTATTTATTACTTTAGGCGGAAATCTTGTTAATAATATGAACCAAGAAGAAATCTGCTCCATATTAAATGAATCTTCTAGAATTTAGAAGAATATGATTTATCCTGTATAATTGATCTTCTTAAGTCAACCTTCCTTATAGTTTCGGACATAAGAAGATCCAGTTTGATTATAGAGGAATCATTAAATAACAATCAGATTTCTTCTTTGGTCGATCATATTTAATAAGAGTTTCGATTGAAGTAAGAAATTAACTTTTTCAGTGTAATATTTACTTTGCGTACACTATAGTATTCTTTGCACCCTCAGGCAAAAAAATAGACACTTTGCGCCCGCTACATGCGTGTAAAGTCAAATTTTTCGACCGCTGGTGTGCAAAAAAGAAAAACATTATATATGTATCTTAGATCTTATCCAACCTTAGGACTTGTATAATATATAGAAATATGAAAAAGCCAGTATTTTAGAATTCCATGAGCATTTTTACCGAAGTTATACGTAATTAAAGAAAAATATTAAAAAATAGATGCTTTACTTTAATCATTTATAACTGTTAAACGACTTAATAGATATACTCGAACCAAAGTTTAAAAGAAAATCTGGATTGAGTGATTTAGATTTAAAAAAAAGCCCAAATCCGTGTATTAAATCGAGAGTTATAAAAGAAATAAGAAATGCATCAAATTTTAGCTTAAAATGGAATTATTAATTATGATGGAGCTAAAAACTGTTACATTTCTTATTTTTGCTATAATTCTGTTTTAAATAAAAATCACTCGATCTGAACTTTATTTTAAACTTTGGTTCAAGTATCTCTATTAAGTCGTTTAGGAGTTTTAAGCGATAAAAGTAAAGCATCTATTTTCTAATATTTTTCTTTAATTGCGTATAACTTTGATAAAAATGCCCATGGGATTCTAAAATTCTAGCTTCTTTCATGTTTCTATATTACAAAAAAAGTCCTAAAGTTTGGATAAAATCCGTGATCCAAAAATAAAAGCCCTGACCTCTCCTTGTAATTATATTACCAAACCCAAGTAAAACTATCACCACAATTTGTCTAATATTCCCAGTTAAATTTATCAGATACCACTAACAAAGTTGTATAGTAAAAACAATAACGGTAACAATTTCTACGAGTATATGAATAAAGCAAGTGTACATCAAAGTAAAAAAAAAGCTCGAATCCGCGATTAAACATCGCGCTTTATCGCACTAATAGATACGCGGATATACCCGCACGAGAAAGCGAATTAGGTTGTAACCGCGAAACCAAGTAGGCATTTATATATATACATATATATCGAAGCAAATAGAAATCCAAGCAGATGGTATATAACCAGAACGTTAAGGGCTCGGTGAAGCAGCAAGAGAACCGAACAATGAATCCAGTTAGAGGGAGTGGGAGAGGGTGAGAGAGAGAGAGGAAGAGAACGATAATCGGGAGGTTGGAGGCCGAGGCAAATGCGATTAGGAAGTAAAATCCGGTGAGCCGCGTTTACGTTTCAAATCGACGTGCGAGAATTAATGCACGCGGTGCATAAGCGTCGATGCATCCCGTACCTACGAAAAGGAGGAGGAGGAGGAGGAGGAGGAGCAGTGGGGTGGGGGGAGGGGAAAACGGGATTTATAGAGAATATTCGAGAATATTCCTGGCGCTCGAGGATGCTTTAGATTCTCGATGCGCTACCATTCCCAATGGGAATATAATTGGAATTATTTGCCGACGTATGTGTGTATGTGTGGATGTGGATGTGTATGTGTGGAGGTGCGCGTCTGCTGAAATGAAAACGGATGTTACGGATTTTCATAGCTTTTCGACCAAAGATCTTGAGCGTCGTTTAATCTTACGGAAAAGGGAGATTAACTTTGGTTACGTGAGGTACTTTACCGATCCTTTGCCTCGATGGAAAAGGTTTAAATTGTATACACATACCCGTAATAAACTCGGATCAGTTATACCTACTGTATTTCTATATACTTTATTTTATAAAAGGATTTGTATAAAGACTATTATCAAGATTATTTCAGGGCGTAACGACTATAGAAATATATATATTTTTTTGTGTAGGTTAGATACATATTTAATGATAAGAAAGGACAATGAATTTAATATTATAAAACTTTTAATATATTAAGTTGCGTTTATATTTAGTTGTGTGCCATTATCTACTTTTTCTTGAATATATTCAATTCATGGATTTTCGGCAAATAATGCAAGACTTGAAAAATATTATTTTTATTACATTTTTAGGCTCCCTGAAAGGTATACGTATAGTCATCAAGAAATAATAATTTTTGTAGGTTTTCCTTAAGGGATCTCGTCGACTCCCATTTGGATTACTAAAGGCGTTTTATCAGGCCAAGATGTTTATTTGATTTTTATTTTTTGTTAACGTCGCTCTTATATAAGTACGTTGCCAATTAACTAAAATCTTCTGTTAATAACTTCAACTGCTTGTATAATTAACCTAAAATTAGTGCATATTTTAAATAATATACTCGAAATTTAAGGTTTGAAGAATAACGGTTTTTCTTTAATAATAAAAATTGATTACCATGTTTCTAAAGTGAATTTGAACAATTATGGTATTAAAGGTTGAACGATATATAATATTTACCGTAAAAGGATAAAATAGGAAAAGCTGACGGACGATCCAAAATTGACAAAAAATGGGAAAAGAAAACGTTTGACTATTCGGTATATTAATTAGTTTCGAAGAGCGACGTGCTCGAGATATTTAAAATCTAATCCAACGTACCGGTCCACTCATCGTTTCAAAAACGATTATAATAGGTTCAAAAGCTTTTCAATTCCCTTCGCTCTGCGCGCTCTCGCGGTGCAACAAGTTGAGCTCTCTCGCACCTATATTTAAAAAAAAACTCTCTCTGACCCAAATATCCTTTCCTCCCCTTGTCGCTTTGTTGGCGCGTCGAAAATTTATCGAGGATACATCAAAAGAGAGAGAGAGAGAAGGACAGGGGTCAGAGGAAGTTACGCCAGGCACCGCAAAATCTCCCTCTCTCTCTCTCTCTATATATATAGGTTCGAGGAAAATGCGTAACCTGTCAAATGTCGAACGGGAACGGTAAGTGAGCTAACACAAAGGCTTTTCCATGGCACGCGTCATGGTGGCTAAACCTCTCTGGACTGTCGAAACTCTCGGGATACGCTTGGAATTTTCGGTTTTTCTAACTCGGTGGCTCATGAAAACCCACCCGAAAGTTGTAAACCCTCTACCCAAATCACGGGTCGCCATACTTTCATGGCTTCGAGATACCAATTCCACGCGTACACAAATACGCAGATACCTGCACGCGGATTTTGGATATTCGCCTGATGGCTGTTCTACTGCTCGACTAACAGTTTTCGAAAAACAAAGAATTCTGCCGTTTGGTCAGTTTGTGCAGCTGGATGCATTTTAACGGTATACGGCATGTTGTGTATAGAATTTTGGAAATTGAGTTACCTTCCTGGTAGATTATTCAGATGATATGGAAAAGAATATTCTATTTATCGTTTGTTAATTGAAAAATTTCTTGTATTCGCGTGTATATAGTTTTATTTATCTGTAAATATATAGTATTAAGCTTGTACTAGTTTAATGAATTTATCGGTTGCCGTACCGAGTCAATGAGGAAAAAGAAGTTGTTAACGGTGATTAAATTAGAAGGTATTATTCGATCTTTGATTTAACCAATGATGATTGTGGGTGTTCTGTAATGATGAAACGGTCAAAAAATAAATTTCTTCGCGTAAAAATTATAAAGTGCCGAACTACAATTTTAAATGTATTTCGTCCAAGTTTCGCAAATCTTTATTATATTAACAATTTGCAATTTACTTTAGATTTCACAATGATTAGTTTAAACAAATAATGAAAAAAAAATCAGGCAACTTTATAAAATTTATTATTGATAATGTTGTACATTATTATTAATACGCTTGAATAAACAAATTCATCTTCAAAACCAAATTTTTACTACAATTACTTTAACTTTCTCACGTAATCTTTTCGCAGATTTTCTGTGTGGAATTTATTTTCGTGACTACTTTCGGCTTCGACTTTCTCATTTTCTTTCCTCCCTGGCGATTTGATACAATTTTTTTTTCAATCTCAGTTACATCTTCATCAGAAAGAGTGAAGTCATCTTCTTCATCTTTATCATCCAAGTTCTTTTTTGATTGTTCATATTGACTCTAGGACTTAATACTTGATATTATTTTATTTTAAACTTTTGTATTACGTAACGTTGGACAAAGAACCGTCAAAAATTCTCTATATTTCATAGGTTTCAGTACTTATTTTCTTTTTGGAACATCCGTGTTGATGAATTTTTGAGTAAAGTAAATAGAATATATTTTGTATTATATTTTTGAATGTTGTAATAAAATATGTAACTTTTCTTACCGAATTTGCATGTGCATGTATTTTCTGGAATTGGTGGACATTACTTTCAAGTCATTAACATTTTCTTCAATTTCTCCTCTCTTACAATAATTTTTATTGCCGTACTAGCTCACTCGGCCTTTTACTTCATTGGTTTCGAAGGAATTCAATTTTTCGTCTATTTACCAAAATATTAGATTTAAGCAATAGATCCACCCATTTAACAAATAATTTATATTATTAAGTATGATAAAAACGTATGTGTACATGTGGAGACGTGTGAGTAGATTACATCGAGTTGAAATACATATAAAATATGAGTAGATTACATTGAGTTGAAGTACATATAAAATGCTGACTTTTGTACGTATTTTTATGTCCCAAAATAGAATATATAATATTTCAATTAAATTTTGTAGTTCAAAAACCAAAAAATTTTTTCTACATGCTTAACACTGGCTTGTCTCCTTAATCTACGGGGATGAGTATAAGTTTGGACGATGCCCAAAGTTTTTTTGTCATATTCTTTTATTTTTCGTAATTTTTTCCGATATATTAGTAATTTTTTAAGTGTTGGGTTTTTGTTATATATTTGGCAATAAGTGTTCTTTTTTTATATTACATAATAAACATATGTGATTCTAATGAAAGTAACAAATACGAGTGTTAACAATGCACTCAGCGAAATAGGGTAAGTAAATAGAAATAAATGTAATTGGAAAGCAACCAAACAAAATTATTTTAATAAAAATCCAGTAAAACGGGTAATTCTTAAAAAGATCAAATATTTTAAAATAAACTTCGAATATGCAGGTAATACTTCAATAATAATCAATCAGGAAAAAGATACAAAATTAATTAAAAAAATAATAGAATTACAGTTGTATGCATACTACAAAATCGAAAGAAAGAAGTACAATTTAATTACACAATTACGTAGAATATATTAAATAACAATATAAAATTTAATAAAATTCGTAAGTTTGAAGTTTTATATGAAATAAATGAAATCGATCCTTACATGATTATTCTAAGTCACTAATACCTAACACAAAAGGATGTAACTAAAAATATATGAAAAAAAAATCATTCCTGTACGCTCTAGAATTTAAAACAATTGAATTTAATTTAATATTTAAGTTCATTCAAAAATATATTAAATAAAAATTGTTGTAAATCCAAATTTTTAACAATGAATTAAAACTATTTAATACAAGGTTTAATAGAAAGGAATTTAATGGTTTTGATGACCATTTACCATCCTCATCAGTTAATACAAATTAAATTCATCTATACAACATCATACATTTTCACATAACTAAAATTAATTAAATTTTATTTAAATACATTGTAAGTATAGTATATAATTAAATTAATAGAAAAACCTCCAAAACAAAAGAAACTCACTCGGTTTTGTTGACTACTTTATGTTAAGAAAATTTTGTTACATGCGCATGTAACGATGAGAAAAAAGTCACAATCTGGCAACCTTGAAGACACTCTAACTGAAATACAATTTTTCTACTTGAAAAGAATAAATTAAAAAAAGCTCTTATAAAAAATGTATATTTACAATAAAAATTTGAACAGAGTAAAATGCCTCAGTAACATTTATTTCTCACTACACATCTTAACACGTACATTAATAATATTAAACACATTAAAAAAAATTTCACTACATAGACTCATTTTCCGACTCTAAATATCAGTCCATTAGTATGAGAAATAAAAATCGTAAATAAATCGCGAATTATCGTTAAAGATTATTAAGCACAACGCGAATGTTGTGGCTTTCACGTATATAAAATTTGATAAGAGAGAGGGAAAGGAAGGATGAGGGTAAGGGGGTATGGGGTATGAGGAGGTATAGGTGCAAACATCTCTTCAGCTATCGGTGATGTCACTTATCGGCTTTCTATGCAAGCAAGTTGTTTCGCAACAGGGGCTAAAGCGGCGTATAACGGAACCCGATTTACAGGTCGAAAATGGAGCAGCGTGGTGAAAAGCTTTTAGTCCTTCCTACGTCAGCAAATATGTGACTAACCCGAAAGGGTAAGGGTAAGGGGGAGTGGGAGGGTTACACTCTGCTTTCATCCACCTGTGTAATCGGGCGCGCTACGGCTTTTTCACCTCGCTTCCACGCTCTCCTTGTTAAAAGTACCATACCTTTGATGTAAACTTTCCTTTATAATTTATCTTGTACCCTCCTTACTTTACTTCACTTCACTTCTAACCTTATAATTCCTTCCTCCTTCATTGATATAAATATATACCCAGGGCATAATTATCTTCGTTCATTTTATTATAGATTTACGTTCTTATATTTATACGATTATTCTCTTTTTGGATCTTTTTCGTTTGTTCATCCCCAAAAATTTCCCACGAAGTGTCTTCGTGGGTCTATTTGGATGATTCGTTTAAATGTTACTTATAAGAAGTTATAAATTTAATTTATTTCATTAATTATTAAGGGAAAGAATTATTTCACCAATAAAATTTTAATTATTTCTATATAATAAAATGTTAAACGTTTATATAATAACCCAAATAATCATGTAAACATTTGGGTGAGATATGAAGTAAAAATAAAAAGAAATTAAAAAAAAATGAATATGAATAAAAAATAAAGATAAAAAATAAAATATACAAAAATATGTTTCTTCAACAAATTGCGTCTATATAATTATGTTATTTTTTATAAATTGACCAAAAAAATTAATTTTTTGTCGGTGGTGAACAAACGAAAAAGATCTTTTTTTTATAATAAGACGCAATGTTCATTACGTTGAAGAACACGCAAAATTAAAGCGCGCGGTTCCGTTTATCTCTTTCCATTCCTGAGCTCTGCTCCCTTCGCGTAGACGTTGTTTTTCTTTCCTCTCTGACTCCGCTGTTTTCGCTAACGCACTTTCCCTCTTCGTTTTTCACTCGCGTTTCCTCATTACGCGAGCTTTGTATTTTCGATTTAGTTGCTCGCGCGTTGCGTTAGATATTACGGCTCCTCTTTTATTTTCGAACTGTCGGCCCTCGTTTCGGGTGTTACAATACTCAGATATATCTTTTTTGTTTCCTGATTTATGAACGCGCGAACGCAAGGCGATTGGTGGATGTTAATATTATTTGCAGCGCAATTTTTTCGCTCGAAACAATCAGCTAAATAACGATGGTACGTCGGATAAACGCGAGTCGAAATCTGGAAAAATTTTATTTCGAAAGTTTGACGCATTCTTATTCTCCAAAGTTTTGCGACATATTCTAAAACTAGAGCTCGTAACATTATATTTTCGTGAAATAAGAGACAGAAATTCAAGCGTGTAAATGTTACAAAATGAATTTGTTATATTTCACTACTTTATTATTAATATGATACTTGAAAAAAATATGTGAATAAACTGTAGGACTAGATTCGAGGAGTTTTTCGTCCAAAACTAAACTACTTGATTACACTAAATTTTTAAGCACTTGTAAATTTATTTTAAATATTATATGATTTAAAAATGGATTGCATATATTGAATTGCTCTAAAATTCATATGATATCAAATTTTATTTTAATTTTCAAATGGTTTCAAAACTGATTTCAATATTCAACTAATCAAAATTAATTGTAAGTTCTAAATAAATTCGTAATTTATTGCAAATTCCATATGATATTTTATATTTAATTTTAATTTTCAAGTGACATTAAAAGCAATTTTAAAATTTCCTACTTGAAATGACTTCAACATCAATTTAAAATAATTTGAAATTTTAAATATTTTTGTAATAATAATTAATGATTTGGAAAAATATACTTATAGTAAAAATTAAGTTTTTCAAGTTTCATTAAAACCAATTTTGTTCATTAATTACGGCCACTCATGAAACACTCTTGTTCACATGGCCAATTTATGGAGAAAAAATATTTCATAAAAACATATGTATTTCTACTAGGAACTTATTTGAATTTTTTAAAAATAACTTGGAATTAATCAATAATTATTATACGAATAATATGAGGATAATTAATAATTTCGCATACATAGTGAATAGCCTCACGACTAAAAGGTAAAAGAATAAAAACTATGAAATAAAAAGTGGATACCCAATCGAAACGTATACATATATACAGAGGCACGTATATGAAAAAAAAAGTCTAAAGGGGAAAACGGCATTAGAGAGAGAATCTGGTAATATAGGATATACGTGCGTAGAGGAAATATCCAAGAGAAGAGCATAGCTTCCCGACCGAGAGCAGCCGCGCGATTGCGAATTTATCGAATCGAAAATGGAAACCGGATGGCATATATTGGTATACGGTTAAACGGAGTATAAGCTGGTAGCCACGCGATGCCGATTGTACGACCAAATTGTTCGAGGCTCTTTTCACTCGTCTCCATACCCCGCGATTTTCAGGATTTTCAAATGACAGAGGGAGGATATCGTTATACCGTCTGGATTATACTCGTCATCGCTCTACTTTTCGCCTTTCCGATCTATAGGTATATATATTTCAATTGCCAACAGTGTGAGGATTGGATTGGATAGAGAATCTTGAGAATGCAACTCAGTCGATGATATTATCCTTTGTGTATATGTATTATATAATGATGCAGAAGAAAAAATAAATCTAATTTATTTTAAGAGACCGCGTATCAAAGAATTTTTTAATAATTTTCTTGGCGTTAATTCAAAGCTTTTAATATAATAAATTTAAGATAATCGTGTACTTTTCATCATAATATTCAATATAAAAAAAAATTTGGGGAATTTAAGGGAAAACTCACAATTTACCGTTATAATTTCATTTTTAACATTGAACGCATATAGGTATATACAAATTTTTTATCTATATACCAATGTATTACATGTGCATCCTCCTTTTTTATTTCATTTTATTTTTGGTCGATTGTAAATTTCATTAAGTAGTACAGCTAACTCAAGTTAGCTATGCTCGAAGCTTTTTAATGGTATCTCAACTTAGAGGATTCTGAAATAAAATAATTGTTGAGATTTTGAGTAAACGAGCCAGTATGTTGTATACTACAATTATTTAAATCCGTTAATAAAAAAATACAAAAAGCGGCTTGAAAAAATGATAAATGTATAAATAAATCTATTTTATCTCTCTATAGCGTTATTTTAAATAATGTATGTAATTTTATCTCTTAATAAATAATGATATAATTCTTTAATAAATATAAAATTAATCAACCTAATTCTAATCGAATCACCCATGATCATTTTAACTCAAACGCGGTGTATAATTTTTATTTGTAAGATATACACGTATAATAATTTTTGTTTGTAAGGATATTAACCAAGATAAAAAAACACTTTTACGAGCATAAACGCGTTTAAACTTTTTTTTCTTAAACACATTTGAAATATAATAATTTTTTAATGAAAATGAAGCACTTTTATAAAAAGCCCTCTTACCCTTATAATCAAATTATAGTTTCTTGTAACTCCTACTTTTTTAAAAAAAAAGGCGCGGTCTTAACACAATTCCATATTAAACATCATTTTTATACCGAAATACTATAAATAATACTTAACCGATATACTTGCCTAAAAAAAACAAAATTAAGAAAAAAGAAAAAAACTATATTTTTCAAAAATTTGATTTGAATCATCGAGATGCTCAATTTCGATTCAGCGATTGCAAAACCCGTCAAAGCGATGAAACGACCGTACACGAATCGAAATACCGAAAGTTGCGTCGCGTCTACTTCGGAAGAACGAGAACGAAATGGAAAATTCAACGAGCGTCAATTGGCATTGTTGTTAATTTGACACCCGATGGGATTAACGTAATTGATACCAGTCTCCTGAGTAATGTCATAATAGTGTAATATCAGGTAAATCCAATTTTTGAGAAAACCCATTCGTATACATTACTGTATCTCGCGTTTCAATAGAATTTTGCGTTAAATTACGTAATTGTTCTTCCATTCGTTTTCGGCACGTTACAAACATGATGCAAAACGTATATTCTAGTTTATTTATTAAAACTATATAATTTTACGGATTAAATTATACGTGTTAATTTTGATATCACATTTTCCATGGAATATAACAATGCATTTTTTTTATTGAAAAATCATATTTATTAGGCTAAAATGTAATTAAAAAATAAATTATTTTAATATATATATACACGCAAATATATGTTAATTTCATTTGTTGGACGCAAACCTCGTTTAATATATACTCTTTACTCCCCTTTTAATCTAAAAGTTTAAAAAATTTTAAAATATTAAAATATAGTTCGTAAATTAAATATACATAATATTTAAGTACGCTTTTATATATAAAAGCCTTAAAAAAAGTTTAAAGACAATACTGCCGGAGTAAACTTTTCCCTCTCTCTCTCTCTCTTTTTTTATGCTATCTCGACGTAAAAGTAGTTATAACCTGTATATATATATGTATACGTATATATAAGAAATCCAATAATTTTAGTCCTTGAAATTCCGGTAACATCGCAAACTTTAAAATTATATCGACAATTTTCTCAAAACAAATTCATAATCGAGTAGAGAGACACGAGTAAAGTTTTGTTCTCTAGCTTCCGTCTGTCCATAAGTTCTCAAGTTTTTAACGCTGAAACGTTTCCCTCGCTACAGTTACGATATTTTTCCTTTTCTATCTTCTGCGTTTTATCGTGCGGCTTATTACGTTATTTTTCCTTTTAGCTGGCTTAAAAGCAAGAACTTGTTTGCCGTTGGCTCAAGAAAGGAAAAGAGAAAATTATCGTTCAGGACAACGTTAATAACTGATAACTAATTGATCGATTTACTACAACTATTGCCTTACGTATATGTAATTTTTTTATAAACGTAGTATAGTTAATAATAGTAGAGTTTAATCTTTGGACGCATTTCACCACATTAAATTTTTTTTAAAGTGTACGAAAAAATGACGTATAATTTTTATGATTCTTATATAAGTACTAATTATATGCACGGTTGAAGAAAACGGATGAAGTACTAATTTAACGCGTAATTGGGAGAAGAGCGCAAAGTACCAAATGTATACGAATTATTGAACGATGTGTGTGAAGTATTAATCGATGTACGATTTAGGTGGGTGTGTCAAGTACTAATTTTATGCATGATTGACGAAAAGGTGTAAAGTTTACTAATTATATACACTATTGACGAAAGTAAAGTACTTAGAGTATTGAATAAATGCATGGTTGAAGAAAGTATGTAAAGTAATAATTTACCTATGATTAAGGGAAGTATGAAAGTACTAGTATTCCGCATGTTTAAGGAAAGTGTGTAAAGTAATATTATAATGCAATGTTAACAATCGTGTGAAAAGTACTTTTTGTGTAAATTTTTCAATAATGGTCAGTAGTATTAATATTACACATAAATTACGTTATAATATTGAGAGTGTGTAACTAATTTTTAGGCGCCTGGATAGCTTTATAAATTTTTTTTATGTGAAATTATACTTTATTTTACACTTTAGAATAACAATATATTAGTTTATATCACTAGGATGTAAAGTGGAATCTCACATCATACAAGTACGTACCTTGCAATCGAGTGGTGAAAAATGCGTATTTGTTATTTGGCACTGTTGATTTAGGACAGTGTACGTTTACATCAAAGAATAAGTTACATAAATATAATTTATTTACAATTTTATAAAGTTTCGACTACATGACCAAAATATCACGGTACTATAATTTTTCGTTTCTATAATACTATTATTTTTCCTTGTATCTATAAGTACTAACTTAAAGTTTATCTCTGCGTTACCGTCGTCTAAAATAAATTTGCACTCGTGTACCCTACGCATAAAAAGCATTCCTACCTGCTTGCAAAATTAAACACATTAAAAACGAATAATACAAGAATCGCAGAGGAAAAAAAAGGTGGTGGGACCCGATTACTCAATATGGAATGAGTCACTCTGCATAAAACCTACACGTGGTTTCGTAAAGAGAGTAAAAAAACGGGGGGGAAACGAGAATATCCATCAAAAATTATGCATTGAAATTCTTTGAACGTTCGCTCATTAGAATTTATAAATAGTCACTCAGTCGAGACATTTCCATTTCCATGTTATTTTCTTTTTGTTCTTTTCTTTAATGCGGTGCGACACAGTCCAACCCTAGCTACTTCCTTCTTCTTTTTTTTCAGAATCCTCACTCGGAAAGTTTCGAGAGCAAGTAGTGGTGGTATAGACGCACCACATCATCATCTTCATCGTGGAAGCCAAAAGTACAGCAGCAAGTTGAAATTAAGTCGAAAGCTGCACGCGCGTGAATCCCTCGGTTTAAAAGGAGAGAGTGAGAGAGAAAGCGGAGGTATGAGGTATGAGAAAAGTAGGAAAGAGCGCGTAACTTAGGTCTCTCATTTGGTCTTCACATAGCCACTCTCTAAAGCCTCGTAAAGATTCAAAGGGACGCGAGAAGTTGAAAGCCAAAGAGAGCGAAGAACCAAGATACTCGTATACATGCGATGTATCCCAGGTGAATGTTGCCATTCGACTCGCAATCGCGTATACACAAGTGAAAAAGTATGGAGAAATTTAGAAGAAACACGATTCACAAGAATTCGTTTACACTGTCAGAACCCTCAGATAATCGTATCGAATTGCTTCACATAGTAGAAAAAATTAATATCGCACGAAAAAGAAAAAGATAATTCTTGAATAACAAAATGTTTAAACAAACAAAATAAGATATATAATAATTGTTCCAGTGCGAAATTTCGGGTGGATATATATATGTATACACGCGGGGGAGGCTGACGGTGAGCGTCCGGTCCGCAAAATAAAAGTAAAGTTAAATGAAGGCAATGCTGCCCGCACTAAATGAGGATAGAAGGCGGCAAAAAATTCCAGAAAGAAGAACGAGGCGTGGGAGAGCGAAATAAACAGACACCACTGAAAAAGAGAGACAGAGAGGGAGAGAGGGCGAGGGGGGGGGGAGTAGAGGCAGTAGAAGTAGAAAGGTTGAGAGATTTATAATATGCCAAGCTAGCCAGAACCACCCGAAAGGAAAAAGATGCAGTGATAGCTCGAGAACGCCGGCAGCTAAACTCGCGGGATAAAGACAGCGAATGTGGGTCGTAGTGTTCCTGCCAGAGAGAAAATCAACCGTGGCTAGAGATAAGGGTACACCTACACATATACGTGCATACATGTGCGAGACATTGCGTAACGTTGAGGTATCAAGGGAGAAACACCTAACAGGAATTGTGCGTTGCGACGCGTTATTTCATTAGCATTTTTTTTATTTTCATGTAGTCAATTGTAGATTTTTACCTCATCCGTGAGTGAAATTCGGAGAGCTATTACCTCAATAATAAGTGTCAAAACGATTCCAAATTTTCAAGGGTTGCACATTTAATTGCAATCTTGAAATGTTTTCAAGTGTGATTTAAAATTTCAATTTTTTAAAAAATGATTTCTAAACTATAATCTAATGTAATTTTTCAAATTATATTTTAAACATTTATACAATTAATTTTTAATTTTGAATTAATCCGTTGACTAATAATTTTAACAATAATTTAGAATGTCAGATAATTTCAAATCTAATTATGAATTTCAAATATTCTTAATAAGGTTTCCAGTTACAAATGATTTTAAAAATAATTATAATAATAAGTTCTAAATGTTTTAAAAGCAATCTCAAATTTCAAATAATTATAAAAATAATTTTAAACCTCATGTAGTTATGATTTACAACTCTTAAAAATATCAAAATAGCCTGTTTTGTAATGATTTAAAAATTAATAGTAAATTTGAAATGTCAACAATTTGATTTCGTAATCATTATGTGTAGTCAAGTTTTTAAACAATTATTATTATCTGATACGATAAAATCAAAAAAATTTGAAGGTGAAAAATCAAATGAAATGTTTATTATAAAGTAAGTAAATGTGTATTTACATTTAAAAACGCATGAATAATTGAGATTTCATTATACGCGTACGTTATAACTGGTATTTCGAAAAGAAGCTTCCTAAAATATAAATCCAGGTGGTATATCGTTTATACCGTTGAATAAATAATCGAGTTGAATCTTCATAATTGAAGCGTTTAGAAGCGCCTCCGCTTATAATTCAGGTAATAACAACGAATGAAAGATATATTATAAACAATTATTCTCATTTGGAATATAAACTTTAGGACGCAGCGCATTTCCTCGTCCTCGTCGTCGTCGATTCCACTCTTTCTCATTCTATATATACATGCATACACGATCCTCGAGTAACTGTGCAATTAAAAGTGAAAACGAAAAGCGAGAGACCTTTTCTATCCATTACGTTAGCGACTCGGCACAAAGCTCAAAGTGCATAATTTCCGGAGGACTCTTCAAAATGAGATCTTCTTCGCAGCTACCACCATTTCCACGTACACGCATGTACGCTGGCTCTTCCTTCTACATCCCCTATTTTTTTTCTTTCCTCTCTCTCTCTCTCTCTCTCCTCTTCCATTTTCAGATGGTGCACACTAAATTACGGCAATTTCGTGCCCGAGAAAACCTCACGTGGAGATCTTTTCTTTTCCCTCCTTACCGTCTTTATCTCCTCTCTTGTTTTCTTTTTCTTCCTTCTTTTTCTCTTCAGGTTTTGTGTTTGCGGAACGTTCCTTCTCACTCATCAGACAGAATTCCTCATTGCCGTTATCAAACTAGTTTCCAACCCGGTATCACCTTTTCCGTGCGTGTGTATATGTGTATATGTATATATACATCGTACAACTTTACATGCGCCAGAGAGAAACTCGACGATTTACCAAACTTTCCGAGTTCATCCAGTAGTTTTCTTTGACTATATACACGTACATACAACGTCCATCCTGGAAATCATCAAAGGTTTATCCCTGACCAAGGCTACGTACGTTTGACCATTTCATAATTTATTTGAATTACAAGTTTGTTGTTCCCCGATGTTTCATTTGACGTTAAATTATGATATTATATACACATATACGTGTACCCCACTGAGAATTTTTGATAAACAACCTGAATAAATTATCTAATGCGCTATGTTTAGATACGACATGATTTATCACCGGTTTTCCCAATATTCTGATGAATCGCGTAGCGAGGAGAAAAATCGCATGGAATTTGTTACAACGTAAGAATGGTGAATATCACATAGGTTTTAAAATTGTATAGTAAATTGGATCTTCTAGAAATATTTAATGAATATAGGTACTTGCTGTACATCTTTTAAAGAATTATTTAGAAAGCAATATAACTGAATGATTAATGTGAGTGATGAAAAGTCAGCGAAATGTCAACGTAAATCAATTAAAATTCTGGTTAATTCATCGATATCGATAAAATATCATTCTTAATAAATACTGTGTGGATGAGAAAAAATGCAGTAAATATATCTTTTCGTTAACTGTACGAGGTATCTTCTGATAAATAATTTATTAGAATTGAATACATCTTTTCACGGCTATTTAATTTACGAATCGTTTGTGTTTCTTTTTGCAGATTGTCATAATTTTTTAATGTGTTTTCCATAACTCTTCAATTATGAAATTCTTGAATGAAATTGGAATTTTATTGTTACACTCATTAAACGAATTATTTATAATTACTTCAATAAAGTGTTCGATTCTGAATTATCATTATTTGTTTATAGAATAAAAATATCAGTAAGATCCTAAAAATGTCATTAAACACATGGATTTTTAATTTGTTGTAGAATATGTTTTCTAATATAAAAATTTAAAGAAAGCTAGAGCCGCAGCCCCTAACAATTGTTTTTTCGAAAGTAATACGCTGTTAAAGCAAAATTTACAAAAAAAGGCTTTACTTTAATTGCTTCAATCTGGGCACAATCCATTTCCCAAACATATAAGGGTATCAAGTTTGTCACTGTAATTTTTAAAGCGATAATTTTCTCGGTGCAGAAGGAATGTGTAAGTCATTCGGTCAAAAACTCGACTCGACGATTTCAAATCCAGCAACGAGTAGAGTCAAGTATAACTGATATATATATATATCGAGCTTCTCAAATCATTAGAGTTACTTAAATAGTCCTAGTTGTTCGGGTCGATGACCGAATTCTTCAAAACTGGTTCGAACAACCTTCGTTTTAGGTATACACTGGGAAATTCGCAGCTCTTCAAGAACTTCCTTCAGAACTCTGTTGCCCAAAATTGTGAAATAAATGCGAAAGTAGTGCAATTTTTTGTCACTATCATATACTGCGGGTACTCGGTAATGTTTTCAGTGCAGATATGTCTTCAATAAAATTAAAATAAATTGTTTAGCAACTCAATTAGAGAACCAAAATATACAAACGGTTTGACGCATATCACATGCGACAATTTGTATATGACACGATAAAGTTAGAAGAGTATGTACGAGTAACTCGAATCGTTCACCCAATTGGTACGAGTAGTTTGAACTGAGCGGGTAACTCGATAAAATTTACGAGTTATGATAACTCGAGTACTCGACTCGAACGCGGTGGAAAAACTTAATTCGTTCCGAGTGCTCGCACATCTCTATGGTGCATGTATCGTCCATACAATCAATACCCTTTAGGTAATGTAAAATTCTTGGCAGACAAATTTAATCTCTCTCTCTCTCTCTTCCTCTCTCTCTCTCTCTCTCTCTCTCTCTCTCTACGAAGTGAGTTACTCTTCTACTCTTTGCATTTGTATCTCGAAATAACGCGCATCAGTACAGGAAACTTTTTACCCCTTTTTTGGCGCGTCCGTCGAAACACGAACGACATTTGTTTCTGCTGCCCAGCATCCTCATTCCATTTTATCCTTTTTTTTCCCTCCCCCGTTTTAACTTAATCGACCCACCTCTCTCTCTCTCTCTCTCTCTGTCTCACTTTGTACCCCGGAACGGAAGGAAGAAGCAAGAGAGAGAGAGAGAGAGAGAGAGAGAGAAAATACCGCGGCAGCGTAGGGATTAAACGGGTAGATCGATCGGCCTGAAAGCGACGAACGATTTGTCTTCGTTCAACCTAACAATCCCAATAAATCCGATCGTCCATTTAGAAATGGAGTTTCCCGGCACCGGTGTGTTTAACCTGGAAAGATCCTTTCCTCGGTTCGTGTGTATATATATATATATATATATCGATACACATCGTCAAGGTTATACAACAAATGCCTCTAACGAGAGGATTACTCTTTCTTTCTTTCTTTTTGTTCTCTTCTTTGGTTTGAGGACTTGCTGTGTGGTCATTGAGCTCGAGTCATCGCTGGATTTCGTTCGACAGTCGAGAGTTTATAGTTTAGCTCGACGATTGTGAGCTACTAAAAAAGTAGAGGAGGAACTACCGAAGAGATGACGAGATAGAGTAACTGATTCGTTCTTTTATATCGCGTAATGGGACGTATGTGCAGTGTCCTCCGGAGAAATAAAGTGAATTCTCTATCGCGATTCGGATTTCAAATCAACTCGAATTATTCGAACCGTGTAATTTTAATTTATATCACTTTAATACATTGCGCTTCTTAATCAATCTGTTTCAGGCATTCTTTAGTTCTTCTCTCTTTGTTCAATAATAAAATCCCAACGATAATCCTGTCGAGAGGGTACAGTTGGATTATAACATTTTCATTTTTGTGATAAAAATTTAAAAAAAAAACGTATTCCACTACCAAATCCATAATCTAAGAACTCTTCAACCTCTCGCCTACATACTCTCTCTCTCTCCCGCCCTTATCCTCTTTCTCTCTATCTCCCTATGCAATTCCAAGAAGTCGAAGGTAAAGGCAACGATAAAAGTTTTAAGAGCACGGAGGACCTCGCACAAGAGAGCTTGGATTCCTCGTTGAAATTGGTCGTTAGTTAAGAAGAAGAAGAAGAAGAAAAAAAAAAGAATAGGTATGGAGAGGGGCGAAGACTTTGCGTTAACCTCTCGAGCCCAATTTCAGTGAAATTCGCAAAGTATCGAGAATTCTGTATTCCGTTTTTTTCTTTTACTTCCGATACTCCTCCGCAATTATTCGTTGTGCTTTCTGTATTTCTTTTATTACAACTTCGCCTCAGATACAAATCGATGTCTATATGTACGTAGCTTTTCAGACCGAGGGAATGCTAATGTTACATTAACATAATCATAACAAGTTTACCTTTTTTTTTCTTATTTCTCCAATTTTCAATAATGTTTATGTTTTAATAAGGCGACTTCTCTTCTGGGAGAAATTGAATATGCATCCCTATTACTGATTTCCATAGTATTGAAAACATTTCCCATATATTAAAAGATATTAAAAAGTGTAAAAGTATATTGAAAGATATTCTTAACAAAATTAAGTTTCTCGATGTTGCGCGTCGACCTCACGGTTTGGAGATTCTTTTGGATTTTGTAATTTGTTAATTGAAGAATCGTGTAGTTAGGAAGAATACAATTTTTGGTTTAATATCAATTATGTTAATAATTTACTTGTACAAAAATAATTTTGAGTATAAACATTTTTTAAAAGTGTAAAATAATACTTTTTCAAGGTGAAAATATACCGTTACTTTGGAATATGCAGTTCCTAAAAAAATGAGTAAATCTCTATAATATTCGATGCACATACTCCTTTTTACAAAGTGAATTATCACCTTTTGGGGAAATGAATATTGACTTCGTATTCAATAGTAAATGTTAATTTTTAAAATAGTAAATGATTCCTGTCTTTAATGTGTACATTCACTTATTCCTAAAATTATCAAATTTTTACCTTGTGAAATAGTGATTCTGTTTTAATAATACATAATTATCGAAATGCAAGTCTATAGTTACTCGAATACCAGCTGACACACTTTTCTTTAAAATAGCGAAATTGATTTACTTTTAAAATAATGAAATTAATAATGAATTACTTCATTAAAAAAAATAAATATTCATTATTATCAAGGTGCACGTTCACTTTATTATTCAGTAACTATATTATTTATTTTTTTAAATAATGAATATTAATTTCGGATCTTGTTCGTGATTTACCCTCTTAAAGAAATGAATTTTATATATATTTTATAAATATTACATAAAAGGTTAATAATTAATAGGTTCGTATTTTTATAAAATAATTAATAACTTAAAATAAATAATTTTCAGGGAGAAAAAGGTCCCAGTAAATATTAATTAATCTTTAGTAGTACAGTTTCTATAAAACATCGTTTCTATAATTTGTCAATTCTGTTTCTCGATGCGTAATAATCCAATAATCCAATAACATAATAACAAATGTACAACTTACTGGATTATTTCATTATAGTTATTAATTATTTTGTAAAAATGTAAGTATCGTATAGTAAATATTATGAAACAAAAAATCATTGATTATTTATTACTAGGTTATTATAATATTATAAACTTTGGATGGAATGAGATCGTTCATATTCACTACTTCTTGAATACACCGTTACTCTTTTCAAAGTAACCAGTGACTTACATATTGAAACAACAAATTTGTAGATATTCCCATTTAAATCCTAATAAAAAATCAGCCTTCGCTCGTGAAAACAACAACTCGCCTTGAAAAATAATACACAAGGTAAACCTCGGAAATGAAGCACTTCGGATCAATGAAACATCGACATGGAGAATGCTTAACAGATCTATAATCCCATCGTTCGACGCTCGAGATAAGGGAAGAAAATAATCGAGGCGTACGAAAAGGAAGAAACGAACCATCGTGTGTATATATATATATATATAGATCGAGGGTATCGAAAGCAAGGAGAATAAGGCAAAGTCGATCAAATAATCCTGTTAGATTGAGACGAAAAGTAAATCGTCTTCAAAGAGGTCATAGCGTGCTCGAGCTCTAAACGGATTTCACGATCGTCGGCTTGGCGTTTCGTTCCGAAGGAATACGAATCCGGCAATTTCTCTTTCTTCCCTTCTTCTCGGCAATCGATCCTCCTTATATATATACATACACGTGTAACTTTTACGTCTATATACACTCGGTGTGTTTCCTTAATACCGTTCACAGATATATTCCCGCTTAAGCGTACCGAAATGTTAAATTTAACTATCACGGATATATATAAGGGAGGTGATGCTGAACGAACGGGAGGTTTTAATTAATCACTTGTGTCTTTTTCTTTTATGTATACGATTGGGTTTTAAAGTTTGGGGTGTTCAGCGGTTGATAAAAGCAGGTTTTACTAATGCTTTGCGTTACACTTTTCTTTTTCTTGCGGATTGGAAAGTCGTATATTTTATTACTTTGATGGGTCCTGGCGATAATCGTATCGTATTAATTTTCTTTTTATACACGGGGTGCATTAAATACCTTCGTTACGTGATTTCAATAAAGGAAATTCGCTCGTGATATTCGTGCGGATGTAGAAAGGAAGAAATGTATATGTGGTGAATATAAATCCTTCACGCGTCATTAGCCGATTCGCCGTTTTATAAACCTGTTCAAATTCGCTAAAACGAATTTTCCACAAGAGCAATCGAGTGAGTTACAAGTATACGATATTATGTAGAATAATAATATGTTCCTGTGCACAACAACTTTCTACGATTTTTCTTTCTCTCGGAAAATTTGAGTGTGTAGGGTAAATGCGAAGTACACATTGTGAATTGTTGACAAGTCGACGGAGTATTATGTGCTCTGTAATAAATTGCGAACAAATTGTGAACAATAGCTTGCACGAACAATCATTAGTACGAATAATCAAATTAAAATACCGCACGTTTAACAATCGCAATTAGGAATCAACAATTATGAAGAAAAATATCAACAAAAATATATGAACAAATTTATAAACAGTCAATGCTGAAGTTTTGACATAATTACGAACAGTCGATTGTAAATAAAATTACGGTCAATTAAGTTATTAACATAATTATAAACTATTTAATAAAATTATGGACAATCAATTTCGATCAAATTATAAACAATTGTAAACAAAATTATGATAAGTAAATAATGCACTATGAAGTAAGTAATGAACAAAGAAATATTAATAAATTGATATTTTTTTCATTTTCTACATTAATACTTTTAAAAAAAATAATTGCAATATATATAATGGAATTATATAAATTCCCAGTTTGTTTGAAAATGAAATAATCTTCAGGATCTTAATACGAAATAAAAAAAAGAATGAGAGAGAATTGGTCAGATTATTAGATTCCCGCTACAATGAATTTGCTAAGCTTTCGTCGCCCTATTCTTTAATGCGTCAAAGAGCATTTTCCGGGTTTGGACCAAAAAATAAAAAAAAGAAAGAAATTCGTCTCCTTTTTTTTCGCGCTGTACACCGTTGTTACGGGAAGAACCGCACAATGAGAAATTTCACTGGAGTGTGTTATACGCGAGTCACGTAACGCGCGTATTTCGGCGGGCATTAAAATTGTACGAGTACCGGGAAACAGAGAAGCAGCGCGTCGATGCACATAGCGGGAGACTACGTATACGTATATAACTACACCACTACCGCGAGGAAAAAGCAAAATGAGAGATTTATCATTGGATGCTCGGCGGCCTACATTGCGGTGTCCGTTTTGCAAAAATCCGTCTCAACCGCAATGAATGGACGCATTGTTGCGAATTCCGGGGCGATGAAGCGCTAGGAACAAGTTACAAAAGAGGGCTAAGAGTAATTTTGCCGAGGCGATGTTCACTGCGTGTGCATGTGTGCGTTATCGAGGAGTTGCTTTGTCATTACTACTGGAATGGTCAATTTCATTTGTTCGATTCTGTTTCCTGTTCGAGCGCGCGGCCGTTATTTAAGTGTATATTAGCAATGTTTATACTTCCATGTGACAGAGAATTAAAATATTTGTTTATACTACGTATACGAGTAATATACGTTTTCTTTACAAATTATCTAGCAGTTTCAATGAAAAATTCAAATTTCCTCCGCTTCAAATTTTTTATAGTTTATATATACGAATACACAAGGAAATGGACATAATTTATCTTTCAAATTTTAAATAATTATTTATTTATCGATGTAATGATATCGTGGGACAGTGAGTTTTATCATTAAATAAACAAAAAATTTCACATTTTTCCATATGCAATGTATTTCAACGTTTCGCTGACTTAGTTTGTTGGTCAGCCTCTTTAGACATTGTCTCGTTTTATACGACGTTAAGTATCGCTCTCACAACCACAATATTACATAGTTATTTATCATTCATTAATTAATCATAAAAATGTTATATCATGAATATTAGAGGAATAATCTCGATTTTTTTATATGAAGCAAATTATTTTTTTAATAATCTATTTATCAAACACTATAATGTTTATTCGATGTAAAATTTGATGAACTTCAGGAATGTTTGGTTAGATTTTTAAAAAAAATTTAACTGTCGAACACTGTACATCATTTTTTCCAAAAAAACATGGTTTTCAAAAACAAAATTTTTTTCATTTCGATTTTTCAAATGGAATGTATTAAGATTTAATGATCAAAATGCAGAAAACATGGCCTCGAAACCTAAACTTGAAAATCTAGCGATTTAGGTTTTGAAAAAAAATTTTTAAACACATAAAATGGCGGCTGAAACGCAGAAAAATCATAAAAATCTTCTAGAATTATTTACTCGAAAAATATGGACTTTAGAGAAAATTTTACCGAAAAAAATGTTCTTAGAATTGATTGAAGAACACGCTCGAATTTTTTTCAGAAACATTAGAATCCTTTTTAAATTTTTCAAAATTTGAAAATTTTGAAAAAATTCTGAATTTGCTAAAAAGTTCTGGAAAAATTCCAGCATGTTCTTTGATCAATTCTAAGAACTTTTAATATATCTGAATTTTACCACTATTCTCTAATAAATCTTATGCACTACTCAAAGTAAATCAGACATTGTATTTTATTCGCTCAATCGATCAATACAGTTGATAGTCGGAAAAAGAAAGCTATCTTCACACAAATTGTCAAGTCGAGGTAAGCAATTAAGTAAAAATATAGACAATCAAGGCAAATAAAAGCGAAGATTGAAAGAAAATTAGATGAAATTTTTAAGCCCATTGTCAATTCACTTGAAAAGCTCGTTAATGTTACGGAGGTGAATAATCAAATGCTTAAATCAAAACCTAAAAGAAAGATCAATAATTTTTGCTGATGTTAATTGCAGAAATTCAAACAAATCCGAAGCGTTATTTTTAATTCTTAAGAGCCAGCTAGGTTTTCATTTTTAAAAAATAAAAACTCATTTTCTAGGTTATAAGCTTCTTCAGGCTTGTTAATCTGAGTATAATCTCATCGTACTCTATTAAAACGATCTATTAAGAAGGTGCCATACCCATTACGTGAGCTACCGACGAAGTAAAAAAAATTATAACTTAAATTTACGAAATCTTGATATAAATATTGATGTCTTAAAGAGTAAACTGATAAATCTATTACATACAAAAGTGAATTATCATTGATGAATAGTGTTTATAACGACGCTTCAACATTCTAAAACATGTAAAAAAATATATATATATATATACATGATGTACATATAGATGAAGATGTATTAGCTATAGTTAACTTACCAGTCAATTTTTAAAAACTTTTTCTGATCAAAAAGTTCTTAGAATTGATCAAAGAACATGCTGGAATTTTTCCAGAACTTTTTAGCAAATTTCAGAATTTTTCAAAATTTTCAAATTTTGAAAATATAAAAAGGATTCTAATGTTTCTGAAAAAATTCGAGCGTGTTCTTTAATCAATTCTAAGAACATTTTTTCGGTAAAATTTTTCTCTAAGTCCATATTTTTGTCCATTCAGGACTTAATGGGTTAATATATCTGAATTTTATCACTATTCTCTAATAAATCTTATGCACTACTCAAAGTAAATCAGACATTGTATTTTATTAATCAATCGATCAATACAGTTGATAGTCGGAAAAAGAAAGCTATCTTCACACAAATTGTCAAGTCGAGGTAAGCAATTAAGTAAAAATAGACAATCAAGGCAAATAAAAGCGAAGATTGAAAGAAAATTAGATGAAATTTTTAAGCCCATTGTCAATTCACTTGAAAAGCTCGTTAATGTTACGGAGGTGAATAATCAAATGCTTAAATCAAAACCTAAAAGAAAGATCAATAAATTTTTGCTGATGTTAATTGCAGAAATTCAAACAAATCCGAAGCGTTATTTTTTCATTCTTAAGAGCCATCTAGGTTTTTCATTTTTAAAAAAATAAAAACTCATTTTCTAGATTATAAGCTTCTTCAGGCTTGTTAATCTGAGTATAATCTCATCGTACTCTATTAAAACGATCTATTAAGAAGGTGCCATACCCATTACGTGAGCTACCGACGAAGTAAAAAAAATTATAACTTAAATTTACGAAATCTTGATATAAATATTGATGTCTTAAAGAGTAAAACTGATAAATCTATTACATACAAAAGTGAATTATCATTTGATGAATAGTGTTTATAACGACGCTTCAACATTCTAAAACATGTAAAAAAAATATATATATATACATGATGTACATATAGATGAAGATGTATTAGCTATTGTTAACTTACCAGTCAATTTTTAAAAACTTTTTCTAATATCTGCGAATGTAAATTATTAAAAACCAGATAGTTTACACGGAAAACAAATTTCACTTATATACGAACGTTGCATAATTAGCAACGCGTTATTATTTATAAGATGCACCGTCCATTAAATGTGCTCGAACCTCTCACAAGAATGTTTGATTGGCACCGTAAAAAAACATGACCATGTCATCATTGGACACACTAACCCATACTATAGCGATGGTATATTTTCAGCATGAATCAGTAGAGTCAATAGTTTATTCTGTTCGTAAACTAAACTATAGTGCTATCACTGTCCGTGACAGTGGAGTCATCGTTCGTATTGATGAGATACACTTTAATTCTATACAGAAATTCAAAATTATAGAAGAATTATTGACATGACAAATGGTTGCAGAAAAATTAAAACCAGCCTACATGTCGATTTACTACTAACAACAATAAATATTTTATTGCCCCATATTTTAAGACATTAAGAAACACATCAATAGAAGGCGCTTAGGTTTCGTTTCTTAATGTACAATTGTAAAGAAACGTATGCTCATGGATTATACGTACACTAGAATAATGTATGGGATCATCTTTCTTTGATTGAATAAATGACGAAGAAACTGGGAATCAAAGTCGCCTAAACGAGATTTACTCAATTATTGGAAAACTTGAAGAAGCTAATTATATATGTGACATTCCACATGAAGTAACCCTCCTGCTCAAAATTTGAGGAAACTTTGGACAATAATTTTTATCTCAAAATATTCGTATTAATATAAACTTTCAAAATCTTTGTGGCCTTTTGATAAAACTAATAATCCACACCCTGTTCATACTCTCCAAAGAAATATGGATTTTCAGAATCTATCCACAGTCACTGTGCCTGATATTTTATATTTAATAACGATTGCTTTATTTATTTTATAATTATTGAAAGCTGCTGATGTGACACGCACGAGTATGGCATTTGTAGAGGATTGTCCAGCATTAAATGAATTAAATACTTATTTTTATTTTTCGGGGTAAGAAAATATAGAGACTTCTTTATGGATGTCTCTATATTACATACGTACAAGAAGTGTCTATATAACATATATATGTAAGTTATTAATTTTTTCTATTTTTTTTAGTGTTGATATATAAGCTTCAAGAACAATGTAAAAGCGCTATTATAATAAAAAAAAGATGGTTTGAATAAAAAAATAAATGTTTAATACGTGAAAGAATAACTAACAGTCACAAAATCTAATTTATCATGAATTAAAAGTACAAACATTAGTGCAAAAATATACTGCCTTACTTCCCCTTCCAACTACTTGTATGCAAGTCCCTTTGTAAAAGGTGAAATCAATAAATTCAAAATGTTGAGGTTAAATGACTCTTTTATTATTTTGTATGTGCTCTATCTGGTTGCTGAAGAGCGAATGAATCTTTCCGAAGAAACGTGAACAAAATTCGAGAGCGATGGCCTTTCCTCGCCCCTCCACTTTTTCGCAATTGTTTTTAAACAAATAACAAACGGAACGAAACATGTAAAAATCGGAAAAACAAATTTATGTACACATATAGCAATTTTTCCCTCTCCACGCGTCTTGTTTAACTCTCGCTTGATTTTTCGCCCGTACCGTACCTCCAAACCTGAATGGCCGCGAATCTACCTTTCAGGTAAATCGCGCACATCTGGTCTTCATATCTGCTAGGAATTGCTTCCCGCGGGAGACCTAACACCTCGGGATAATCATCCGCATTATCCCTAGCTGGTTATACGGCCGTGACAGTCACGCCGAGAGGTATGATTCGTGCGTCTTCCGCGTGGTTCAACAAGGGATAGATATAATTTTTTTACATTCATTTTTATTAATATTAATTCTTTATTATTTTTATTTTCCGATTTATACTCACTTCGTTTCGTTCGCGACACCCTTTTTGTATGTCCATATTTATTAATTATTGTTTCCACAGTGGACCGTGTACGAGCAACCACAAGTCAAGGAAACCGACCAAGATACCATGTTGCTCAAGGGGTATTGCACTTACTGTAGCTTTTATAGATCCTGCTATCGGACCTTTAACAACTATTTCCAAATATTCGCCGGGGTCTTGAGAAGCCAATAAAGCATGTTCGCCCAGGATCTTTGGTTCTGCCCTGACTCACTGAGATCTGCTGAGTCATCAAAGCAATCCAATCTTCCACTTAATTCCACTTAATTGGAACATTTTTCTAAAACAATGAAATAAAAAATTATTTATATTAATTTTATTCAATTTTTTCCATTTTCTGATATTTTAAAATAAAACCGTATTAAACTTTCCTGGAAACAATTTTTAACTCAGTCTGCTCCACTTCAGGAGCATAATTCAACTGGCGGTTGTATCAAAATATTTTTATCATGTTTTTATGTTTTTGGGGTCGCCGATTTCAAATCTGAAGTCAAAATGAAAATGTACAAAATGGCGGCTATAGTATGTCAGATTTTGATTTAAAAAATTCAAAATTTCCATATAAAAACTTCGAAATGGGATAAATAAAATTGTATCGTATTCTACATATAATTTTTAACAAAAAATCTCTCTTGTCATTTTTTTCAAACATGCATATTTTTTGAGAAAAAAATTTTCTAAATTTTTGTGGCCTTTTGAAAAAACTAATAATCCACCCTGTCATACTCTCCAAAGAAATATGGATTTTCAGAATCTATCCACAGTCACTGTGCCTGATATTTTATATTTAATAACGATTGCTTTATTTATTTTATAATTATTGAAAGCTGCTGATGTGACACGCACGAGTATGGCATTTGTAGAGGATTGTCCAGCATTAATGAATTAAATACTTATTTTTATTTTCGGGGTAAGAAAATATAGAGACTTCTTTACGGATGTCTCTATATTACATACGTACAAAAAGTGTCTATATAAATATATATGTAAGTTATTAATTTTTTCTATTTTTTTTAGTGTTGATATATAAGCTTCAAGAACAATGTAAAAGCGCTATTATAATAAAAAAAAGATGGTTTGAATAAAAAAATAAATGTCTAATACGTGAAAGAATAACTAACAGTCACAAAATCTAATTTATCATGAGTTAAAAGTACAAACATTAGTGCAAAAATATACTGCCTTACTTCCCCTTCCAACTACTTGTATGCAAGTCCCTTTTTGTATGTCCATATTTATTAATTATTGTTTCCACAGTGGACCGTGTACGAGCAACCACAAGTCAAGGAAACCGACCAAGATACCATGTTGCTCAAGGGGTATTGCACTTACTGTAGCTTTTATAGATCCTGCTATCGGACCTTTAACAACTATTTCCAAATATTCGCCGGGGTCTTGAGAAGCCAATAAAGCATGTTCGCCCAGGATCTTTGGTTCTGCCCTGACTCACTGAGATCTGCTGAGTCATCAAAGCAATCCAATCTTCCACTTAATTCCACTAATTGGAACATTTTTCTAAAACAATGAAATAAAAAATTATTTATATTAATTTTATTCAATTTTTTTCCATTTTCTGATATTTTAAAATAAAACCGTATTAAACTTTCCTGGAAACAATTTTAACTCAGTCTGCTCCACTTCAGGAGCATAATTCAACTGGCGGTTGTATCAAAATATTTTTATCATGTTTTTATGTTTTTGGGGTCGCCGATTTCAAATCTGAAGTCAAAATGAAAATGTACAAAATGGCGGCTATAGTATGTCAGATTTTGATTTAAAAAATTCAAAATTTCCATATAAAAACTTCGAAATGGGATAAATAAAATTGTATCGTATTCTACATATAATTTTTAACAAAAAATCTCTCTTGTCATTTTTTTCCAACATGCATATTTTTTGAGAAAAAAATTTTCTAAATTTTTAGTGATAAAGTCGCTTTTGAATCGTAAAATTTCTCCCTCTCTGAATAACCCGGAACTAACGACGAGGACGTGGAAAGGAACTTGTTTCAATTTTTTTTTGTTTTTTTTTGTTTCTTTTTTGTTTTTTTTTGTTTTTTGTTTTATTTTATTTCTTTATTTTTATTTCAATTTTTATTAAATACTAGGGGGGTACCCCCTACTCGCTTCGCTCGTCATCCCCCGATTGCGGCTTGAAAATTGAACATTGGTTATAATTTATAGTATTATAAATTTTATTTTAAAAATAAACTTGCTTCAAAAGGTTGAAAATTGTAGTTTTCGGTACAAGTGTAAAAATAGAAAATATTCTCTCACAAGTAAGATATTATTCGATATCACACACTGTATAGAAAATAAATTATATAATTTCTGTTTATATGTAATAGTAATGTAAAAATATATGCAAACTGGATGGTAGTTTTGAATCACTCTGTATCATCACACATATTCTGACATATCCACATTCACTCACCCACACCAACTCTCACACCCCAACATCTACCTATACTCGTCCCCATCTACCCACCCACACTAACATCTACCCACACACGCCCACATCCAACCATCCACGCCTACCCTCGCACATCCACATCAACCCATACACACACTTACACCTACCTGCACCCACCCTCACATACCTGCATCCACTTCCAAATCCACATACATATACCTACTATCCTCATGCACTCAAGTTTCACGTTTCACATTCACATCCACCCACGCACGTATCAAAATTTAGATTTTAAATCTGTATTTGCCTGTAATTCGGGTCAGTCATCCGCTGTATATATAAATCCTAGAAAGTATACATCCAGGATAACAAACACATGATTCAAAATGATCACCCTTTATATTCCAAATTTGTCTATAGCGGGTATTTTTGAATAATGTTGCATCTCACACACCCATATCCAACCATCCACACCTTTTCACACACACCCACCACCCACACTCACCACTACCCACCGATCGTCATGCACTCGTATTTCACGTTTCACATGCATATCCACCCACACGCACATGCTAATTTTAACATTTAGAATTCAAATGTGTAGAAGCCTGCAATTCGGGTCCGTTATCCCCTGTATATAGAAATCCCGTAACGTATATATACCGGATGGCATAAACATGATTCAAAAAGATGGGTATATTTGAACTCTGTATCTCATCCACATGCTCACACACCCATATCCAACCATCCACACTTACCTGCACACATCCACATCAACAAATACATACTCACTTCTACCTACCCGCATCCACCCTCACACACCAACATATACTTCCAGATACACATACATGCACCTATCCATCCTCATACACTCAAGTTTCACGTTTTACTTGCACATCCACCCACGCATAAATCCCATTATGTATACATGAAGGGTGGCATAAACATGATTCAAAAAGACCACCCTGTTTATTAAAATTTTGTCTTTAAGGGGCACTTTTGAATCACTCAGTATCTCACACACTCATGTATCATGTATTATAGACACATAAACCCATAGATACCCACACTCGAGTTAAAATTTAGAATTCAAATGTTTAAGAGCCTGCAATTCGAGTCCAACGTACACTGATACATAAGTCCCATTACGCCTGCAAGCTGTAAAATATACGATTGAAAAAGACCACCCTGTATATTCCAATTTTGTCTTTAAGGGGCACTTTTGAATCACTCAGTATCTCACACACTCATGTATCATGTATTATAGACACATAAACCCATAGATACCCACACTCGAGTTAAAATTTAGAATTCAAATGTGTAGAAGCCTGCAATTCGGGTCCGTTATCCCCTGTATATAGAAATCCCGTAACGTATATATACCGGATGGCATAAACATGATTCAAAAAGATGGGTATATTTGAACTCTGTATCTCATCCACATGCTCACACACCCATATCCAACCATCCACACTTACCTGCACACATCCACATCAACAAATACATACTCACTTCTACCTACCCGCATCCACCCTCACACACCAACATATACTTCCAGATACACATACATGCACCTATCCATCCTCATACACTCAAGTTTCACGTTTTACTTGCACATCCACCCACGCATAAATCCCATTATGTATACATGAAGGGTGGCATAAACATGATTCAAAAAGACCACCCTGTTTATTAAAATTTTGTCTTTAAGGGGCACTTTTGAATCACTCAGTATCTCACACACTCATGTATCATGTATTATAGACACATAAACCCATAGATACCCACACTCGAGTTAAAATTTAGAATTCAAATGTTTAAGAGCCTGCAATTCGAGTCCAACGTACACTGATACATAAGTCCCATTACGCCTGCAAGCTGTAAAATATACGATTGAAAAAGACCACCCTGTATATTCCAATTTTACGTCCAGCGGCCACCGCCGCAGCTGTTTGAAAAATATAGATAGAATAGATTTTTTTTAATAAGTCTTATATAGATTTTAATAATATAGATAGTTGTATAGCCTAATGGAACATACTCTCTATTTCGCGACCACCCGTAATAAACACGTGATTACACGTCATGTTATATGTACGTGAGGCCACAAGGACGTATCTTGTTATACCAGAAATTCTTCAGAAATTTCTGAAACAGCGACGGCGGCGGCGGCGGCGGCGACGAAATTTTTTTAATAATATAGATAGATATGTATATATATATATATATATATATACATATATATATATATAATTAAACTGAATAATTCTTATTTTTATTTCTTTTTATGGTTGTCTTCGAAATAATTTTTCTCACTGATACATAATGGTACGTTACATATTTTGCAAAAGAATCTCGTTCTTTTTTCATTTTTACTGGTACTGCAATGTATACATCTTTGAAAGGAAGTACGAGTTCCAGGGAAATGAGGCAATGTAGATGTTCTCACCGCTTCTGTAGGTTTGTTTTTTACATATTGTACAGATTTTGTAGTGGATAAAGGTGAAGAAGCGACTCGTCCTCGTTTCAAACGCTATGGCATTACTAGTAACTGATCGACAACGCGCAATCGATAATCTATAAGTAATAATTTGCTATCTGGGAAACGTAACTCGTATAGTATGAAAGAGTTAACAACAGTTACATCCATAAAGTGCCAAAAAAATTCGGTGCCACCACTTTTTGCTTTTCCTACGAAGTTCATAGGTTGATTTCAGTTGATCGGCTTTATCGACGTATCCCATATGTTTATTATAGTACCTGACTATTTCAGGGCAAACAACTTTTGAAACAGATCCATCCTTTTGTCGACGATCAACACTTGTTAAAATTGAAGGATCATGGAAATTAGATAAGAATTGGTCAGGTTTTTTATCGATCCATTTTCCCATCTTACGCCTTCATTATTAGTGCGGAATTCGCTGTCACCAGTTTTCATATCTTTATCTTTTTTCTGAATTTTCGGCAGACCTATCCTAGTTTTTCTTACAGGTGCACATGCAAAAATATTTTCATTCAACAAAGTGGCCATCAAATTTACACAAGAAAAATAATTATCAAAACACACGTGGTAATTTTTACCAACTAAATCTCTAGTTAGATCATTTATAACTCTTTCACCAAGATATTTTTCAGATTTATTTCCAATCTTTCCAGTATACATTTGAAATTGAATCACATACCCGGTTTCATCAGCTCTAACCCAGAATTTATATCCTCTTTTTATGGGCTTCATTGGCATGTACTGTTTCATGTTCGACCTGCCTACGAACCTGATCATGCTCTCATTTATAGACTTATGTTGAGTTGGATTGTAATAATAGTTATAAGATTCTGAGAGATTATCAAGATATGGTTTTATTTTGTAAAGTTTATCATAATTTGATTGGCCTCTTTTTGGTTCCGTGGAATTGTCATTCAAATGAATGTTTGACAACAAAAATTAAAAAGTTTTTACTGGCATAACAGAACTAATATATTTATCGTTCTTTTGTGAATTTGTTGACCAATAATGACGGTAAGATGGAAGTCTTTTTAAACCCATGACCATGTTGATCCCTATAAAACGTTTTATTTCTTCACTTGTAACGTGATCGGAAGGCGAAACATTTTTTTGACTCAGGTAGAGGTTTGTTTGTTTTACAATAAGGTCAATATTCTTTTCAGAATATAAACATAAAAAGAAATCACCAGGCGTTTTAATATTTTGCGGAATATTTTTAAGCCTAACGGGTTCAGAAAACGGCAATTCAGCACCTTCTTTGCTTTCATGACTCCAAAGCTCATCGTCTGAATTTTTACTATCGGATGACTTTTTTTTCTTGTAAGACTTAGAGTTGACAGTACGAAAAGTAGGAGTTGCTTGTTGTACACGTACATTAGTAACATCTTCATTATCACTTTCCTCTTCCCCATCATTCGACTCATTGTCTGACGGCAGAGGTGCAATATTGTCGAATTCATCTTCTGATTCTTCCATTTTATTTTAGTGTTTGAAAAATAATTAGTATTTTTTTTCAAACAATATATGCAGATCGTATTAGAAAAGATAACAAAACTATCGAATTGTAAAACAAGATTTTTCAAAAAATACGATGGTCTTATTTTTCTTTCAAATTATCAAATTTATTTTTTTATAATGCAATGTATTTACTATTAGAAAAGTTTTGTTTTTTGTATAATATGGAAAAACTTTTTTTCTAAATATGCATTTCTGCGTTCTTCTTTTATATAATTACTTGGAGGATAATGTTCTACAATATAATAAATTTATAATAATACTACTATATTGTATTATAAATATATCATTGAATATAGTACAATTACAAGCATATGAATATAACAGTGATACACATAACAGTAATACATTCATATGTAATTCACATGTACCTATGTACATCTACCGTCAAATATGCTAATTTGAAATATTAATTTTTTTCTTTATCACCAGTATTTCAATTTTATAGTTAGGTACAAAAATATAAGCAATCAGCACGTGAAATATATGTTTGTATCAATTTTTAGTCTGGAAATAGAATATTTTGCACCGCCATTTTAAATCTGCCATTTTTTATTATTTAAAATTTTTGTTTTTATAATCAAAAATCTAAGTACAACTACTATACGAATAAATAATAAATGTTTGTATCAATTTTTAGTCTGGAAATAGAATATTTTGATCCGCCACTTTGAATCCGCCATTTTGTATTATTTAAAATTTTTATTTTTATAATCAGAAATTCAAATATTACTACTACGAACAAAAAAATAGTGAAATAATTAAGTACAATAAAGAATATGTGACTATGTTTTAGCTAAAATCGACATTTTTGCACTATATTTTGTTAAATAAAAGATAATAACAATTAATCAAAACACGTTTTATAAGTTCAGTTACACTTTATAGACTTCAGGGACGATTTTAATGTAAAAAAGAGAAATTTTAGCAATTGTTTATTTAATAACAATTGCAAAATACATAATTGTTCCAGAAATAACATATTAGTCCAAATATTATGTTCTAAACCAAAGTTATGGCGAAAAAATCAAAGAAAAAAAGGTGGGAAATATACTTAAGTGGATCCAAATATTTTGAAGGAAATCTCAAATTTTCATCCTTATTAAAAATATAGTTCTTGAGATATTCTGATAAAATAAAAAAAAAATTAAATTTGGAGAAAATCAAATTTAACAATATAAGAAATTAAAATTCACCAAGATACTTACAAATATAATTATTGCAGCATTTTCAAATTGTTCTATACTTTATCTTATAAATCGCAGAAAATCATTGCATACTAATAACATCTTTATGGTTATTGATTTGACTGGGCATTACTGAAAAGTAAAATATATTTTTATTAATAAAACATAGTGAATGATCTTACTTACATAACAATGATTTAAAAAATTCCCTTTTATTGCTAAATCTTTTTAATCTCATTGATGGAAGTTCCACTTGCAGTGTGCACTCTTGGTAATTAATTACTGCGTAAGAAGTTTCTGGAACATGATGTCTCTCTTGTCTCTTCCTCTTTTTGACTCTTTGGTGTTAGCTTCTACTTTCCTTTCAGCAAGAAATGATCTTGAGTCGTTGCTGGTATTCATTCATTCATACACAGATTGTTCAGGAATTACGCCAAATTCTTCCATTAATTTCAAATAACTACTCCTTCCATCGATGAAATCGATAATTCCATGACAGTTAGTGGCAAGTTGCTCTTGTGTGTAAACTTTCTCTTGACAGCCTTCGCCTTTTGCTACTGAACTACTTGTTCCTTAAGGGCCTAAGTGATGTTGAAGCTTCTGATCAGTTGAAATTTTATGGTAATATGTGGCGCAGATAGCATCTGTCATTTCCTCGGCAGAATCATTATGGGCTCTAATGGCATTACCATAATAAACAGTCAACTGATCTATTAGCCTCTGATCTTCCTTAGCCTCTGATACTCCTACCATCGAATAATTTATGTTCACCTATATTTTTCTTAAATTCCTTAGGCGTGCTTCGATTCTGTAGCGTTTCAACATGAATCATATATTCGCGCGCTGCGTTTGTAAGCCGTGTTTCTCCTATATGGGGAAACAGTGACACCTGCTATGTTGGCAGGACTGAAGGCTCCTCGAGCCTTACTCAGAAAGCTCGCTCGTCAAGCAAGCTCTCTCTCTCTCTCTCGGGGACCACCAGCGAAGCAACACCTCCTTCGGCTCCTATGGACCGTCTATAACGTCGTGCGCTAAAGGTCGTCAGTAACTCATTGTGGACATCGCCCTATCGGCATCAACGACCTGGTCAATCTAGGACGACGAAGAAAATTCGAGGCAATACGCGTGTTGCTATGATTTGGCGTAAAAGTGGTCTCGGGGGAGAGCTTTTATTACGAGATAAGTATTAATGCGCGAGAGACGCTTGTATTGTATACTATAACAATTAAATCGACCTGCGACACACGTGTTTAATGTTAAATTTGACGCGTAAACTTTCCGTTAATTATTGATATTACAATTAGATTTATTCTCGATTCCCGATGTCAATTTAATTTATAATAATAGAAAAAAATAAATGTTACATGCCCTGCAACACACGTGTTCATCCATTTCTTATTTTCTCGATCTATTAATGTTTACATAATATGTTTTATTTAATATTCATGTATGTTTGTGGTCTATTTAGTGATATCTCTGCAATAGTACGCAATATTAATGCAGACTTAGATCGAGTTGCAGGCTGGGCAGCTAACAATGATCTGACGATAAATACGCGTAAGACAAAGGCTATGTGGCTTGGATCCAGAGGTTTCATTAGCAGGCTTAGTGAAATAGTTGTGCCAGATGTCGTCCTTGGAGGTAACAAGATTGATAGATGCTCTTCATTAAAGATTCTGGGAGTTGTAGTTGATTCCACTCTCTCTTGGAGAGAACAATGTACTGCGACGGCAAAAAAGTTTCATTTTGCTTTATTGCGTCTGAGAAGATGCAGTCAATCGCTGCCTGATAGTACGAGGCTGACCTTGGTGAAATCGTTGGTACTCCCTTACTTGGATTATTGTCCGGGACTTTTCCTCGACCTTTCAAGGGAGCTAACCTTAAAGCTAACTCGATGCAAAAATGCGGCGCTGAGATTTGTAACTGGCCTTAAAAAATCAGACCACATCACTCCAGCTTATAGAGAATTAAAGATTCTTACATTTTGATAGAAGAAATTATTTATGCATTAGTCAGCTTGCAAAAATAATTAGCTCAGGTCAACCTTCTTATCTCAGTGAATTGTTTCAATTTCGACCTGCTAACAGATATGGTATTAAGCGCAGCTCTGTATACGATTTAAATGTAGGTTATGCCTCTACTGATTACTACAAGAATTCGTTCACTATTGCATCAACAAGACTGTGGAATTTGTTACCAGATGATGTACGTCGCAATTATAAGTCTACAATGTTTAAATATATTCTTCGACATTATATTTTAAATTCGTGACACTTTTTATTTTATTATTTAATATTTATTAGGTATTAACTATTTATTCATTCATTTATCGTAGCATTTATATTATTATTTTACCTTTACAACTGTACTTACATATGATAGTACTATTATTATTATATTTACACTCGTATATTTTTATATTTTTATATTTTGTTCAAAATTATGTATCCGATAGTGTGTATCTATGTAATATCTATGTATATAAATTGTATAATGATTGGCTGCGGCCATGTAGGACCATGAGTCCTTTGTCGCCTATAATAAACAGTATTCTATTCTATTCTATTCTATACTCGTCCCCATCTACCCACCCACACTAACATCTACCCACACATGCCCACATCCAACCATCCACGCCTACCCTCGCACATCCACATCAACCCATACACACACTTACACCTACCTGCACCCACCCTCACTACCTGCATCCACTTCCAAATCCACATACATATACCTAATCCTCATGCACTAAATTTCACGTTTCACATTCACATCACCCACGCACGTGTCAAAATTTAGATTTTAATCTGTATTTGCTGCAATTCGGGTCAGTCATCCGCTGTTATATAAATCCTAGAAAGTATACATCCAGGGTAACAAAAACATGATTCAAAATGATCACCCTTTATATTCCAAATTTGTCTATAGCGGGTATTTTTGAATAATGTTGCATCTCACACACCCATATCCAAACCATCCACACCTTTTCACCCAACCACTACCCACCACCCACACTCGCCACTACCCACCGATCGTCATGCACTCACATTTCACGTTTCACATGCATATCTACCCACACGCACATGCTAATTTTAACATTTAGAATTCAAATGTGTAGAAGCCTGCAATTCGGGTCCGTTATCCCCTGTATATAGAAATCCCGTAACGTTATATATACCGGATGGCATAAAACATGATTACAAAAGATGGGTATATTTGAACTCTGTATTCATCCACATGCTCACACACCCATATCCAACCATCCCACACTTACCTGCACACATCCACATCAACAAATACATACTCACTTCTACCTACCCGCATCCACCCTCACACACCAACATATACTTCCAGATACACATACATGCACCTATCCATCTCATACACTCAAGTTTCACGTTTTACATGCACATCCACCCACGCATAAATCCCATTATGTATACATGAAGGGTGGCATAAACATGATTCAAAAAGACCACCCTGTTTATTAAAATTTTGTCTTTAGGGGGCACTTTTAAATCACTCAGTATCTCACACACTCATGTATCATGTATTATAGACACATAAAACCATAGATACCCACACTCGAGTTAAAATTTAGAATTCAAATGTTTAAGAGCCTGCATTCGAGTCCAACGTACACTGATACATAAGTCCCATTACGCCTGCAAGCTGTAAAATATACGATTGAAAAAGACCACCCTGTATATTTCAATTTTACGTCCAGCGGCCACCGCCGCAGCTGTTTGAAAATATAGATAGAATAGTTTTTTTAATAAGTCTTATATAGATTATATAGATTTTAATAATATAGATAGTTGTACAGTCTAATGGAACATACTCTATTTCGCGACCACCCGTAATAAACACGTGATTAACGTCATGTTATATGTACGTGAGGCCACAAGGACGTATCTTGTTATACCAGAAATTCTTCAGAAATTTCTGAAACAGCGACGGCGGCGGCGGCGGCGGCGGCGACGAAATTTTTTTAATAATATAGATAGATATGTATATATATATTAATATATATATATATATGGGTGGTTCTCTGTGACATCGAAGATGAAAAAAATAAATATTGCTATAACTGTGGGAATATGTTTTAGAGGTATCCAGTAGTTCTCCCGAATTTTTTCAGATTTTTTCTGGGCCATTATTTTAAGTTACAGAGAGTCAAAGTTGACATTTTAGCACTTTTTTGCATTATATGCCCATTTTCATGATTTTTAGTCCCAGGGGATGCATTTTTCACTAAAAACATAAGTATGACTTTTTTTGTAAAATTTTCCGAACTTTCATTAAAATATTTTAAAGACATAAATCTATGCTGTCACGCTCTTGTAAGCCATTTAAACCTTAATAGTGAAAATCAGCAATTCTGCTCCGGACTCTGGTAACCTAATACAGTCTAAAAGATGTCTTTTTATAGTCAAAACTGCCTAAAAATTTCCAGAGTGGGTCTAAATCATTAAGATCACTTATGGTCAAAAAATAATTTTTTATAATTTTATAATAATATTTGTATTTTAGCAGCTTACAGGGGATTAGATGGATACTGAAACAAGTGGAGATACTTTTCTACCACTCCAAGGTAAGTGCACAAATTTTTTTGCAATGATCATGCTAATAGATTCATCGTTATAAGGCAACAAATATACATTTCTACTAATATTTCGGGCACTTTTCCCGGATATTTTGACCATAAGTGATCTTATGATTTAGACCCACTCTGGAAATTTTTAGGCAGTTTTGACTATAAAAAGAATCTTTTAGACAGTATTAGGTTTACCAGAGTCCGGAGCGGAATTGCTGATTTTCACTATTTAAGGTTTAAATGGCTTACAAGAGTGTGACAGCATAGATTTATGTCTTTAAAAGTATTTTTAATGAAAAGTTCGGAAAAATTTTACAAAAAAAGTCATACTTATGTTTTTAGTGAAAAATGCATCCCCTGGGAGCTAAATTCATGAAAATGGGCATATAATGCAAAAAGTGCTAAAATGTCAACTTTGACTCTCTGTAACTTGAAATAATGGCCCAGAAAAAATCTGAAAAAATTCGGGAGAACTACTGGATACCTCTAAAACATATCCCACAGTTATAGCAATATTTATTTTTTTCATCTTCGATGTCACAGAGAACCACCCATATATAATATAATTAAACTAAATAATTCTTATTTTATTTCTTTTTATGGTTGTCTTCGAAATAATTTTTCTCACTGATACATAATGGTACGTTACATATTTGCAAAAGATCTCGTTTTTTTCATTTTTACTGGTACTGCAATGTATACATCTTTGAAAAGAAGTACGAGTTCCAGGGAAATGAGGCAATGTGTTCTCACCGCTTCTGTAGGTTTGTTTTTACATATTGTACAGATTTTGTAGGGGATAAAGGTGAAGAATCGACTCGTCCTCGTTTCAAACGCTATGGCATTACTTGTAACTTATCGACAACGCGCAATCGATAATCTATAAGTAATAATTTGCTATCTGGGAAACGTAACTCGTATAGTATGAAAGAGTTAACAACAGTTACATCCATAAAGTGCCAAAAAAATTCGGTGCCACCACTTTTTGCTTTTCCTACGAAGTTCATAGGTTGGTTTCAGTTGATCGGCTTTATCGACGTATCCCATATGTTTATTATAGTACCTGACTATTCAGGGCAAACAACTTTGAAACAGATCCATCCTTTTGTCGACGATCAACACTTGTTAAAATTGAAGGATCATGGAAATTAGATAAGAATTGGTCAGGCTTTTTATCGATCCATTTTCCCATCTTACGCCTTCATTATTAGTGCGGAATTCGCTGTCACCAGTTTTCATATCTTTATCTTTTTCTGAATTTCGGCAGACCTATCCTAGTTTATATGCATGCAAACCTAAATATATGCAACCTCGTAGCCAGGCGGCACAAGCAGCAAAAGAAAATTAAAGCAAGGCAAAAAAAAGAAATTTGTATGCATGCATTAATGATTTTAATGTTATTTATATACATATATATTTATCGAGGCGAAGTGATCAACGATGACGGTGAACGCTCGGAAGGACGTCGAGCAAATCTTCAAAAGTGCGGGTTCGTTGGGTTGCGAAATTAAAATAAAAAATTAAAAAATTCAAGAATCTATAAGATTTTTTTTGACTGGGTCTTGTTTTAATTTTAAGGACCCGCATAAGGAGAGGAAATATCAGGAAAATTAAGACCGAAATAACAAGTCATAAATTATTTGTGGTGGCCAATGGCATCTTTTGTCTTTATTTTTTTTATTCATTACCAAACACTGTACATATATTTTAATTGTTCGCGGATGACTCGAAATCGATTACTCGGGGCTTATCACCCGGTGGTGATCCAGCCCCTTGAATGCGAAACAGACAAATAATTAAAGCACGAATATATTGATCATAGTTATTTTTATTTTAAAAATTCAACCGGCGCGGAAGCCCGATCAGCAAAAGGTCCGAAAACTGAAATACGTGCGATTGGGAAACCGTTTGGTTCACCCGGGTCTAGCCTCAGGCATCGATCACGCATGGCCTTTGCAAGCCATGGGGTCCACAAACGGGTAAGAATTAAACTCTTTTCTACCCAAAAAAGAAATAAAGAAGTCGCAACTCCCGGGCGAACCACTGGGGGCTTGTCGCCTGTTGGCTACCCGGCCCCTCGATAATACTTACTCTCGTTGCTTTCTAACTTTGGGAGTCCTGGATGATGTCTCCGCAAGACTGAGTATATTTTCAATGGGAGAAAAAGCTTCAGAATGGAAAACTCTGAATGCCTAAGAATGGAACTAGTGTGTCTAGTTACCTATAAGATAATCTAATGCGCGATCGATGATCCTTGATCTATCGCTATAGATCTACGCGCATGATTTTTTCTATGTAAATTTTTTGATTTTTATTTTATTGTTATTTTAACAATTAAATTAATTATTAAACCATATTAAACTATAAATTAATTAATTTGGTTGACGATTCATATTTAATAAATTATTTATTAACGTTATTTTAACGTATATCCGATTAACATGATTTTACAAAATGAAAAACCCGTTTTACAATATTTAGTTGATTATTTATTCATTAATTTTAATAAATTGCTATTTTAATATAGATGATAATAAACAAAATGAATCTTCGGATATTCGGAATATATTAAGATTAATTAAATTGATAACAATGTTAATTAGACAAAAAAACATGTATAAAATCTTTTGAGTATGATTTATTTATTTATTTGATTAAACGATACTTGGGTTGGCTGCATAGCACCCCCCCCCCCCCCCCAAATAAATAAAGAAATTAGAAAAAGATTTGTTTTCTTTTCTTTTTTTTATTCCGTCAAGTTGAAATTGTATCCCCGCTTGAAACGTTTATTTGCAGAATGTCTTCATCTGTTGATGAAGACATCTTCTTAAATTGGATACCCGGTATTGCCCGGTAAGCCTCTCTCCGGAAACTGATCAGAACCTCCGGCATCAGGTTTTTTACCAGGACCGCTGGGCGAGGATTGTGTTGTCCGTATTTGGCCAGTTACTCGTGGACGTACCAACTCTTCTCGCATGCTTTTGCCTCCTGGAGTGCTCTCTGTGCTCTTTCGGCCGGTCATACGCACGTATAAGACTCTTAATTTGTGCGAGGGCCCTCTTGAATTCGAGCGTTCGGAGACGCTGTTCGCACTTTAGGAGTTACACTATCAACTTCTGGCGTTGTCGCCTCCTCTTTGATTCCCTCCTCGGGGCATAATACCGTTTTATTTCTGTTGAGTGAAAATTTCCTCTGATTTTTTTTGTTACGGGGTCTGTTAATTTGTACGTCGCACAGGACAACACATTGTTAATGATATACGGCCCTTCATATAACGACAAAAAATAAGCCGTTATACCTTGATCTGCTGCTGAAAAGTTACATGCCTTTACCACCACCAAATCATCAACATTATATTTAACACATGGTTTTTTGTTAATTCTCGCGGCTCTCTTTCCGCCCTTTTGTTTAATACGATTATATACGAAAGCGAGCGTTTTTTCCCGATCTGAAACGGTCTTTGTCAAAGACGATTCGATCCATTTTTTCAATATTGAGTTGGACGTTTGCCCATTTAAATTTCTAACGGTGTAGCTTCAATTGTCTCGTGGTAGACTTCATTTATGCAATCTTGAATGAATTGTACCCAACTTGCCCATGCCTTATGCTGTGACCCTACTAGAGTACGAAAAAACCGTCCTAGTTCATGATTAATCCTCTCGATCACATTACTTTGGGGATGACAGATAGAGGAGAATGACGGGCGTATACCTTTCTCTTTTAATTTATTAATCCAGGTTTTATTCGTGAATTGCGTCCCGTGATCACTTTGAATACGTGAAGGTTTATCATAGGTAGGGATGTAATAATCGAAAATTTTCTTTATCGATTGCTGCTAAGATATATTTTGCACCACCTCTAGATATCGACAAAGGCCCATAAAAATCAATTGAGAGTAAATCTCCGATTCCTCGAACCGCATGTTTTTAACTCGCATGAGACTATTTTTTTTAACTTAGGATATGTGAAAGTTTCATTAATCATTTTGTAGCATTTCAGGGGACCTATGTGCCCATACAATTTGTGCGTTTCTAAAATAAGTTTAGTCACGATACTACATGGTAAAGGGATCTTTACCTCGTCGTTATTTTTTTTTATTAATCCCTTATCATTTAATTCATATTTTCTAAAGACTTTAAATTTTATATTTTTTTAGTCGTGGGTCGGATTCCTGCGTAATTTTTAAAAGGTTTTTCAGACAGTAGAATTGCGATTAATGCATCATTTCTCGTCTGCGCCGGTTCTTAGTTTGAATCCTACTTAAAATATCCACAAGTATATTTTCTCTTCCGGGGACGAATTCAGGAATTATGTCGTAATCCTGGATAGCTAACATCCATCGGCGGAGTCGCCCACTTAAGAAACCACATGTTAAAAGATATTCCAACGCCTTATGGTCCGTTCTAAAATAAATCGTACTTGTCTTAACATATGTCTTAAATTTTTCTAATGCCCATATAATCGCAAGTAATTCTAATTCCGTAGTAAAATAGTTTAGTTCTGCCCCTTTTATTATTCGCGAGGCTAGACTAATTATTTTTAATTCTTTGTCATCATCTAATTGACATAGAGCCGCGCCTAAAGCAACATTACTTGCATCTGTATATAAAATAAACGGTCTTTTACGCACCGGATGATTTAACATTATTTGTTTCGCGAAGAGTTTCTTCGTCCTTTCAACAGCACATTTTTGATCGTCCCTGCATTTCCAACGAACACCCTTGCGTAATAATTTGAGAAGAGGCGAAATTCCTCCGAAATCGCGTTGGAAAATTTTGAGCAAAAATTGATGAACCCAAAAAAAACCTTTTAATTGTTTAGTATTCCTGGGTGACGGAAATTCATCTATTGCCCGCGTTTTTTCCGGATCAATCGTGATCCCCTTTGTAGTAATTATGTGTCCCAAAAATTTTATTTCGCTACGGAAAAACATAATTTTCTTTAAATTCAAGGTTAAATTAAATCGCCTTACTTCCGCAAAAGAGTACTTCCAACAGATTAAAATGTTCTTGATCGCTTTGTGAGACGCATACCCAATCATCCACGAAATCGAATAGACGATCATTGAACTGACTAACGATCATTTCGGTAGCCCGTTTTAACGCACCGCTTACCTTAAGACCGAATGGGACAACCTTATACTGATACGCTTTGCCGCGATGCATAAACGTCGTATATTAACGAGATTCAACTTGTAAGGTAATTTGCCAAAAACTTGTCAAATCAATGGATGACATTAATTGCATTGAATCAAAATTCCTTTGGATCTCGTCTATGGGTTCTGGTCTGTCATGATCATTTTGTAATCGTTTATTTAATTCTCGCGCATCTAAACATACTCTAATCGATCCATTTTTCTTTATCACCGGTATGATCGGATTTACGTATTGACTCGTTGATCGTTCGATAATATTGAAATTGAACATTCGCTCGATTTCTTGGTCAACTTTTTCGCGTAAATTAATTGCAACTGGATACGGCTTAGCGAAAAACGGTTCCTTCGAGTTAACATTTAATTGATACTCAAATGATTTGATACGATCTGGATATTTACGAAATATATCTTTATTTTTATTTATTAATTCGCGTAATTTCTCTTTTTGACATTCCGATATATTTCTCGTGTCGTCAATTTTTTCGCAAATTTGCTTATTAGTTAAATTGAGTCCGTCTTTGTCGTTTATTTTATCGCGATCGCAATTCTCATCCATGATACAAATTTTTTCGATTAAATGCTGGGATCTGACGATTTACCGTAATCCTCGTAATTAATTTCAATTATTTTGCCATTTTCATTCGGAAAATTAATAACGCAAGTACTAGTATCGATTTTAAATTTTAACGCAGTTTGAATGTCTATATCCGAAATACAGTATCGAACTAATCGTGGAATTATTATAAAATTTATGTGTGTTGACAGTGGGCCGATTCTTACGTGAGCGTGGAATTGCCTTTTCAAAGCTACCGACTTCTCACCAGTAAACCCTGTCGCTTTTAAGCCCACGATTGGCAAAGTAGGACAATTTTTAAAACGTTCGGAATCATTCTCATAAAATTCACCTGAAATGCACGTGATTTAATTCCCGGTATCAATTAATGCCTTTAATTTAGAATCTTCAATTTCCATCTCGATTTCGGGACATTTAACGTTTGTTTGTACATCAAAATCTTTATCATCTTTCGTTAATAAATCATCGTTTTATTTCAACTTTGTGAGTCAACTCGTATTCATCGCGTTTAGGCGGAAAATCATTACTCTGGATCGGAAAGCTCTTGATCTCCACATCTAAATTCTTGGGTTTTATCTGCAGGTCCTCGACCGGGTAATTCGTGTCTCGACGATGCTCTACGTAGTCATCACACGGATCATCGGAGTTTGAAATTAATTGGGAAGTTACTCTAACATTTGAGTCGCACGGTTCATAAGGTGTTTCGAGAGATTCGACGTTTTTGCGCGGAATCGTAGCTTCTCCAGAGGAATCGATTTCGTCAAATTGATTTCTCTGTCGACGTTTTATCGGCGTTTTATCGACGATATCGGCGGATTTTTGTTGCACCAAGATCATTTCTTTCGCATATTTCATTAAAATTATCCGAGGCCCTCGATGCAACACTTATTCGTTTCCCGGAATTTCTTCGTCGAACACTTCTAAATCTATTTCATTTATACGCGGATTTCGTGATTCACTGTGTCGCGTTTGGTTCGGCATGGATACTGCACCCGAAACATTATTTGATCGGTATGGACCTGATCTATTCTGCATCGGTACCGCACCTCCTTGCGCACCATAAGATGACGAAATTGGCGTAGACGCAAGGAAACTATTTTCACGATGTCTTTCTCCTTGCAATGTTCGCGTCAGAGAATCGAATCGTCTATCACGATTATATATTTCTCGTGGTTACGCATAGAATTTAATCGGCCTGCTTGGTCCAAAGCATCTAAAAGCGAGACGGAATCATTTATTCGTAAACGCGTTGAACTACAACCGCTTGTATTACTTGTTCGTCAAAATGACGAGATAATCGATGGTCAATAGTCGATTCGCTCGGTGCATTGTCGATCATGCTGACTTAGTTGTATAAGCGATAGACGTATTCGCTACGGCTGAAATCATTTCTCGCGTCATAAAAACCGAATTCTAGTTCATGGCGAATCTGATCCTGGACGTTTTCGTTCCAATACCGATTTAAAAATATAACACGGAAATCATGTATCGACTGACTCTGGGGTTCTATGTGTTCCCACCAATCTCTCGCCGGACTTCTCAATGATTGATCAATGATGTAACGCCGCTCTGTTCTTTTATTGGCACCAAAAATATCAAAATAGTTAAGCAAGGATAAATGACGCTGCTGAGAAAGTTGGCATATCGTACCGAATGTAACTATATTCATGTTGTTGTATCGGTATTTCCCGTTCACGAACTATTGGTGGAGAATTTCGATTTTGGGGCGATGCATTGAGCGGACGTTGTTCTACACGCGGATGCTGACTTTGATTCGCGATAGCACGACGTAAGAATTCCACGTCACCCTGCTGCATGTCGATTTGTGAATCGATATTCCGTATGTGCCGACCTATTTCGCGAGTACGATGGTCGATTCCTGTCAATTCTTCCGACATTGTCGCTATATCGTTCATATTTGGCGTTATTGCACGTTCCTGACGTTAAATGACCTGAGATTGGGCTCCGGTTCGCGGCACTTCCGGACGCGAGATTTAAAATATAAAATCTTTTGGGTATTTATTTATTTATTTTATTAAACGATAATTGGGTAGGTTGCAACTGAAAAGCATTTGTTTTTAAACAAATCGCGAGCGCGACTAGATGTTCAAAAATTCGGGCTATATATCTATATATAAACAATTTTCCCTTTCAACGCGTACCTTTAAACTCTTGTATGACTGTGCATCCGAACCTCGCTTCCAAGCCTGAATGACCGCGAATCTCCCTTCCAGGCTAATCGCGCACATATGGTCTACATTTCTGCTGGGAATCGCTTCCCGCGAGAGACCTAACACCTCAGGACAACCAACCGCATCGTCCCTATACGGCCGTGACGAGTCACTTCGAGAAGCTTGGTTCGTGCATTTCTCGCGTGATATGTAGAGAAAAAATATAACCTATGATCTTCGAATTTTCATATCTAGTCATGTCAGCGACGTTGTTTATTTTTATTAAGCATGGCGGTTTCGTCTTGCAATTCTTCTCGCAGCTTTAAAACCGATAGCATATTGTCGGAAGCGCAGTAATACACTTGGAAGAGGTTGTAATAAGTCTAATCCCACGTCAAGTTGATCGATGAGGCTTATACCAGCTGTCTTTGCGGCCGCATCGAAAACTAACCTCACTTTACCCGGTTTGTGTACGTTTTTTACGCCAAAGTGCGGTAAATACCAAATTCGTTAATTCATTTCGTCCTCAACTTTTCTCGCGTATCCGTTTTCAATAAATATATTCATTTCCCTATAATACATCGAAGCGCATTCTTCATCATTATCTAAGTTTTTCTCTAACGAAAAAATCGTTTCAAGGCTGTTGTTCGACTATCTACTCGCAGCGCGTTTCGTTCATTCCAAATAAGTCCGGTTTCCCATACATTTCTTATTCGATGACGTGTTTGTTCCAAAATATCTAAAATTCGCTTATGTTTTGCACTAATTCGTACTTTTTCGTATTCTCCGAGATTATCTAATTGGAAATCCTGTTTATCAAATCATTAAGTCTTTTTGATTCATGATGTATTAAATCACGTGTGCCTATATGCGAATCCGCGTTTTGTTGCGGAATTGAGGTTATATTCATAGCAGAAGAGTTTCCACTACCTTGGACGAGTCCATGTTTTACTTAACATAAACGTGTTTGCAATATCACTAGTGTGGTGTTTTCAATTTCGCGAGTCTCCGCAGTCGCGAGCAAGGACCAATCAAGACGTCCGGTTGCGCATCAGTGTGTAAAGTTGGATAAAAACACTTTTCGTTTTCGCAATGTAACGCATGAGATCTTTAGAAATTGTCTGCGCAGGAAGAGAAAGCTTAGGAGTCGCAATAGTATTGTTTATAATAAATTCGTCGTCGTCGATAATTTTAAAATTTAATTTTTCGGACTCCGTATCCACGACTTCTTTATCCGTAATTCCCTTGATAGTAATCTTAATTTTGCGCCCTCGAGTATTTAACTTACGCGACAAATCTTTATCAATTAATATGTTACCGTAGACCATCGTCGAGAAGCGCATACGTTTTTACCGTGAGAGTGGCGCTTGAGATTTGTACCGGTACAATTTTTAATAAAGCAAGCGACGTGCCTAGTCATAATGTTGTATTCGCTATCTCTCTAAATCTCTTCGAGTGAAATTTTCCATTCGAAGACCGAGTGACTTTTAAGTGACTTCAATCGTATTAGAATGACTTGAGCCTCTCTACCTTATCAAGTGAGAGAAAGTGACTCGAATTTTACGGGTGGTACAATTGTTTAACTCTTAAATTAGAGAGATAATGATTAGTAAAAGTCAAACCGCCTTTTTTACCAGGTAGAAACGTATTCCTTTGCTTTACACAAATTGTGATAAAGATTATGCCTGGATATATTAATTACTACTTAATAAGTTACCATTGGTAAGTAAAAATATATGTATAATTAGTATGTATGACGTATTGAAATTCACTCGAAGAGATTTAGAGAGATTATCGGCGAATCCCTATGTTGAGTCGAGTACGCCACCGTAATTTGCTTTACATTATTTTTCTCAACTTTAAAACGCTTCGGATTATGCAAAAGCGCGTGTTGAGGTTTGGAACATTGGGTACACGATTTGCTATTATAAACGTCGCACGAATGTCCTTGTTTGAGACATTTAAAACATAATCGAAACTTACGCACCAAGAACCATCGGCGTTCTAGGTTATCTCGAGCAAATGTAGCGCAATCAACTGTTCGATGATTTTCGCGATTACAAACAACACATTGCTTCATCGCGATTTCATCTGAATCGAAAATACCGCCAGCTACCGCGAGTTTGGCTTGTAAGTATAAAACGTCGGCAAGTTTTTCTAAATTAGTGAAATTTCGTGGCGCTTGTGCCGAATATACATTAAACGCATATTTTAAAGCTGACGATAGTTTGCTACCGATACTTTGTGTCAACTTGGGACTGCACAAATAACCTATGAGGTTAAGCTTTTGAAATGCGGATACTGCGAAATGAATTAATTTAATATTTCCGGATCTTAAATCGGGCAGAGTTTTAATTTCCGACATTATATTTCGTGTGTTAGGACGTTCATTACCGTAGTGTAATTCCAACGTATGCATTATTGAATCCGGATCTTGACTCGTTGCTAATAAGGTACTCACGGTCTCGCGCGCGTCGCTTTTGAACTCTTCGAACGATCTTGCGATATTTTTCCGACCATCATATTGCCCGAGTTCCGAGGTTGACTCGTAAATATGCTTAAAATGCAATCATTCTAAGGGATTGCCCGAAAATAAAGGTAACTTTTTAGCCGACGTCATACGATTAACGAAATGCAAACTTTCCTCTGCTAAAGACGCTTCACGAAATGCATTTAAAGTTGAGCTAAGCACGTCCGTGAGCCTCTCGATTGAATCGTTATAATCAGCATGTACATAACGTCCTTCGTTTCGAGGAGACGACGCTCCGAAGTTGTCCGCCGCTTTGCTGTTGTCCACCACTGCCCTCGGCCTACTGCTCGATCGATTGGCCGCACCCGTCGATAGTATGGCATCCTCGATGATCCTCGGTAGATTTTTCGAGGCGTTGGAAGGCGCTGTTGAAAGCTCACACTGAGAAAGAAATTGAAGTAAAAATTACAATGTTGTTTAGTAATGCAGAGACAAACTGACGCAATCCAAAAATTTACCATAGTGTATAATAAAATTTACTAGAAAGTTATTAATTTTTACTACAATTCTGGTAAATTTACCACATATTCAGTAAAATTTATACACTATGGCAAATTTTTGGATTGTGTCAGTCTGTCCCTGCATTAATAGACAACATTGTAATTTTTACTATAACTTTTTTCGCAGTGCAGTTTTCCTTGATCCCATAGCACGACTTGTCGGTTTCGATCCTGCTATTGTCTTTCTTAAATTATCTTTCGTTACATCAGTCTGGATCATAGGAGAAACGGGTAATTCCAGAGAAGTCCTATTAGTAATCTTGCTATTTTGTCGCTTCATTTTTATCTCGTTATTTTGCGTAAATTTTTTATTTTCAAGCGCATCTTCTTCATATCGCATTCGCTTTGTTGTTAATTCTCGACGTGCGTCTTTTTCTGTTTCCATCTCGGGCGAAGGCGAGCTATTTTTAGATCGTTTGCTTCTCCTTATCGGCTGCGATGGTTACGCCTTTTTCGCTTTGGTCATTCCTCGTGGCATGGTTAATTCAATAAAAATTCTCTCCAAACTTTTTGTTTTATTAATTTACCCGTAATATGTCCCGGGTTTCGGCACCAAAAATTGTAGGAGATGAAATAAAAACACAATGGCTCGAATTAAAGAAAAATAGTTTTTATTTTAATACATCTTGACCCGTTATGATAGGCTTCCAGAACGATAGTAAGTAAAAGAAGGTTCATAAAAAGATAATACCCTTTCCTTGCGCGCCTCCTCGACCACTGAAAAACATTTATTTTTAAACAAATCGCGAGTGCGACTAGATGTTCGAAAATTCGGGCTGTATATCTATATATAAACAATTTTCCCTTTCCACGCGTACCTTTAAACTCTTGCATGACTGTGTATTCGAACCTCGCTTTCAAGCCTGAATGGCCTCCCTTCCGGGCTAATCGCGCACATCTGGTCTACATTTCTGCTGGGAATCGCTTCCTGCGAGAGACCTAAAATCTCAGGACGATCAACCGCATCGTCCCTAGGTGGCTATACGGCCGTGACGAGTCACTTTGAGAAGCTTGGTTCGTGCGTTTCTCGCGTGATATGTGATATGAAAAAATATAACCTCTGATCTCCGAATTTTCATATCTAGTCCTGTTCGCAACAGTTATTGTTACCGAGATATTGTTAAAAATTAGCGTGTATACTCCAATCTAATGCACACCTCGAAACTAAGAGTGAAGTATTCTCAATATCCTTGAACTCATGAGTGACTATTAGTCGAGAATTGTCTTATCGTATAATCATATCAGGCGCTCGATTGTATACAGTGATTAAAATGCCTGCTTTTACTTGGCACTAATCAACCAATTCTTGATTCACACATTATTTGGGAAGTATGAGATTATCAACAAAGAATATATTTTTTAGTACAAACTCGGAATATGATGATTCCAATCTCTTCAATAACATTTCAGCATTTGATATGTAAGTTATAAATAATTTTAGAATCAATTATTGTTATGGTTTCGCCACCATTCAGCAAAGTATATATACTTATTTCTATTCTATCATTTTTAATTTTTACGGGAATCTTCTTTAATAGGGATGTTTTTTCTAGTCATGTTTTACTGTCTTGCCGTTTGCAATTAACATTTGACTTTTTAAAATTTTGAGATTGTAAATTTCTAGTTCGCTTTGCATTAATATTTTTGTGAGGATAATACGTCAAATGTAAAAGCACATGATACGTTTTACCACATTTTACACAAAAACTTTGAAGACTCTTATTGCAAGCATGGTCACGTTGTAACCAATTATAACATAATTTATTTTCTTTTACTGTTAGTTCACGTAAATTCATAGTTAATTTTATAAAATGATTATATTTATCGATCAAATGATCTCGAATATCGCAATGAAAACAAGTTTGTTTGTCATTATTTCCTCTCCTATATTTATTCTTTCTTTTTCAGAGGAGGTGTGGTCTTGAACGATCATTATGTCGTCATACTCACGGCTCACACAGCAATGTTATAACCTACTGTGTTGAAGGCTTGCACAGCTATCAATTAATATCTGGCTTCATACACATATATACAAAAACCGATTTCGGTCACAAACACAAGATCATTCACTCTGTACTACTTATCAAGTAGATCCTAATCGGGAACAAATTCTTAATTGAAACGTTAATCACTTTGCCAGTACGACGATAAATCAAGCTTAATACTCTTTGGAGCGAAGAAAATCCTCTTTTACTGTAGGACTATGAAAATTACTGTGGCTTACAGGTGGTGGTAAATCCACGATATCATAAAAAGTGGCTAATCCTGCGTATCCGTGTCCAGGTGCTTTTAAAGCCAACACACTTCTTTCATTTATTTAATGGACATTGTCTCGTAAACCTAATAGTTTACAAGAATTCATTCTTGACACTCGATGACACTTAGTACACTGTATAGCGAACTTAAACCCCAGTCCACGCATATCATTTTTACAAAATTGAATTTTGGCATCACATTCTTTGTAGCATAGAATGTCTGATAGATCATTATAAAATATATTGACGACGAACAATCTAAACTGGATTTATTTTAAATTATGGCTTAGTGTTCTGCAATTTTCCTTGACGAAGCAGTATTTACTTTTTTTAGAGAGAGGCTTCACTCTTTATTCCCGTAGAACTTCTTGGCTCGTTTTTTTCTTCCAAAGATACTCTTCTTGTATCAAGTCAGCTCCTGAACAACCAGGGAACCTTCTCCTTGATACCATAACTCTTTCACTAAAATAAATAGGTTATAAAACCAAATGTATTGATTCCTGCATAAATATCTATATGTGAATATACACAAAATTTATCAATATATTATCGCACTTCACACGCGTAATAAAAAATCACGATACTATAAAAACGGCGATATAATTAAAAAAGAATTCACCAGATATTTGTTTGTAACCAAACAGCTATCACTACGGGATAAATATTACTGGTTACTTACAGTTGTAAGTAGATCATATGTATACCGCCAGAGAGCGCATTAGCAAGCGCATTAGTTAGGAAGATTTTAATGATTCAGCAAGTACCGTTAATATTATTTTAAGTGAAGAGCAAAAATAGTGTTTATACTCAATTTATAAATGAAAAGTAAGTAAACAAACTTTTATCGTGGTTTGCTTTGAAAAACGAATGTCCATATACAAATAAATTTTAAGATAACATAATAAATCACTGATAATCTCGGAGGGAGTTCCGTGCTGACTACTACTCAGTTAGGATTTGGCGAGTAGAGGAAGGAAATTCTCATAATTAAATAAACTATTTAAATAATAAAAATAAATATTGATTTATTTAATAAGTTTCCAAAATATTTAAATGTACAGTATCTGTATTCGCAACACTCAAACGTACACTCAAACTGATCGGAAAACACTCATTTAATCTTCCGCGCTCTCACTCGTATATTCTCGGTAAACCCGAGGAAGTGCGGCCAATGAGGCTCCTGTTATTTATCTCGTTACTCCCATGATCCCGTGAACGCACTCTCTAACACGTTAACTTATCCGCACGATACTTGAATATACTGTCGCGATATCTAAATATACACTTACAATCTCTTTCTCTCACACACACAGTCTTTCTTAATTATCTCGACAATTTCTCGCTCTCTCGCCGCTATGATCTCATAAGGTAAATCTACTAGGATAGTCACCCCAGTTTATGCACGTTCGCCACACACTATATATATATATATATGGATGGTTCTCTGTGAAATCGAAGATGAAGAAAATAAATATTACTGTAACTACGGAAATATGTTTTAAAGGTGTCCAGTAGTTCTGAATATTTTCAGATTTTTTCGGGACCCTTATTATAAGTTACAGAGAGTCAAAGTTGCAATGTTAACAGAGGATGTATTTTTCAATATAAACATAAATATGACTTTTTTTTGTAAAATTTTCTGATTTTTTCATTAAAAATACTTTTAAAGTCATAAATGTATGATGTCACACTCTTGTAAGCCATTTAAACCCTAAATAGTGAAAAGTAGCAATTCTGCTCCGGACTTATAAATTTCCAGAGTGGGTCTAAACCATTAAGACCACTTTTGATCAATATATCTGGGAAAAGTGCTTGAAATATTAATAAAAATGTATATTTGTTGCCTTATAACGATGAACCGCTTACGCAAGAGGAACAATCGGTGCTTAAATCAAAAGCTCCTTGCGAGACATCAATTTTTGGATGTATTAGAAATTTTTTGTTTTGATTATTCTTTCAAGCAAATGTTTAAACTTAACACAGGCTTTTTGTAATTTGACCATTTTTTTGTTACTCGCAAGGAGCATTTGGCACCGATCAAGTTTCTCACAGTCACTCCGCTCATATAAACAACTCTTAGAATACTAATATAACTCATAAATAGAGTATGATTCTATATAATACAAATTCTCCGTTCACAATCAATCAATATTTTCTTAATCAATCTTCACCCCGTACAAAAATGTCAACAATTTTTTTATTTCTTCATCATTATATAATTTAATTATTTTAGTTTCGGGACGTAAAAATTCGTCAGTACTAGTTGCAACTTTTACGACGCGAATTACGCCGTCTGCGCCGGGAAGCGTTTTCGTAACTTTACTCCTTCTCCACGTAATTTGTGGTGTTTGGAAATCTATAATTTAAACTAAATCATTAACTTTTATAAACGGTACATCGATTTTCCATTTTTTGCGTGTAATAAGCGTAGGAAGATACTCACATAGCCATCGCATCCAAAATTAATCGACGAAAGATTGCGCAATTTGCCATTGTTTTCTTGTTTTCTTATGTACCTATTTGAATTGTACCCGAAGAAGAGTTTATTAAAAAATAATTGGGCATTAAAATGTGTCACCTCTTTTCCTATTTCGGTGAAAAGAGTATATAGTACATCTTCACTAGGCGCTTGCTAATTTAAAATTCCATTCAGAGCGACTTACCGAGTGTACTAGTCTTTCTCACGCACCTCCCATATGTGGGGCATTTAGAAGATTAAAAATCCATAGCATATACCATTTTTGAGAGCAAATAAATGTTGTTTTTCTCTGTCAAAATTTTTTATTTGAAGTTAGTACCGTTGTTACTACAAACAACTAACTGGCATTCACGATGCGCGGCTAAACCTAGAAGCGTTTTCCTCTGCGCCGCCCAATTTTTACCAGTATCGGTCTGAAATAATCAATGCAGCACTGACTAGAAGGTCTCTGTCGGTAAGCTGCGCGCCCAACAGACAACGGTACCATGATTGGATTTGTTGGTTTTGTGTGACGTACTTTGCTAGTTAAACATTTATATACTATCGACCTTAGAAGGTTACGTAGAACTCCTGTGGTAAAAATATCGGTGATATTCTGCGACAAGTAATCACGTTACAGGATGTCTTCTGTCAAGTATAATAGGATTGTTATTAAATTTAACATTTTCAGTTTGCCTTTTTTGAGTAAGATTAGTTTTAAATACAAACTTTGCGCTTGTATTTCTTGCTCCTAAAAGTCCTCTGCGTCTTAACTGCTTTCAATGAATTGTTTAATTTCGGATTTTTTTACGCCAACGATTTACAAATTTTTTATGCGGTGTCGTACTGTTTCTAAACCTCGACAACTTAGAAAACGTGTTCATATTGGTAATAAATCATCATTTACAGTAAACGAATAAATTTGCACCTTTCGCATTTTTATTGCGTCAATGGATGATTTTTGTGCTTCACTCAGTGATTTAGAAATGGGTCACTCTGATTCGAGTAGAGTTAAAAACTTGGGTTTGCAAAACTTTCGAAAAGATATTTTCTATTCGGATTGTCAAAGGTCCAGCGTGTTACGTAATCAGCTGGGTTCAATTTTGTCAGTACCTTTTACCAGTCGGAGTATATCGCTCAGTCGGTGCGCGAAGAAAATTTGTTTGGTTCGAGGATCAGTTTTTGTCCATCTATTAACTGTTTGCGAGTCTGACTAGATAAATTTCTTATTAATCTTAATATCAAGATATTGTGCAGCTGTATTAAATTATCGCGCGCCTATCAAAACGGTTTGTAATTCAAGTCGTGGAATTGATAAAGGCTTAAGAGGAGCTACACGCGAATTTTCTACTACAAGCGCTATGTCCGCTGATTCGCGCGGTATTTCGAGTTGCTTTTATGATTTTCTCCACAGCCGTGTTACAACGCGGGATGCGTAATGCGCTGACTTTATGCAAACTTTATAACCATATAAGCCGTTTGTTGTTCTCTTCAGGTATTAATGGGTCCTCCCAACCTATACCGCTATACCGCATGCTTTGCATTAGTATTTTCGACTACAAAGTATAAGGACTTAATAATCGAAGCGGGTCGAAAACTGACATTATTATTTGTAGAATTTTGCGTTTCGAGCACTTTTTCATCATTTATAATTTACGTGAAGATGTATTTAAGACCGACTTTAAAACCTAGAAAATCTGATTGGATATATCCGTACGATCGAATGTTTACACAACTTGCTAAATTATCATCGAAATAAGAATTGTTTACTATATTTTCAGAGGCTTCTGGTGTTTCAACGCTAAATGATTTTGTGCGTGTGGATTTAATACAATAGGCACTACACGACGAAGATTTACCCCAAAAACTAAGAAAGTAATTTCAAATATCTCGGGATGCGATTTTTGGCTATGTTCGCACCAAAGAAATTTTAATACATCGCGATCTTCCTCACAAACATTAACCCGTAAGAAAATGTCGCGAATTTTAGCTTTAAACGCAATCAAGTATGGCGAAAACGAACCAACACAGTGGGTAAAAGTTGTAATAAATTGATTTCTGTATCTAAGTAGTTGATCGTTCAGACTTATTCCCGACATTTACGCAGCTGCAGCAAGCTTTGCTTGGTTTATTCGGGTTCGATACGCCGAAATGAAGCAATTACTATATACGATCTCTTATATCGTTGTCACTAGATTTTACAGCGTATACATTTTTTAAATGTCTGTCCATTTCTTTATAATACTAGAAATTGAGAGCGCGCATTTAGTTCATTGCTACGATTTTAAATATATCAAGTGGTACTGTAGTGTTGAGCTACAGTCGGTAAGTAAGAGTAAATATGAACTTAGTTTATGAGCAGAGAAAATATAAACTTTGCGAGTATAAGTAATGTATTTACAATGTACATACAAATAAGTAATGGATTTTTTGATACACCAACAAAATACGTTCGCATTTATTTATTGAAGCTCTTTAAATTACAAACGACTGAAGATGCAATGGTATTAAATCTGAAATTCAAATAGTAGGTATTTACATTTAAACAGAACCGTGGCCAAATTAATATCTGAACTGTTCGACAAATTGGAAAAGAGGCTTTAACATGACGACTCCCATAAAGAATCCATCCTAAAGGCTAGAGTGCTAGTGCGAGGTTGGTTTTCTCTATCTCGCAAGTCTCTTTGATTTCAATTAATTGTCCTGTCCAAGTAATATTTTAGGTTACGCATGCGTGAATGTTGAATAAATACGCACGAGATCTGCGAGTATTGATTATGATGGAAAACTAAGATTTGAAGCTGACAGTGCACCAACAGTTATGTACTTATTCATCTTCGCCACAAATTTTTAATTCCACTTTCTCTAGCGCTTAAGGAGACGCGATTACTTATCCTACTTATTGAAATTTTTAATATCTGTCCGCGTATTCCTAACTCGCGCGAGATTATCGTAGATCTATAGCGGATATTGTTGCGCGATTGTCTAAAAAAGCGTAAGTATTTGAAACGCGCTTAGGTCCCGATGTTTGCACCGTCAAAATTTTCAAAACTACTCCCAAATTTAGTCATTTTTCTGGATTTTCATTTGTTGCCAGTTTCGGATTTTGACGCAACGCTTTATTCTTTTTCAAATACTTATTCTACGTAGTCTTAGTATAAAACATAGATTTTGATTTTTCAGGGTTATGTAACCACTCATGATGCGGTCTACTACACTGTGCGCAATTTGCGGTTTGACAGTTCACTGATAAATGATTCGAGTTGAAATATTTATAGCATAAGCGGAACTTTCGAACTAAAATCCGTCATCGCCCAAGAGAGTCGGGTGCGAAAGATTTTAGTCACCCGGAGTATGATTTTCGCGATCAGTATATGCGCCCGTTTCCGTTGACACTTCATATTATTGTTTAAAAAATTGCCATTCTAATGGATTTCTTGAAAAGGACAACAAAGCTTTGGGCGCAGTTAATTGATTTAACAAATGGTTATTACCCATGTTTCACGAAATATTGTTCCAAAAACGCTCAGAATCGTTTACAACCTCAACCGTACATATTCTTGAATCATAATAATCGTCCGCGTTCACGTTAGCTACCGTAGTACTTATAGGCGACTCGTTGAATGCAACGTTTCTTCGATTCACTAAACGCTGGCTTAGTCGTTGCCTCCGCTATTAGGAATCCTCGTTCGAGGTGCAGGAGGTGGAAGAGTTGGTGTGCGGATATGATCTGATGATGGTGACTATTCCGGTGGAGGATGATGCTGTCAATCAGGCGAAGGTGGTGATACGTCATCGTTTAGTATATTTTAAGGAACTGCAGGCCTTACACTTTTTGCTGTCGGTTGATGATTTTCAACTTTATTTGCAGCGATATGGGTTGTCTAATGTATAGCGAGCTTCTACACCAGGAACAAAAAATTACGCGACGAAAATTGAACGCCTTTTTCCCCCTCCCTCGTGACTCTCCTTTTGCGTTGCCAAAAAAAAAATGACTCGTGCGGTTGCGCTGCCACTTTAATCACCATTACCCGACAATCTTAGAAAAATCGATTAGATTTTTCTATGTTCAATGGAGCCACAATACACACGAAATCGTGCGCGGATTCTTACAGTCAATAACGAGTTATTACGAGCTAAGGGCTTACTGTCGCGACCTCTTATCATAACATAGTTTTGCAAAGTGGATGTTCGCTTTTGTCACACATCTGTTTTTTGAGAAAGTGTATATTTCCACTGGAAAAAGTAACAATTCTCTTTTTAAAAGTACGTATAAACTTTTTTTGCAAGTTAAAATCATTTTTTCGAAATGACCGGATTTTTGCTATAGCAAAGTGATTATTTACTATATGCAATTTAGATAGTAGATTGTGACAGAGCTAAGAGGCTTAGACAAGTTTCCTTCAAGAAACTGAAATATAATACGAATATAACGAATATGATTGATTATAAAAGAATTTGTGCTATAGCGAAAAAACTTTTAAGAAAATGAAAAGTTCTTTTTTGTAATTTTGTTTAGTCTAAACTTTTCTACTAAACAAACATATTGTAACAGATTAATTGGTCATTCAAACGATCCGCTTGAAATTCAAGCTGCGCGAGATTTTATGTATATTGGGGCGATTGCGCAAAGTAACTAGCGTTTTACGATGAGAGAGTAAATATTCACGAGCTCGGCTCGGAAGCTCAGAACGAGCACGTCGGCCAGTTAGGCACGCGGGTCCCTATTGTTTGTGGAAGCGATATCGAGCGTAGATAAATCCCTGTTGGGGTAAGATAGTTCATGATAAATTGTCCCATAAAATATGATTGTAAATAATTCGTTTATTTATTAATATTTAGAATTAAAAAGCAAAGATTGGGAGTTAAATTTGTAAAAAGGTGTCTCACTGAACCCCATGGACAAGGAGACACAAATCGAGCAAACAAGCTGATATTTGTATCAATATTGGCGAGGGTGTTTTTATAACCGTGCGAATTTATCCTTTTTTTTGTATTTGAGCGGAGCTACACCAAAGTTAAAAAAAATATATTTTTAACGACTCTAAATTAACCCGCGTATGACATTAATCATTTCATTATGTATGGACATTCTGCAAAATTTTAAATAATTGTTGGGCAAAGGTTACACCTCACCATTCTAGCAATAACCTTTGAATTGGAAACAAAATAATAAGTATATAATATATGAATGGTTGATACCAAATATTTTCAAAATGGCGAATCAAACATGGCCGCCATATACAATGACAATTTTTGGGCTAAATTAATAACAGAAAATTTTGATACATTAGGTCCGCTATTTCGAAAAATGAAATCTGACATGAAATCAGGACTCTCATAAACATATATGATAATAATCCTCACATGCAATGAATTTTCAAAACAGAAATTTTCAGTGTAATGGCAGCCATATTGGGTCCGCCCTTTTGAAAATATTTGGTATCAACAATTTATATATATATATATATATTATTGTCCTAAAATTTAAGGATACAGCATCACTAAGTTTTTTTAGTCATTTTTTGAAAACAAATTGTTACTACATCATCAAAATTAAATTTAGGTAATTTCAGGCGGTCATATTGAGTCTTTGGTGAATATTTTTCAAATTTTATTACGGATTCGGAATGAGCAGGTCTTCTTGCTTAAGAAAATGTTTCCTCCTATAACGTTTAGTTAATCATAGCTTTGCAAAGACGAAAAATCATTTGACTATCAAATGTTCGCTTCACCGGTAATGATTTAATGAATATGTAACTTATTAATTTAAAAGCAAAGTAAACTTTGCGTAAACATTGTAAAAATGTAAAGGAAAGAGAAGGTAATATGAACGAAGAAAGGAAAATCTGTAACTATTCCATATGTACAAAAATTGTTTTCTCTTTTTTGTAAGTTATTGTATTGTATATTATTGTAAATAAACATTAAAACAAGTTTTTCTAAAGTGCTTACAGAAATTAATTAAAAAAAACATAGTGCTTCAACATTTAGGTAAGGTTAAATTTAATATTTTAATAATTTAATAATGTTTAATATTTAGATTAAATTCAGAACTTCTTTTAGAACCATACCTTTCATTTGGAGGAAACTTAAGCCGATTAAAAAAAATATGTAGGCTGTTCAGAAACAATTATCTTAAAAAGCAGACACAGGCAAGGATAGTCCTTTCTTCTTGTATATGAAATAATTCTCAATTCGTTGTGTACTGGAGTAATGTGTTCAAATTATTACTGACCACATATAAAACAATGTGCGCATTTTTTACACATAGTTAGTTTTAAAACCAATTCTTTAGAAAGGTCGAGGAAAAGACCTGAAAAAAATCTAAGTGAATAAATACTAATGCCTTGAGTAGGATAAGCACTGTCCGGAAGTCAAAATGAGGAGTCAAGAACAACTATTCAAAAAAGAAGGTAGACGCGCATAAAAGGTTTCTTCTCACGAATAGGCGACTTTATACTAAAAAGAAATGTGACGACATATCATATGGAGACTATGGTTCGCGATGACCTTGAGCGGCCGCGGGCGTTGTACTTACTGCATTTCAGAGTTATAGCTGCAGGTAAACTCGGAAAACTGCGAGTAGATTTTGATACTTGAGCGAAGCCTTTAGACATTAGTCTGAATGATCAATTACATACCGGACTTGATCCTCTCGAGCCTCCATTAGGTGTTTGGTCGTTTCTTTTTATTTAGACAATAGAAATGTGTTATAAAAGCAGATGTAAAATCTTGTACAAATAGGTCAAAAAAGGAGAAACAGACTTATTATGAAAAATATTGCGTTATGAAAAATCAAAACGACTATTTGGAAAACCTAAAATCACTAAAAGAAGCACACGTTCTCGTATGCGACATGTTAATAATAGGCGAAACGAATTTTCAAATGCTCTGATGAGCATCCAACGATTCGCGAGTTATGTGAGCGAGACGATAAAAGGGGCTCGAGAACGTAACTGGGTGATAAGAGTGAACACGTATTGGGGCTTTGTTGAGGCTGCCTAATAGGTCAATAATGTTTTAACGCAGGTTTTCAGAAAGTTACCTCGAGTATCCTGCATAGGGACGTAAAACCAATGAAACTATCTTTTAGTATGATGTCCGTTTATGCCCTGCTCGGTTTATTATCTCCCTTTATTATTTGCATTAAACTAATCATGGAAAATATATTAGACGCGGAATTTAGAGATAAGGAAATTATGCTTAAAGTATCGCGGTTACAAGATTTAGAAAAAATAAACAAGCGTAAGTTTCAATATGCTACGTACTAGCAAATATAGAATAAGCAAATATAAACGCAGTGGTCGCGTATCTACGAAACGAGACTTATGTTGGTGATTTTCCGGTATCTATTATTATGTCAAAGCAAGCAAACTCAAGATTAATATTAATAAGAAAATTTATTGTTTTAAATACAGTAGTTACACCCGGATTCTCAAAAAAAAAGTGTAGCCAATTTTCTTTTTCGAGGCGGATTTGTCTAGTTGTCGCAAGATGCAGAGTGGTGGTGATACTAACTTGCGATGACCTTGACGTCGATGCGATACAATCTGATGGAACGATATGTGAAGACTATCGATGGGTTAGAGTACCCCAATTTCTAATAAAATACGCAACCGACGGTCAAAAAAATGATCTAAGCGCGTACGCGATACTCGCAATTAAACAATTTGAGCAAAAGGAGAATATTAACAAGAGCGAGCATAGTTGTTGTTCCTGCAGCGGTAGATATACTTAATTGGAGGGCTTCCTGCATTGCAATAATTAGAGGGGTAAAATGGATCTCGAAGTAGAAGTTTTGGTTCTGCAAACGAAACACAAACTAAATATTTCCTTACTGCACTAGATTATGTATGAAAAGGCATACCGGTACTCTGAGAAAGTAAATTATTACATCTAAAGTTATACATGGATAAAAGGTCATCTTGCGCGCTGAGGGTGTTATAATATGATCACTAATATTGAATGTACGCGACACATTGTTTCTATGTAAACACGTATGCGACCTTTCATGACGCATATGTCTATATATGTATATATGTGGTATAATAAACGCCGAAATGGAACGACATTACCACGCACATGAGTCAGTCGGTCGTAAGCCGTGTAACGCCAAGGAGTACCTAAATATATAGAGATTGTAAACAAATTTAGCGAGTGTGGCTTATTTCTCATAATTTCCTCTCCCGAACACATCGTAAAATTTAAAACTATCTTTAAACAATTACATGATCGCAATATTCAAATTAATCTAGAAAAATCAGCATTTTTCGTAAAAAATACTCATTTTTGTAGCTATAAATAGATATGGAATAAATAAAGGCCCAAAGAAATACGAAGCAATCGAAGAAACGCCTAGATCAACGGATAATGTACATGAACGTCACAGATTAATACAAAGTCTAAGTGATATTTTACGTCTAATTAACAATTTGCTAAGAGTTAATGTTTTATTTACATGGACTGACGAATTTAATAAAGTCATACAAAACTTATACGAGGACATAGTTTTAGCCTATTATGATCCGAATTTATCGTTGGTCTTGGCAATGGACGCTAGCCCGTACGGGGATAGATGTGTACTTTTACACGTATATCTCGACGGATCTGAAAGAATCATACACTGTGCCGCTCAAACCTTAAATAAAACGTAACAAATTCTGCACAAATCGACAAAGAGGCCTATGCAACAATATTTGGTATTAAAAAATTTCATTGGTACCTCTTCGAAATTAAGTTTACTTTGGTAACGTAAAATCAAGCGCTGATTCGCATTATTTCTAAAGAAAAGCTCACCGACATTCTTCGCCTTATGCATACAACATTACGCTTTATTATTACATGCTTATAACTATGATATAAATTAAAAAAAAACATAAATAAATGCGAATCCGGATGGATTGTCTAGGTTGCCAATAAAGCAAGAAACAAATTATCAATATGACGTTGTTGATATATTTAACATAAAAAAGATAAATACATTATCTGTAACAGTTTCGGGAATAGACAATTGTACGAAATTAGATAAAGAATTACGTGAATTAACCCATTAACGCCCAAAGTGACCATATTTTGACAATACTTACAGTCGCGTACAGCATCTACTTCAAATTGTTCAAATAATAGTTGAGTACTCATTTCTAACGTAAAATTTTATGTACTTTCTCAATCCGGCATCAAAATTGTCGGAAAAATTGTTATTAAAAAGTTATAAACAATTTTTTGAAAGAAAACATAATTTTTCGAGATAAAAAATTCGTTTAACCAAAATTTTCGAACGGAAAGAGGGCTCACTCGCGTGTCTAACGCATGTAGATTTGGTCAATGACATGTAAACTTTATTGTAAAATAGTTGCATACCCAAATTAAAAATGGTGGCCATCGAAACAACCCCTTTTCCACGAAAATTTTCCAAAAAAATTCGTGATTTTTTTTCTCGGTTAGAATTGACTTAACGAAAAAAAGTTATGCAACCAAAAGTGCTTAGACGTAAATGAGAAACATGTGTGCATTTTTTCAGAATTTTTTGAGCAATTTTTGGATTTTTGGATATTGACATTTTTTGAAAAATCCAAAAGTCGCTCAAAAATTTCTGAAAAAATTCACACGTATTTTTTGGTTAATTCTAAGCACTTTTTGTTCTATAACTTATTTTTGTAAAGTTAGTCTTTATTGAATTAAAAATTCGTGAACGTTTTTTTGAACGTAAGTGTCTATTTCAGTTTATACTTGTGATGAATCACGAGTTTAAAATTTAAAATATTACTAATCTAATCAGAAGTAGGACATATAATTTCTAATGAATTTTTTGATGTTTTGCATAGATTTATCAAAGTTGAATGATAAACAAAAAACGAAGTACTTTGTTACAGAAAAAAAATTTTAATTGTAGTGATACCCGGTCAACGTTAGTATCAGCTAACAACGTTCACGAATTTTTAATTCAATAAAGACTAACTTTACAAAAATAAGTTATGGAACAAAAAGTGCTTAGAATTAACCAAAAAATTCACACATGTTTCTCATTTACGTCTAAGCATTTTGGTTGCATAACTTTTTTTCGTTAAGTCAATTCTAACCGAGAAAAAAAATCACGAATTTTTTTGGAAAATTTTCGTGGAAAAGGGGTTGTTTCGATGGCCGCCATTTTTAATTTGGGTATGCAACTATTTTACAATAAAGTTTACATGTCATTGACCAAATCTACATGCGTTAGACACGCGAGTGAGCCCTCTTTCCGTTCGAAAATTTTGGTTAAACGAATTTTTTATCTCGAAAAATTATGTTTTTTTTCAAAAAATTGTTTATAACTTTTTAATAACAATTTTTCCGACAATTTTGATGCCGGATTGAGAAAGTACATAAAATTTTACGTTAGAAATGAGTACTCAACTATTATTTGAACAATTTGAAGTAGATGCTGTACGCGACTGTAAGTATTGTCAAAATATGGTCACTTTGGGCGTTAATGGGTTAAAATAAAAAATTTGTAACAAGAATAAGAACGAAAAATTTCATAATGTACGAATACAAGAATTTCATTATTTAATACTGTAATTATGCAAAATATCAGAATGGTTGTACTACTACAACTAAGAAAGAAAATAATAAATGAATTGCATTGGGGCCATTATGACATTGTAAAAATGAAAAATTTAGCCAGACAAATAATTAGCTGGCCTTTAACGATAATAATATTGAAATATTGGTAAAGATTTGTCAATATGTAATGCGAATAAAGATAATTCATGCAAAGTCGAAACTCATTTTTGGGAAGAATCAAACAACGTTTTTGATAGAATATACATAGATTTCGCCGAGCCATTCTTAGAAAAAATTTACTTTATTCTTATTGATGCATGGTCAAAATTTCCAATTTTAGGTTGTAGAGAAATATTTAGCGAATTCGGATATCTAAGAAATGATCGATTCATATAATGCAAAAACATTTACATCATACCAATTCAAAGAATACACGCAAGAAATAAATTTTACAATTAAATATACTGCGTCGTATCACCCTGCCATGAATGGACAAACAGTGAACTTAGTAAAAACTATAAATGGAGTATAAAAAGTTTTTATAGTAAATAAAAATATTAAAACGAACGTATGCAAATTATTACTACAGTACAAAAATTTGCAATCATGCCCAAACAGAGAAAACTCTGGCAGAATTATTTTATAACCAAAAATTCAATTCACATATCGATTCCTTACATCCTAATTATAAACAAGATTCAATCAGTAATAAGTAAGAACACTTCGAACAATTTTTCCTGATTAAGAAAAGAGTTAGTGCTAGAAATTATCTAGGGAAAAGTAAATGGATGCTAGGAAAACTTATGGAAAAATAGGCATTTTTAACTACAAAATTTTACTTCATAATGGAAAAACTATACGCAGGCACGTAGACCAAATGAAAAAGGTTGGAGAAAATACTCCACTAATAAACTTTGAAATTGTACGATACTATTCTTCTCCACCAATTGTAAACCGTGAAACGTTTCAAAACGAAAGTATTGTAACACACGAGAAATCCCTAGAAAAACAAAATATTATACGAATGCCGACAATAAGAACATCAATAGTGACAAATCCACGACCTGTGAGAATTCGGCAAAAATTCAACCGTCTACAATATAATTATGGAAGAGCAAGTAGTTAATTTTTTTATCTTACGAAAAGAAGTGGTATATTATAATGATGATTAATATTGAATGTACGCGTTAATTGTTTCTATATAAATATGTACGAGACCTTACACAACGCGCATGAGCAAATATGTTTATGTTTATGTAGTAAGTGCCGAAAAGCAACGACGTTACCACGCACCCCAGTCAGTCGGCCGTAAGCCGTGTAACGATAAGGAGCATCCAAATACATATACATGTATTATAACCAGGTTTAGCGAGAGTAGCTTATATCTCACATTTTCCTCCCTCTCTCAATCTACGTATACAATAGAAGGCATGCATCAAAAATAGAAAATGTCGAACTCAGAAGGGAATTTAATGTCTTTCACGCTAATTATTTAACGGTGAAATGTTTGATTCTGCTATATCGACGGCAGTGCTTCCACGAGAACGCTGAAACGGTTGTTAATGAATTATATTGTTAAACATTTTACATAACTGGACTCTAAAGAAGACTACACTGGCTTATCAAAAATTATATTATTTGTTGTATATATGGAGGCAACCTCCAGATTCCGATGGAAGGCTTATATTCAATCGAGTAGTGAAATCTGACGACATAGAGGCAACGTTGGTGCGTGCTCTTCACATGTTTAACAATGTGTACAATACACGTCATGATGACACGAAGTGATCTGAGCTTTAGTTCGACAATTATGGCAAAACACATATTAGCGGGTAAGCGCAGCTTTTATCATTTATGTTCAGTGACAATGGAACGAAATTTGTTAAATTTATTATTATTAAAACACTGTTAACAATAATATTACAAATTTTAGGATAAACAGTAAGATCAAATGAAAATATAATCCGCCAGACGCTCCTCACATGGGGAAGTATAGGAACGAGTAATTCGATCAACAAAGGTACCTTTAGATTACGCACTGCGGTATAAGTTTCAAACGTGCAAATGCTACACATGTTGGCTGAAATCAAATATTCAGTCAATCCGCTCACGTATATTTCGGTAAATATGCATAATGACGAGGTGCTAACGCGCAATTATTTTTCAATGAACTGCAACAATATAAATTATCTCGAGCTGTGGCCAGAATTTTGGTCAAACTGAAAAGCAGTAGTACAACACAATTGGTCCAAATAAATTTCGGGAACCAATAGGGAGAGGTGTCAGTTCGAGCGATCGGTGCGTCGGCAAAACCGCGGCGCTCGACGAGGAGTCTATCGATAGACGCCGGACGAGAACCATCCACTCCGTTGCATTGCCGTAATAGCATCGAGTCTCCATCTATTTGCCAGGTCACCGTGTCGCGAGTGTTTGGGAGAGTGTAGTGAGTGAAGTGTGAGACCAGCCGAGTTCACCGTTGACGTTCCTTGGGGTTAAGGAAGTCCATCTACATCGAGCCAATGAGTCAGTCAGCGAGAGAGAGAGTCAGAGAGAGAGTCAGAGAGAGAGTCACTGAGATAGTCAGAGAAAGAGTCGGAGAGAGAGTCAGAGAGAGTGTCAGAGAGAGAATCAACGAGATAGTCAGAGAGAGAGTCGGAGATAGAGTCAGAGAGAGAGTCAGAGAGATAGTCAGAGATAGTGTCAGAGAGAGAGTCAAAGCGAGAGTCAGACATAAAGAGAGAGTCAGACATAAAGAGAGAGTCAGACATCGAGAGAGAGTCAGACATAGAGAGAGAGTCAGAGAGAGAGTCAGAGAGAGAGTTGGAGAGAGAGTCAGAGAGAGAGTCAGAGAGAGAGTCAGAGAGAAAGTCAGAGAGATAGTCAGAGAGAGAGTCGGAGAGAGAGTCAGAGAGAGAGTCATAGAGATAGTCAGAGAGACAGTCAGAGAGAGTGAGAGAGAGAGTGACAGAGAGTCACAGAGAGAGAGAGAGAGAGCGAGAGAAAGAGAGAAAGATAGCGAGAGAGAGAGAGAGAGAGAGAGAAAGAACGAATGAATGAATGAATATTTATAATGAATGAAAATAGTTTATTAGGATAGAAACCCCGTAGGTACTTCAATACATATACATTGCATGATAAAATATAACGAATTAACAACAATATTACAATATGTGATTTATCGACTTAAAACTAGTTAACAATGCGCATAAAATTGAAATAAGTATAAACGCAATACACTATGTAAAAGTAAAATAATACAAAAGAAATATAAACGTTTTAATAAGAAACTACAATAGTACATTATGCAACAAGAGCACAAAATGCGGCATTCGCAGCGAGTTCGAGTTTCAGGCCGGAGCGTAGCAAAGGCGCTTAAATCGAAAGAGTGTGAAGGCAGCATTGCGTTTATGTTGCATATACTATTTTTTTTATGAAGGACGCGGTATTATAAGAAATGTAAATAAAAAGTGTACAGAACCGACGCGCTGGCGGAGTGGTAAAAACGCACCTCGGCGAACGCGAAAGTTAAGCAGCGCTGAGCGCGGTTACTACTTGCATGGGAGACCATTCTCATGCGGCTTTCGTGATCGGTTAGGTGTTTTTTCTCATTCCACGAGCGGGAGATGTGGAACATTCTGTTTCGAGATGGTTGGGGATTATAAAAAAAAAGTGTACAGGATGTGATAATTTGTGGAAATAAATAAATGGGTGTTGGTTGAAACAAAATCTTTATTTATAAGGCTCTGCAGAAAAAATGTTAGCATCCTTTAGAAAAAGCAAAATTTTTCTTAAACTTGTAATTATAACTATTTTAAGGTAAAATTTTTATTTACGAACATAAGAACATAGTATGTGTATTTATTTTGAATTTGTCATATAATTAGTAATATAACAGTTGTTGAAGTGAAGTACAGGATTTCCTTTTGAATGTGCATTACTTGTAATATTTATTCCCTTGGGCTGCATATCAATATCAAAAAAATTATCAGGTTTACATAGATCTGTGCAACTTAAATTCTCTATACACGTTGCAACTAAAGATTTATCGTTGTTTGCACTTTGTTGGCAGATACAGAATTAAAAATTTTTCTTAGTTTAAATGGTTGCAGATTCAAAGCATTCGTTGCTCGCCCCCTCCCCCCCCATAAATATTATTTCTATCAATTAAATTACAATAAAATAATGAATGAATATAAAATATAAATAAATAAATAATAAAAAGAGAACTCCAAACGGTAACTTGTGACGGAAATCGTCACACAAACTATTCACGACGAATAGAATATGTCGTCGGAGCCTTTGGTATGTCAAGGCCAACCGACGACACTTGTTTGTTTCATCTACGAGTGTATAATTACGCGAGCGACTATACGTAGGTATGAGAGTGCGAGAGAGTGTATGTGTGTTCCCCCACTCTCATCCTTTTTTCGGGAAATTAGGCGATCGCCTAATCAGTGTGTAATAATCCGTCGATCAAGACCTCTTGCATGCTCTATGAACTGCTGTTCCGGAGCAGGGCTAAGTGCGGAGACCCGGGTGGACGTATAGGAGCTCGCCACGACAAGGGCCGCCTTTACCGCCTCAACTAGAGGTCGTCTCCTTGTCCAGGAGGTCAAACACTCACCGAGGATCGGCTGGGCCATCCCCGAGGAGCGTCACCGGTAAGTGCTCTATTACTTTCGTGACCCTCCCCCCCCTTTTGTGTGTGTGTTCATCAGGAGTGTGTTCGGGTACGCCGGTACTTGAACAACGGTTCCTGGGAGTTGAAACCTGTCGCAGGCGAGGATCTCGAGCCGACAGGTTTCCCGGGACTTCCGCCCGCGCGTATCTAAATTTTCGCGGTGCACGGCCTGAATGGCCAATTGTTAAATTAAAGTTAAATAAATGTGGCTTTTATTTTTATTTTAACTTTCTGTTTATTTATTGTGTCTCCCCGCTCCCGCCGACATCCTCTTAATTTATAATAATCGTGTCGAGGCAAGGGGGATCGCCCGAATCCTCCACACCGTTCGTCCCAGCGAACTTGTGTTCCTGGCGACAGCGAGCATCTTCGCGACAACAATAAATTAATTGTGTGCGCGGTATTGGGCAACGCGGCCCAACGGTCAATTTTAATTAATGAAATAATCAATTTCACCGCGTTACAAATGGCGACCGTGACAGGACGTACGGTTTCGTCCTCACCGATTTTGAATTATTAAAATAAAAGTGTCGGCCATCTTTTCACGCGCTAGCATTGTCGCGGTGAAACGTGAGCGGGTTGAGTTAGAGAGAGAGAGAGAGAGATTTGATTTGATTTAGTCTTTATTTGGCCGTTGGAGTAGAAACCCCATAGGCACTAACAGATAATACAGAGCATTAGTTTTTACACGAGTAATTAAAATCTTAAAACTAAATAATAAAATATAGGCTTACAAACGATATAAAAATTATAAATGAAAATATACAATTAGAATTGAATATAAAATAAAAATAAAAATATAAATAGTAGATTTTTAACGAACTTAACAATATAAATAAAAACGCAATTGGTTAGCAAGTAACATAGTAATACAATAAAATAATAAAATAATAAAAGATCGCTCGAATCGCTCGTAGAGATAAAAAAAAATAAATAAATAAATAAAAAGCGAAGGTAAAACAGACTTATAAACAGTACAATAACTACAAAGTCTCCTCGAGATATGGGATGGGCCGTGGTGCGATGCCCTCGGTTGAGAGAGAGAGAGAGAGAGAGAGAGAGAGAGAGAGAGAGAGAGAGAGAGAGAGACAGAGAGGGGGAGGGGGAGTTTTACGAATTAGTGAGAGAGAGAGAGAGAGAGAGAGAGAGAGAGAGAGCGAGACAGCGTGTGAGACGCGTCTCTATACCGGAGTATTCCCCCTCTTGCTCGGGTATCCGAGGAGAGGTGTACACCGGTATATCGGGAGAGATTTCACGCGCGACCGTGTTCAGCCGGAAGCGCCCGATCTCACCGAGATCATCATCGGCTCCTCTCCGATTGCGCCCGCGAGTGGGAGTGAGAGAGAGATCCATAGTCGTGGGGGAATCGGAGTTAGGTGCTGGGCGGGCTATTCGGTGTGTGAGTGAAAGAGATATCGCGATCGCCTAGCCCTTTCGCGTGAATAGTCTTTGTAGCTGGTTTCGCCGAGAGAAACCACTGTGGCGAATTATGTTATTTAATTTCAATAAAAAAAATTCGTTTCCGCGCGGGATGTATTATACATTGTGGTGTGAGAGTGTTGTACTGATAGATCCTTTCGGGAGAGGTAGCTGTCCGCACCCCCCTACCCTCTTAAAGAAAATTTAAAATAATTTTTTTTATATACGGGACGCGGCGAAACAATTCTTGTTTATTTGAGTTCGAGAGCGAAATTTTTTTTTTATTGCTTTCTCCCCTCCCTGACATATATTATATGTAGTAATATATTTTAATAATTGTATATTATTTATTACTAATTATTTTTATAATATATGTAATTTTTCTTGTGTTATAAAATATATTTTGCAAATTTTACTATTTCTTACTCTTTTACTATTTCTTATTATACTATTTCTTTTTCGTTCTATTTAAAAAAAAAGGAAATATAAATTATTTCAACTTGGTAGCAACATGAATTATTTATTTAGTCCATTTTAGGATAAAATAAATATTTTTCGCTGGAAAAATTGTGGTTTGGGACGACAACTAGTGAAATAATTATTTTGTTACAAACCATACGGGATTTACAACATTTTATAAATACCCCTAATTTATTGAAATAATTTAATTAAATTTGGTTTGTAGAGTAAATTATAAAGGTAAATTTTTGTTTGTTTGGCTTGGATAAGCAAAATAATAAATGGTGTCTTGGTGTATGTGAATCACAAGCCCCTGTATTTATTTATATATTTATTTCAAATTAATTATTTAGACTCGTTAGCGAGATAAATAATTTAATTTTTTTTTCTCTTTTCTTCCTTTATAATTTGTTGTTTTTGTATTTATTAATAAATTAAAACTTTAATTATTTCAATTTCCATAACAAAATAAATTCTTCTTTTCGCCAGTGAAGAATCTGTTGGATTATAACTGGCGAGAGAGATATTTTGGGAAATCGTTAAATACCATTACTGGTAAATTACCGACGATATTGAAATAATTTAAGATTTTTTTTTGTTGATGATTATTTGTTCTTGCAGAAGCAATTGTATAGAGTCTTGGTGTGTGAGAGTCATAAGACACTATTATAAACATTAATTATTTAGACTTGTGAGCAAGTTAAATAATTAATTTAATTTGGTGCAAGTGTTAAGTGTGTAATTTGCCACAACTTTAATCAGCAAAATTTAATTGTTTTGTCCTTCTAAGGACGAAATAAATTTCGTTTAAAGAAAATCTTTTGGATTTTGACTAAGTGAATTAATTATGTCGGTACACTAGTCGGTGCATTTTTACAATTTATTGTAATTAAGCCGACACCAAATTTTTTTTTACTCGTTGGGAGGAATAATTATTTTATTGTGGTGAGTGCAATAAAATAATTTCCAATTAAAATTGAATACTTCCGAAGTATTTGAAACACTAGGGATTTCATCTGAAATCCCGGTTGAGAGTACTTCTCCCAAAGTAACACGTCGGCTGCTGCTAGTAAAAAAAATAATGGCCAGCAGCTATGAAGCCCGAATGGCCCAGCATATGCCTGAATCACGCATAGCTAGGGGTATTCCTCGGGAAACGAAGAAGCTTCCGATTGAGACAGTGTATGCACAATTGAAGCATCTGAGTTTAAACGCAAATGGCGAAGAGGCGGAGTGTTGCGAACGCCTTTTGCGTCACCGGATTAGATATGTAGACATAGATCTGGAAATCCCATGGTTCCCAGAGTACGATGAGAATGTAAGGGCAGAGCCTGTACATAAACCTCTAGTATGTCAGGAACTACGGGAAATTAGGAAACCTCGTCCAGGAAACGGAGTGTGGTCCCATCAGGAACGGAAGTTTCCTGCGTGTCCGACGTGTCGAATCGCGAAAGCGTTGCTAGTGACAGAGCACCCATTTTTGAAGAAGATGGAGCTCAGTCACCAAGTGGTCTGTCTAGAAACTCGCCAATGAGTACTGCACAAAGCCCAAGGTTAGCATCAACAGGTAATTTACTTAAACGGTTTGGTGAGGTACCGGGAGCCAACACGACCACAACTGCAATCCCTTACGTTCCTGTTTCGGTGGCTGCAACCTCATGCACAACCACTACGTCGACGGTTACGACCGTGACGACTGTACACCTCGGAGGTTTTTATGCACCCGCACATTACCTCCCAATTGGGGATCAGAGAAACAGCGGACATCTTGGCATTAGAGAGAGTGAAGTGCCAACACAACATTTTGACTTGGGTTCGCAGGCGGAAGCCGACCATCGTACATCACGATGATACACCTCTAGACAATACGACAACAGGCAAACCGAGGCTAACACAACCGAACGTCAATTTGTCGATGATAGGAATGGATATAACCTTCCTAATGACGTCAGCGTTCAATCATACGAAAAACCGATGTTTGAACCGAGACGTCGTGCGACCTCTCCTAAGACTTGTGAACGACAAGATAGAAGAGAGAAACGTGAGTACACGACTCCAAACAGAAAGCCCCGACACCATCGTTCTGTGAGTAGAGCCTCAAGCAACGATGAACGTCGTGAGAGCTGTACGGAGAGACGTACTCAGAAACGTCATTCGAATCGCAAACTCGACGACCGAGCACAACCGGAAATTCCGGAGCAAGGTCACAAAGAGAGCTCAGACAGACGTAGAGAAACGCCTCGAGAGAAACGTGCGGTGGCCACATGCGATCAGTGTAATCAGATGGATTCGTCCGATGGGTATCAGTCTAATCGCAAACATACTCGTAGGAGATCCGATTCTCGTAGGGCGGCTGAAGGCCGACAAGAGAATAGGAATCCTTCTACCAGTAGACGTAGGAGTTCCCGGACGGATAATGGAGATGACCATCGGGAAAGAGACTTCTACGAGGTCAGGTCAAGGTATCGTGAAGACGATAATCGTACGCACGATCGGACAGGGTGCGCACGAGAGCTGCATATCTGGAACATGTCCTTTGATGGTGAGACCTAAAAGGACGCAGAAGAGTTTTTGAACCGTTTGCACGACTTCAGAAATGACAACGAGTTCTCAGATTGCAGGGCTAAGTGCGGAGACCCGGGTGGACGTACACGTGTGTCCCGTGAGGTGTGTGTGTGTTTAAGGACGGGGTCGTACGCGAGTGACACGCGGACCACCAGGAGCTCGCCACGACAAGGGCCGCCTATACCGCCTTAAGAGGTCGTCTCCTTGTCCAGGAGGTCAAACACTCGCCGAGGATCGGCTGGGCCATCCCCGAGGAGCGTCACCGGTAAGTGCTCTATTACTTTCGTGACCCTCCCCCCCCCCACCCCTTTGTGTGTGTGTTCATCAGGAGTGTGTTCGGGTACGCCGGTACTTGAACAGCGGTTCCTGGTAGTTGAAACCTGTCGCATGCGAGGATCTCGATCCGACAGGTTTCCCGGGACTTCCGCCCGCGCGTATCTAAATTGTCGCGGTACACGGCCTGAATGGCCAATTGATAAATTAAAGTTAAATAAATGTGGCTTTTATTTTTATTTTAACTTTCTGTTTATTTATTGTGTCTCCCCGCTCCCGCCAGCAACCTCTTAATTTATAATAATCGTGTCGAGGCAAGGGGGATCGCCCGAATCCTTCACGCCGTTCGTCCCAGCGAACATCTGTTCCTGGCGAAAGCGAGCATCTTCGCGACAACAATAAATTAATTGTATGCACGGTATTGGGCAACGCGGCCCAACGGTCAATTTTAATTAATAAAATAATTAATTTCACCTGGGTGCGCGAATACCACGTTACAAACTTCACGAATGCAGTTGTACGAAAAATAATAAAGAGATAATAATAAAATTATTCAAAAAAATATAAAAAAAAAGATGATGTTAGAATATATTTAATAAAAACAAGCACTATAGTTATAGAAATTAAAAAAAAAAACAAATAATGCATAGGACAAAAAATTATATTTGAATGTAAATTAATAATACAATAATTTTAAAAATAACACTCATAATAGTTAAATGGATAACAACAAAATGATTGCACAATAGAAATTGTTAGTAATAAAAATAAATAAATTATACATTTTTGAATACAACAATTATATTAAAAGTGTGAATAAATTACGAAAAAAACATATTAGTTGAAAATAATAAATAAAAGCGTCACCATAATAAGTAAATACAGAAATTAATAAAAAAAATAAACATTGTAACCAAATATAAAAAATTTATAACGTATAATGTAAAAAGTGCTATAAACAATAATAGTAAATTTATATCTCTGTAAAACAATTAATAAATATCAAGCAATGTTTTTCCTAACTCCGTGCACAAAATTCAATTTTGCGCACGCGTTTGAGTACGCAAAATAGTACTTTCCCGCACTAGTACGAAAAACGTTTTATTTTGCGTACTAATGCGGAAAATGTTTTATTTTGTGCACTAGTCCGGGAAATAATATTAGAATAGGTATCGTATAGGCTATATATTTTTTAACATTATATAATATAATTTCAAATTGTTTGTTACACGCGATCAACGCATTTCGAAATACATATTAATTTTTCTCTGAATTTACGTATTTGTATCTTTATTTACATATTTAAAGGGAAGGAGACATAAACGGTCAGAAAGAGAAAAAGATAGAAGGTAAATAAACATTACCTGGCCTCGCTTCGCTCGGGCGGCAAATCCGACTCGTGCAGGAATCACCTATTTTGCGCACTTGTATCGTAATGTACTATTGTTACCTTTACATCTAAATAACTAATGTTCTCCTGTGGTGTGAAAACTTGCTTTTTTAGGAATATGCGTAGAGTACAATTCTTTCAAAAATGTCAGTAATTTTTTGTATTTTAATATATCGATACTGTTGAACGACAGTATTGTTGATCTTAATTTTGAATATTTAGACCACAGTGTCGCTGACGAAAATTTTTTAGATATCTCTTCAAAATAAACTTAAAAGATTTCTTCTGCAAAAGATGTTTTTTTCGTTTTATGCTAATCTTTAAAAATATTATATTCCTTTATATTGTTATTTCAATTTTTTAGAAAAAAATTTAAATTAATTATTTTTGCTTGCTCAAGAATTTCTGTAGGTACTGAATCTTCAAAATCATTATCACTTTCCATTGTTAATAATGCACAAATCGTAATAATTTACAAACAAAAGATATTAAATACTTTATTTAATCAAATCATACACTTTAAATAAATAAGTCTACGAACAACTGTAAACGCAGTTATTAGAACTATAATTTTAATGAAAAAGAATGTTACATTTAAGCAATGATTGTAGCGAAACAAGTATGTTTGTTTATACCGCCGAAAGCATATGTATATTTATCAAAGTCAAACCCATTTATTTCTTAGAAATAAAGACTTACAATTTAGATATAGCGCTAGTGTGTAAGAATGTAAAAGCTTTGTCAATGATGCGCGTTCAATTTGAGTATATTGTTGTCTTTATTTAACACATAGCAAAATATTCAAAGCACTATTACTGTATAGTATGTTTACTTTCTCTTCCTCAGGGAGAGAAAGTACCATTTTGCTTTTTGTTTTAGACATGCAAAATAGGCGTTTTGCGTCGTGCGTGTAACAAAAAATAATTAAATAAATAAAAAAAACATAAAATAACAAAAAAAAAATAAATAACTTACTTAACATAATTTAATTAACAATTCCATGATCGAGGAGAAGGATTGGCCGTTTTGGGATACCCTCGTTTAACGCTCTGGCAGACCAGGCTGTTCGGTCGAGTCCAAGCAGTCAGTTAAACAATGAGCTTTTAAAATGATTTATGGATGATTTATTGAATGAGCTGAGAGGAAGTTTGTTAATGATCTGAGATGAAGTAATAACACATGATATATTCAACGCCTCCGTTCGTGGGGAAAGGTAGGTGAGCGATTTTGGCGGATGACGAGAAGTGCGAGGATTTAGGTAGGGGGTGTCGAGTTTGATGAAATGATTTGCAAGGTACAGGGGAGAATTATGAGTAATGATACTATATGCCAGGGAGCCTATGAGGTATGAACGCCTGGACTCGACCGATAACCACCTGATGCCCAACCTAAACGGTGTAATATGTTCGTGTCTCGCTATGTCTCCCCATACAAATCGAACACATGCATTCAGAGCCTTTGGAGCTTCAGATTTCTAGTTTGATCGACATCATTGTATACCGCTCATATATAGTCAAAATGGGGAAAGACAAGCGTTTCTACCAGACTTTTCCTAAGTCCCCGTGAAGAGTTTTCCTGTAATAACGTAGCGGGTACATTATCCCATGCACCCGTCTCGAGATTGATAACACCAGAGAGAGGGAGAGAGAGAGAGAGAGAGTGCGTGAGTGAGATAGAGAGAGAGAGAGAGAGAGAGAGAGAGAGAGAGAGAGTGCGTGAGTGAGATAGAGAGAGAGAGAGAGAGAGAGAGAGAGAGAGAGAGAGAGAGTGCGTGAGTGAAAGAGAGAAACAGAGATCTAAAGGGATTTCCCCGTGACCATCTGTGCGTAACGTCAGCATACTAGGAGCATCAGAAAAAGCAGCAGCTTTATCAGACCATAAACAGGGTAAGCACAACCTTTATTCTTAGTGTGCTTGATCGCAAGCTATTATCCGTGTGGTTCCTTATAAGGAACGACCTCTAGTAATAATTTAGTCGTTTGCCGAATAAGTTTTGCTAGAAGGTAAAAATAACCGAATAGTATTGGATAAGTAAGACCATATACAAAACTTATATTATTACTTACTCTAATGTTTTCCAGTATGCTGTCCCATCTCCATCGCCTGGTAATGAAAAACAATTTGAACACATCTTGCCTAACTAATAGTAGAGTAAATATGAACTTGAAACGTTTTGATCGTCTCACATCTTCCGAGACAAAGGTTAGCTTCTCATATAGATAAAAAGATCTTTGGGTACAAACCCGACTTACAAAAATACGTAGAAAATTAATATGTCTAATATCTAATGAGAGCTACCCTAATTTATCGTAATAAATACGCAAAACTACGTCTTTCTTAATCCTTGCTTGACAGATAGGGGTACAACACACCCCATTATACATCTAAGAGACTAATGTAATCAAAGTTTGGAATGAATAAGATTCTAGCAAGTGTCTCTCGAGCATCCAACGGCACAGAGATTGATTATAAACAAATTTATTATGCCAAGGCAAGGCCGTATGGCATGACATGATAATATACATACAAAGTTAACGCATTTAATAATTATTATAATAATTAGAAATATTTCATAAAGCATTATAATGTAATCAAAAAAAGAGAAAAGAAAAAGAGATAATTTTTTTCACTAGTTGTAACACTAAATGCTTTACATGATCTTCAAATGTAACATATTTTTCGTAAACACATTTTTTGTAAAACAAAAGTGTATTAAAAAAACAACAAAATATAACATAGTCCTATTCTCTATATATACTATAAAATATAAATATAACTTTAAACCGATTCAATATTCTTGCATTGAAAATTCTCGTAATTAATTAAAGAGATGAAAACGCATTTAAAATATGAGCAGGAAGAGAGTTCTAAAAATAAATGAATTTTTATAAGAGAGAGAGAGGGAGAGAGGGAGAGAGGGAGAGAGAGAGAGATAGAGAGAGAGATAGATAGATAGATAGATAGATAAAATTGATTGGGTCATTTGGAGTTAAACCCCGTTGACACTAAAATTGAAATACAATATAATACATATGTATAATAATAATAGAATAACACAATAAAGTATAAATATACATATACAATAATAAAAGCGTTTTAAAGCTGTACTATATCACAGGCGTAATATTCTAAAGTAATTATTTTATTGTGAAATCAGCAGTAAACTGAGACTAGAATAGTTTCGAATTGACGATAGAACGATTGACTGACTAGATAGTAAATAAATAAATAAAAAAGTAAATAAATAAATAGTGATAAAATAAAATAAATAGGTGAATAAATAATTAAGTAACAATAATAATAATAAATAGAAAGTATTAAAACAGTTTACTTTAACATTTAATAATTGTATAGTAAGGAAAAAATACCCATTTCACCACACGTAGACCGAAAGTACCACATTCCCTCCCGGCACCGAAAAAGGAATGTGTAATTTTCGGCCTACTGGTGGTGAAAAATAGTATACATCCCACGGGAGGTAAAATGGTCACCCCATAGCACATGTTTGCCACCCTCGCCTTCGGCTCAGGTGCCAATTTACATGTGCTATGGACTGACCAATACTTTACCTCCCTAGGTGTGTAATATACTAATTTAGTCTCTAACAAATAGAAAACATATTGCAACGCGCCGCTAATATCAAAGTTAAATTCAAAAATATTAAAAATAAAACTATAGAAACAGAGCGAAAAAGAGAGAGATTATTTGATTGAAAACAAATTTTTATTATGTCAAGGCAAAGCCGCATGGCATGACAGGATAATACACATACAAAGTTTACGCATTTGATAATTATTACAACAATTAGATATATTTCATAATGCATTTGGAGAAAATAATAAGAGATAACTTTTTTCGCTAGTTGTAACACATGCTTGACATGAATTTCAGAGAGAGATTGATTGAAAATAATTTATTTATGCCTAAGTTACATTTAACCTTAAGGCAATTGATATAATTTTAAATTACATAGCATATATAATTTCAATTAGGCGGATAATAATATATAGTAGAAAAACATACTTATTTACGACTATTATAAACAAGACAATGTAATATGAACTTATACTTAAACCCTTAGTCTAATCACTGCTCTTATTAAATAAATAATTATATAACTTAATTTTAAATATATTTACACTGGTACTCATGGGCAACTGTAGGGGTAGAGAATCCCATAAATCAATGGCCTGGATCGTAAAGGATTTCTGGTACGTACTCGTAATAGCTTGGGAGCGCTCGAAATAAGAGTATTTAAGCCGGACTGATCGACGAATTTCACTACTAGGCGGTGGTATTAGAGTAAATATATAATCAGGTTTATTTGTCGTAAGGACCTGATAGGTTAGCAGACCAAGAAAATACAATCGTCTAGTATCCACAGACAACCAATGCAATTTATTGTAACATGGCTGGAGTCTAGTGCCCTTTTTTAATCTAAAAATATAACGCATACAAGTGTTGAGTAATCTCTGAAGCTTTAAATTTAAGTAAACAGGTAAATCATTATATACTAGACAAACGTACTCGAAATGGGGAAGGATTAGTAATGCAACCAACTTCTTTCTCATTGTAAAAGAAAAAAAGTTACCTCTATTACGAAGCTTGTGTAAGACTCCATGGACTCGAGATACAAAAGATTACATGTTACATGTGAATTCCACTGTAGGTTTTCGTTTACAATGAGACCCAAATTACGTACAGAACTCGCGAGTTGAATTTCCCGACTGTCAATAATAATAGGATGTAATAAATCTCTATTAACAAACCTCAATTGCTGTACAGAACCTAATAATAGCGCTTTGGTTTTCGAAAAATTGAGGTTAATACCATAAGTTTCGGCCCATTTTGCAACTCGCTCACCATCTTGTATCAGCTTACCAATTGCTATGTTACATTCACTAGGTTTCGAATGAATATATAACTGGAAATCATCAGCAAATAACATGCCATGAGCATATTGTAATACGTTTATTAAGGAGTTAATGAAAATTAAAAATATCATTGGCCCAGGTGTTGAGCCTTGAGGGATACCAGACGAAGTTTTGATAAAATGTGACATCTTACTATTCTGTCCTACAACAGCTTGGGAACGGTCAGTAAAGTATGAGAAGAACCATTCAATCACACTATCAGCAAAATTTAGATCTTTTAGCATCTTAAAAAGTTCCGTACGATTGATAGTATAAAATGCCTTGCTGGAGTCAAATAAAATTAAGAATGTAATCTGGCCTCTCTCGATGGCCAAACGTGTATCCTCGGTGACTTTAAGCAATGCAGTTTGAGTACTATAGGAACTACGAAACCCAGATTGAAACGGTGATAAAATATTATTAAACTCCAGGTGCGCGGTTATTTGTTGAGTAATTAGCCTATCAAACACCTTAGCAAAATGCGGGAGATTAACAAAGGGAATAGTGTCAGAGGGCGTCAGTGGTTAGGCGATCTTGCTAACCGGAACAATTGAGGCACGTTTTCATATTGTTTAGACGATAAAGAAAGATTAAATAAAATAGTTAAATATGGGATAAATGTGGGAAATATCTCTTTGAAATATCCGAGCGAAAGGTTGTCTAGACTATAGTCCGGGGGCTAGGGCACTTTTCGTGGCCGATTGATGTCCAGGGCAGCACCAAAGTTTTTTCGATGCTCTTTGATCCGCTAAAACCGAATTTCGAGGGTGATTTGGTCCCAGATGGTAAACAAAATTGTTATTAACAAATTTTTATTAACAATAAAGAAAATTGAGTTTTTCGTTCGGAAAAAATTGCTTTCAATTCTGTAAGTAATTTGAAGTAAAAAAGGTTCATATAAATTTTTTTGTAAAATGCACAGTTTCCAGGAAAAAAAAATGGTGAAGTTTAAAAAAATGGCAATTTTACGATTTTTGATAATTTATCGATAGGTAGGAAATAAATATTTTTGTGTGTAATTTTGTTTAAATTATTCAGAAATATCTATATTATATTAATAAAAATAATTGTTCATGTAGATGAACGACATGCCTGTTTATAATACGTCGAAATGTATCACATTTGCAGCGCTACTATGCGTGTCGCACCGCTCAATCGGCAGAGGTGATTCCCATTTTATTCGGCTTTTATTTCATGTGATAAATATAAAATCGGTTACAATTATTAAAAATTTAATAGCATACATACTTTTATATTCTTTGCACTATATTTAATGTAAATATTTATACATTTAGTGCTTTTTAATGTATGATGTGGTACACAAATTTAAAAACCATTTGTAATTTTATATATTTTGTAATAAATACATACTTGTTTATTTAATATTTATATTTTATATATATATATATATATATATATATATATGGGAGATTCCATGTGAAGTGATCCAGTTAAAAAATAGTTAAAATTCCAATAAATCCAATTATATAACAGGTATAACTCCTAAATTAATAATTTTTGAAATACTTTTCAAATGTAATTCGTATTTTATATTGCCACTATTAAAATTTGAATTTTCTTTTGCCATTACTGTTTATAATAGAATTATCTTAAAAATACAATAATTAATGTATTTAATTTTTAATCTATTGTATATATCATATTGATGTTTAGAAAAGTGTATGATTTACTTGATTAATATTTATTTTATCTCCAAATAATTTTGCATTTACATTTAAAGCATTATATTTTAGATCCGTTATTATCATTGAGTATACATTTAAAAATTTTATGAGTTTTATTTTATCAGGAATGAGTAAACTAATACACATTCTTTCAAGTTATACTCATAACTTTTTTTATCTATTCTTGAAAAAACAATTTAAAAATATATATATTACATAAATATTCCGCCGCTCGCACACCACACACACACACACACACACACACACACACACACACACACACACACACACACACACACACACACACACACACACACACACACACACACACAAACACACACTCACATATATAACACACACTATATATATATATATATATATATATATATATATATATATATATATATATATATATATATATATATATATGGGAGATTCCATGTGAAGTGATCCAGTTAAAAAATAGTTAAAATTCCAATAAATCCAATTATATAACAGGTATAACTCCTAAATTAATAATTTTTGAAATACTTTTCAAATGTAATTCGTATTTTATATTGCCACTATTAAAATTTGAATTTTCTTTTGCCATTACTGTTTATAATAGAATTATCTTAAAAATACAATAATTAATGTATTTAATTTTTAATCTATTGTATATCATATTGATGTTTAGAAAAGTGTATGATTTACTTGATTAATATTTATTTTATCTCCAAATAATTTTGCATTTACATTTAAAGCTCATACTTTTTTCTATTCCTTGAAAACAAATTTCAAAAATATATATATACATAAACTATTCCGACCGCTCGCACACCACATCCGCCCTCGCACACACAAACACCAACACACACACACACACACACACACACAACCACACAACACACACACACACACACACACACACAACCCACACAAACACACACTCACATATATAACACACATATATATATATATAACATAGGTATATGTGACATATATATATATATATATATAACATATATATGACATATATATATAACATATGTATATGACATATATATAACATATATATATGGGCTATTTCACGTCAAGTGGTACGATGAAAATTTTAAATCGCTCCAAAATTTGAAAACAGGCTGGAAATATCTTTCAGAAGATAGAAAAAAATTTTTAAGTGTTAAAAATAATTTGCCTGAGAGTTATTCCACCATAAAAAATGGAAATTTTTCAATTTTTTAGAAAAATTTCTATTTTCAAAGCCATTTATCTCAAAATCTATTGATTTTTTTGAAAAAACATTACAAACAACTTTTGTTCAAAATAATCTTTAGAACTTATCTACCTGGGTTATAATTCTTAATTTTAAAATCTCGAAGAGATAGAACGCCCGGAAATATTGAATATCAAAAAAAGGCGACCACGCCACAATCGATTTTGATCTAACACCGCTCAAAAGATCACATTTTTTGAGAGCTTTCGAATGGCGGTGGTTAGATTTTTGGCCAAGACCGCTGGTGTAAGTTATGCCCTAAAATACATGAAAATTAGTGATTTTATGAGGTTTATGGGGTATAACTTACACCAGCGGTCTTGGCCAATAATCTAACCACCGCCATTCGACAGGTTATTCTACAGGCTCGTCGACAGGATGCACCGTAGCTTAGGTTACTTCTTAGGGCATCCGCCCAAATCGGGGCGCCATATAAAATTACCGAGCTTGCCACTGTCGCTAAGAGGGCTCGACGTGGCTGCGTTGGCCCTCCGATATTGGGCATTATGCCCGACAAAGCTCTAGCCACTCCTGCGGCTTTCGACCCTGCACTTAGTAGGTGTTCCTTGAATGTTAGCCGCGCGCCCAAGATGACTCCTAGATATTTCACCGTGTCCGCCGATCTTATACGTTTACCATTTAGAGTAAAGGTGGCGTACCTCCTATGCTTCGTTCTGGAGATAAGTACCGCCTCGGTCTTTTCGACCGCCAGACACAGCCCATGGGTGCTCAACCATTCAGCCACTAGCGCGATAGAGACATCTCCGAGATATTCTATCTCATTGATGCTCCTTGCGACTACGACCAAAGCCACATCGTCCGCAAAAGCCACCATCGACACTCCCTGTGGAAGCTGCTGCCTAAGCAGTCCGTCGTAAATGACGTTCCAGAGAAGAGGTCCCAAGACCGAACCCTGCGGCACGCCTCCGGTGATGTTATAGAAGTGCGCGCCATCCTCGGTGTCATAGAGGAGGATCCGTTCTGTGAGGTAGCTAGAGATGACTGCGTAGGTAGAGCGGCACCTTTAATTGTTCCAAGGACAAATAATATTGTCCCACCGAGCCGAGTTAAAGGCATTGCGGATATCCATTGCGATGATAGCACACATGCGCCTAGAATTCTTAGTACCACCAATGGCATTGGTGGCCAGCTCGACAACTCGACTTATAGCGTCAATAGTTGAGCGCCCTTTCCGAAAACCGAACTGATTGTCGGACAGATCGCCTTCCTGTGCAATGGCTGCTTGTAGCCTGGCACAAATAACCCGCTCGAATAGCTTCCCAGCTATATCCAACAAACAGAGTGGCCGGTACGAGGAAGGGTTCTCCGGTGGTCGGCTTCCCTTTGGGAGAAGCACCAGCCTCTGTACCTTCCACCTTGCTGGGAAGCATCCTATGGTGTTATGCAGCCCGACGTGTTACTGTCCAATAACCCTATCTCCCTTACACCCACTGGGGGTATGGCAGGTTTATGTAGCCCGGGCTGCATAACCCCGAAGCTCTCTCTCGCACGTGCTAAAGTAAGCATCTTCCCTCTCTTTCTTGGGCTGCATAAACCCCTATTGGGATAAATATATATATATATATATATATATATATATATATATATATATATATATATATATATATATAGAAACACCAAATTTTAAAAAAAATTTAAATGGAAAATACCATGTTAATTTTTGTGAATTTTTTGTATTTCTTTAAATTATCATAACTTTTTACAGAATTGAAGGCCATAAAAATGCTACAGACCATTTGGAAGGTATTGCTCTAAGCTTTTTTTTAGACTTTTGGATAAAAAAATCAATTGTGGCGAACTTACACTTTTTTTAATTTGAATATTGACATGTAGTTTATGTAACATTGACCTTGAGATTAGAAATTCTAACCCAGAAGGATAAATTCTACACATAATTAGCAACAAATGTTACATATAATGTTGTATAGTAAAAGTTGATAGATTTTGAGTTAAATAGCGATAAACCCAGCTGGTGTTGAAAAAAACTGGAAAAAGTTCACTTTTTGAGGTTAGAATAACTTTTGAGCTAATAAATTTCCCAGTACCTAAAAATTTTTTTCTGTATTCTGAAAAACATTTGCAATGTGTACTCAAAATTTGGTGCATTTTAAAATTTTATATATGTTTTTCGTGCTCAAAAAAGGCTTGAAGAAGTGTATCGATACTCATTTTAAACTTTAATGTTATATTATACGGACCTAAATTCAATTAATCATACAAGCAAAATTTTCGAAGAATAGCAAAATATACTATCCAAACATATAAAACTTTATGTAAAATATATATATATATATATATATATATATGTATGGGGTATTCCACGTGAAGTGGTCCGATCAAAATTTTAAAATGCCCCAATTTTGGGTACACATTGCAAATGTTTTTCAGAATACAGAAAAAAATTTTTAGGTACTGGAATTTAGTTCAAAAGTTATTCTAACCTCAAAAAGTGAACTTTTTCCAGTTTTTTTCAACACCAGCTGGGTTCATCGCTATTTAACTCAAAATCTATCAACTTTTACTATAGAACATTATATGTAACATTCGTTGCTAATTATGACTAGAATTTATCCTTCTGGGTTAGAATTTCCAATCTCAAGTTACTGACAAATAAACTACATGTCAACATTCAACTTAAAAAAAAACTAACTTCGCCACAATTGATTTTTTTATCCAAAAGTCCAAAAAAAAGCTTGGAGCAATACCTTTCAAATGATCTGTAGCATTTTTATGGCCTTCAATTCTGCAAAAAGTTATGATAATTTAAAGAAAGACAAAAAATTCACAAAAATTAACATGGTATTTCCCATTTAAATTTTTAAAAAAAATTTCGTCTTTCTTTAAATTATCATAACTTTTTACAGAATTGAAGGCCATAAAAATGCTACAGACCATTTGGAAGGTATTGCTCTAAGCTTTCTTTTAGACTTTTGAATAAAAAATCAATTGTGGCGAAGTTAGTTTTTTTTTAAGTTGAATGTTGACATGTAGTTTATTTGTCATTAACCTTGAGATTGGAAATTCTAACCCAGAAGGATAAATTCTAGACATAATTAGCAACGAATGTTACATATAATGTTGTATAGTAAAAGTTGATAGATTTTGAGTTAAATAGCGATAAACCCAGCTGGTGTTGAAAAAAACTGGAAAAAGTTCACTTTTTGAGGTTAGAATAACTTTTGAACTAATAAATTCCAGTACCTAAAAATTTTTTTCTGTATTCTGAAAAACATTTGCAATGTGTACTCAAAATTTGGTACAAGGCAGCGAAGTATACGTCGATACAGATTTAGGAGCCCAAAGAGTCTTGCTCCGTATCTAAAAAATATTATACTCCCCAAACAATTATTAATACACAAAGCAAGAAGATAATGTGGTAGTCAAAAGCAGGAGCAGCCGTCACTTACAGAGAGAGAGGAAGAGAGGAGAGAGAGAGAGAGAGAGAGAGAGAGAGAGAGAGAGAGAATGAAAAGCTCTTATTAATACCTAAGTTAATTTAACCTTAAGGCAATTATACATATAAAACTTTATGTAATATATATATATATTATATATATATATATATATATATATATATATATATATAGTACTGGAATTTATTAGTTCAAAAGTTATTCTAACCTCAAAAAGTGAACTTTTTCCAGTTTTTTTCAACACCAGCTGGGTTCATCGCTATTTAACTCAAAATCTATCAACTTTTACTATAGAACATTATATGTAACATTCGTTGCTAATTATGACTAGAATTTATCCTTCTGGGTTAGAATTTCCAATCTCAAGTTACTGACAAATAAACTACATGTCAACATTCAACTTAAAAAAAAACTAACTTCGCCACAATTGATTTTTTTATCCAAAAGTCCAAAAAAAAGCTTGGAGCAATACCTTTCAAATGATCTGTAGCATTTTTATGGCCTTCAATTCTGCAAAAAGTTATGATAATTTAAAGAAAGACAAAAAATTCACAAAAATTAACATGGTATTTCCCATTTAAATTTTTAAAAAAATTTCGTCTTTCTTTAAATTATCATAACTTTTTACAGAATTGAAGGCCATAAAAATGCTACAGATCATTTGAAAGGTATTATATATATTAAACAAAAGCATAAAAGATAACAATTTGTAGTGTAAAAGCATACAAATCATGTTTCGCATATTAAAAGAAAGTATATGAAAACAAATGTAATATAAGTAAATCATATGCATTATAAATATTAATGATTATTTTTAATAAATAATATAGTTACACGCTCTTGCTAACTAAGTAGTTATATAGCCTATTCTTGAAAAAATTTACTGTAGTACTTAAGCGTAATTCAGTGGGTAGTGAATCCCAAAGGTCTATAGCCTGAATTGTGAAAGAGTTTTGGTAAATAGAAATAGTAGCTAGGGGGTGTTCAAAATGAGAATATTGAACACGCAAATTATCAAGTTTAAGAAGAGTTAGAATTCTGAATGATAACTCTTTAATCGGGATTTGACAGACCGAAGGAACACCCGTAACTCTAAGCTGGGTATTAGAAGATGATGCATTAGCATACAATTCTTTAAGTTGCTGGATCTCTCAAATATTTCAAAATTATGATCATAGTTGACTATTACAGGATGAATTAAGAGTACAATCAAGATTTCGCGCCGCGTCGAATGTAGCATGACGGGCAGATACTGACAATATGGATGATGTTATACCATTAATATTAGTCAAATATTGCGATTTAAATATCGGACCACTTAAATTCACATTGAAACATAGATCGCTTGGCTTATTTTTTAAGTATTATTTAACACAGCCCGGATGAAAAATCCTATCACACAAAGCACACACTTTAATATAAGTAGAAATACTCTTTGTGCATTTAGAACATTTAAAAACATTCACTTTGGAGTGTCTACTCATTAGAGGTCATAAATATGACAAAAATATTAATTTAAAATATAACATAAAAGATACTTTTTTTTTTTTATTATTATTTTAACGTCGCTCTATTTATGCTCCCAAACCGGTGCTAATCAGCGACGGAGGTCATACGATGTCTTGGTGAAGAAAGCACTTGTTGAAAATACATTCTCCAGTGGTGCTTGTATCAATCGGCCGGAGCCGGGAATCGAGCCTGGGACCTCCATATTACGAGCCCGACGCCCTATCGACCGAGCCATCGCAGGCCTCATAAAAGATACTAATACAACATGCACAGAGAATAAAGCTACTTATAGATACGCCGTACAGTATGGTTTAATATAATACAATATATTATAATGTAGCACGCCAATAATATCTAGAGAGAGAGAGAGAGAGAGAGAGAGAGAGAGAGAGAGAGAGAGAGAGAGAGAGAGAGCACGTGTGTATGTCGTGGGTTAAATATTATCGTGATATATATTAATTGAATGTTTATTTATTTATAATAATAGTTACACACCTTTCTTTTTCGAGAATATATATATGGGTGTCTGTGACTGAAAGGGTTAAAAAGAACTGTCATACATCGAGCCACCCGTTAAACATAGGCAACATTGTATTAATAATTCTATTAATCATCACAAAAAATATACTTGAACATTTTCGTTCTATTTCACATCCTCTCACAATCAAGACGACCCTTAAAATACTACATCTTGATTTACTAATGAAAGTTTTTCTTTTTCTTTTTCTTTTTACAAGAGATGATACAAATAATAGAATTACATCAAGAGTCTATAAAACATTAGATTTAACTTTTTTGCGGACTTATTTGCTGACACAAATTTTCTTTAATTTTTTGACGATATACAAATATTTTTTCTAACCGATTGTTTTCAATTTTATCAAGGTCTATAACATCTACTTCTTATAATTCGTATTAAAACTTTGATGGAGAAAGTGGTAGTCACCGGTTTCTTAAACCTGCAGTAAGGCATTCAGCTGACTCCCTCATTGTTTTCGCATCGCTAATATAATTTTGCATCTGATCAACTGATTTATATCACTCGTCATGCAACTATCGACATAAAAACTATTCAAAGTTTAAATACATTACATTTTAAAATATTACTATTATTGCTAACAGACTCTAATTTTTTATTCTAATGTAAAGTAATTACTGCGTTTAAAATAAAAGGATTGCACGGTACGCTAAATACTCTAATGACGAAAAACAATAAAATTACCATCTTTATCTTGCCAAAAGAAACTCAATGTTTTACATCGACAATTATTTCTAAAAAGACTTTTTTAATATCAGAGATTACACCTAGGTTACCTTTTCTAAAATGTAATAAAATTGATTAACTCGGAGTTGAGGAAGGCCATTCGGATCGAACAGGCGGATCGGTCGGCAAGAAAGAGAACGAGAGAGGGACGACAGTATGAGTCCAACCGAGGAAGTCACGGGTTGAGTGAGATTTCCCTGTGGCCATCTGTGAGGGGCAGGCCACCACTTTACTAGGCCGTGAGCAGGGTAAGCATAACCTTTACTCCCAGCGTGCTCGATCGAGAGTTAGACCGGTTATCCATGTCATTCCCCACAAGGGACGACCTTGAGTAATAACGGTCGTTTCCCGATGTGGTGTTCAGGCAAATAATAGTCGAAAAAGTATGTTTAAGAGTGAGAGAAGTGAGTGGACTCGCCGCCTTTCTTTAGTACAGCTTGTGGGCGCGAGAGTGAGAGAGATTGATTGATTGATGACTTTTATTGGTTACTAGGGTTAAAACCCCCGAGAACCCTATAAACATACATTTTGATATTAATTACAAAAAATATAAAAAAAGAAGAACGCGAATAATAACAGCTTTAATAATCAAATGCAACTCAATACATAAAATTTAATAAGAAAATAAAATGATTAAAAGAATGAAAAAACTATACAAAAATAAAATAAACATACGAGACATATTTGAGTTGCTACAATTTTTAGAGATACTGAATATATATATATATATATATATATATATATATATATATATATATATTTATATATATATTTATATAGTATATATATATACTCAAAGTAGTGAGGTGATGAGAGATGTGATACCTGAGGCCGTGATGAGAAAGATGCGAGGAGGAAGGAATGTGAGGGATTGAGGAGGTATGATGAAGTAATCAGAGAGATAGGGAGGTGAATTACGGGCAATTATTAGTGCACGTCTGGATTCGGCAGACAGACCTAAACGGGGTTACTTCTAGGAAGATTGTCCCGAACGAATCTCACACAGGCGTTAAGCAAGCGCTGAAGTTTGAGATTTCTGGTCTGATCAACATTATTGTTGACCACACATGCATGATCAAAGTGCGGCATTATTAAAGCTTTTATCTAATTTTTCCTCAGTTTACGCGGAAGTGCACGCGTTCATCTGTTGAGAGATCAATAGAACATGCCAAAACCATAAGAGAGTAAGTGATAACCAGACACCTATGATTTTGATCTCATTTGAGACTTAATGATTTGATCTTATTCTCACATTTTAAAAACTCAGATCTCAATTCTAACTCTTGAAGCAGTGTTCAAGTTAAGACATGAAACGTAAGCCTGACTACCCAGGAGCATGACTTTCGTTTTACATACATTAAGCTTTAATCTATTGTCTGCAGGGAAAAACAAGTAATATACCTAGGTGTCATCGGTAAACAGTATACAGTCACTGTAATCAAGGACACTAGGCAAATCATTTATAAATATGGAAAATAGTATTGAACCCCAGACTCTCCGCTGAGGCATTCCCGAACTCATCTCCAGCCAGTCAGACGTTTCACCGACCTCGTCGGCCACCGCCTCACTGCGGCATACCAGGTATCGATAGAACCAGTTCAATATCATGTAAAAATACTTATATGATAAATCTTATACAAGGGGGTAGGCCTGAGTTAAAACGAAAAAGTAAACAAATTTTTGTTATGCTGTCAAATTTTTTTTTTTTGTAATTATATAAAAAATTTTGAGGTGGAAGTATTTAATAAGATCTTCCATTTCTGGGCTGTTGGACCTCAAAATGTTGCTTTTGGGTCTTGCAATTAATTCCTATGCTCGATACCTCAGTTTCCTGAATTTCATCGCATGGGATACTTGCTCGACCACTTTTGGTAAGGAAACTGTTGACACATACGCAAACTTTTATGCATTATATTTTTTAATAAGGTCTTCATTTCTAATTGGTGCATCAAAATGTCTAATAATTTATTTAAATTTCTTAATAGCTACATATTTTGATGCACAAATTAGAAATGAAGACCTAAGTAAAAAATGTAAACATAAAAGTTTTAGAATGTGTCAACAGTTTCCTTTTGAGCCTGATTACGTTCAATTTGAGAGAGAGAGAGAGAGAGAGAGAGAGAGAGAGAGAGAGAGAGAGAGAGAGAGAGAGAGAGCACGCGCTTGCGTGTTGTGGGCGTATATAGTGTCGCGACGTGCATTAATTTTTTATTAAAAATTATTGATTATCTATTAATCGGATGATATCTATTTAATTAGTAACAATTCTATACCTTTCTATCCCGAGAAAGGTGAAGCCAGATTTCAGAATTTCCTCTTGAAATACGACGTTGGTACGAGAAATTTTTGTGTCGATTTTTCGGTTAGCGTTAAAATACCGTGTCGTAGATTGGCTCCCAACGTGAGGCTACTGGTTTCTGGCAATTAATTATTATTAATTATCGCGAGAATCGGGTTATTTAATGCGTACGCGATTAAGCGAATAATTTTATTTTAATAATATTGTGTGTGTGAGACAACTATGTGGCGACATTGTGTATAGCGCGAATAATAGAAGAGCAGTGTTCCGTGATAAAATCTACACGAGTAAATAAACCGGCTCAAGTATGCAGTCATATGCAAACAATGCTCGAGAAAGAAGGACGGTCAAGAAGAGTGTTTATTTAGTCGGTGATGTCGTCGTGTGAGAGAGACTACGTAAGGGTGCTTGCAGCGTAGTGGGGGAAATGCCGGTACTGCGTGATCGGCTACTGTGTGCTATGGCTGCGAGAAGTACAGCCATCGTGGTTCGAATGGGACAGCGAAGGAGGGGAGAGTGAAAGACCGTGTGGTGACGTAGAGCCGACTAGAAAGGGCGGGGGGGGGATAGAGCTCTCGAGTAAAGTGACGAAGAAGAGGAGGCGGGCGTCGAGAGCATACACAAAGAGATAGACTGATCACTCGAGTAGAGAATGTGAAACACACATTATAAAAAGAGACGAATATATATATATATATATATATATATATATATATATAGTCGTGTTTGTATTTGTAGTATTTGTAAATTAAAAGCGCAATAAATAAAAATGGTTTGGAAAATATTTTAAGTGTTTAATATTCTTTTTATAATTATAAATTATAATTGAAGTATTTTTACTATTGTGATAAATCATTATAATATTAAATATTAAATAATAAAAAGTTTTAAATTATGATATATGTATATTATATTTATAATTGTGTATACAATCAAACGGTTAATATAACATTTGTTACTACAGAAAAGTATTTATAATAATAAATTTTTAACATTTAATCGAAATTGTTAGTTGAGCAGTAAAAGAGGCATTAACAAATAATTAAAATAGATGCCAAAAACAATTCCATCAATAAAACTAAAAATTATAAGCTATCAAACTATTAATTTTTATGTGGAAATATATTTTTAATTATTCTAATTTATATCTTTTATTATATTTTCTCTAATCAAATAAAATATATCTTCAACCTAAAATCATCTTTTCAAATAATTTAAGAAAACTTTTTAATATTACTCTGCACTTTCATATAAAAATGTAAACCATTGTTATGATCAACTTTTTTCTATAATTACATTAATGCATAATTAATTATAATAATTGCAATAGTAATTTATTTAATCGGAATCAACATAATTCTCTTCCTATCCTTTTAAGCGCATGCACAGTCACTTTTATGTCAATGTTTCCTCTTTATCCCTTCTCTCGATATAGTGAGAGAGAAATAAAGGGACTGTCTACTTATTACTTTCCTTCAATTAAGGATTCGTTAGTTGGTAACAAATGCGCAGTCTATCTCTAAATCTCTATGGCCTAGAATAGTCGGTCTTCTCAGTCAAGCTAGGAAAGGGAAAGGGGTATGCAATCTCTATGTATGCCGGCGGCTATTTATGCGCTAATGCAGCCAAAACAGGTAGCAGTCCTCGTCACTGCGTGTGAGAATAAGCCGTATACGTGGCAAGAACGCGATGAGTACGTACCAGTGGGAGCGCAGAAATGTCGCCGTCGGGACTTGATTGCATTTGGTAGGCACGTACCATCGGCCGAGATGACCTCCAGTCTTCTCACATCTGGGCCGAGAGGTGAGGTTGTAAGAACCGAGCCGTGCGCTGATTGATAGGATCGGGAGCGCAAGCGTGTGGTGACGGATGACCCGAACAATGAGGAGGAGGTTATCGTTTCAGATGTTCAAACCGAAAATTGTAACTGTCTTTGTATCGATATGGAAGGGGAGAAATACAAAACTCTCCTCAATACCAATGCAAATCATCTGGCGCCGAGTCACTTTTCGTTCCGTACCATTACAGGTAAATTAAACCATATGCTGGAAACATTAAGAGTTACCATGACATTAGATAATGTGTCGGAGATTATCGAGTTTTGTGCCGCAAATATATGTATATAATTGTGAAAATACATGTATATAAATGTATATGTATATAATTATATTTCTTACGTAAATTTTATTTATTTAGAAAATAAACCACGCCATTGTTAATATTTTGTATGCTATATTAAATTAAAAAAAGAATCATAAAAATCGGATCATTAGATCCTTAGATATCACCAAATTTTTCCGCTTTAACAAATATAAAATGAGGCTGACAGACTGATCAACTTCTGTCGCGGTGCCGAAACGCGTATTGCGTATGCGCTCCCCGCTTTTTTCTTCATTTGTCGGTTTTAAAAAAGAACGCACTGCCGCTTTTGTCAATAACTTAATTGAAATACTGTGGTTTATTGCTATTTTTTTGTCAATTCTGATAGTTTAATGTTTCATCTATAGTAACTGTAAATTTCAGTTCTAAATATAAATAACAAAAGTCACAATTATTGCTTAAAAAAATTATCTCAGCTCCAGATCATCGTATAGCAATCAGTAATAGCTTAAAAGTTGCGAAAAAAACGTAGTAATTTAATGGTCTATATGTTGATTTGATATAAAAAAGTTTTTTATAGTATTTTATATTGTTAAAATATCTTAAATTTTAAGGTCACTTCTAAACAAATGGCAATTAAATAATCAACTTTTCATTTACAGTAAGTTATAGTACAACTCTTTAAGAGTAAAATAAGTCCCAGCAGAAGTCTGTAGGATGCCTGTACTGTGTAGAAAAATTGCCTTTTAAAATTTTCTTCGCTCAACGGTCGGCGAGTGACTATAGTATCGCCCCTGTCCTTGTGAAGAAGGAGGAGGGGACATACTGCTTCTGTATCGACTATCGCGGCTTGAGTCGAGTCACAAGGAATGACAAGCTTTCTTTTCCAAATGTGGACTTAATTTTAGACAAGTTGCGAAAGGCTTATTAAATATCGACTATCGACTTACGCAAAGTCTATTTTCAAGTCCTGTTGCAAAAATATTATAACTTACAACGCGAGGTAGAGAGTGGGATAAGAACGAGAAGCTTTGCCCCGAGGTGTGAATTGAGAAAGTGGAACGTCTCGATGCGATCCGCGATTTGGTCGCAAAGCACTAAAAATCGTAGAAAGCGCGTGGTAGAGAGAGAGAGAGAGAGAAAGAGAGAGAGAGAGAGAGAGAGAAAGCAAGAGAGAAAGAAAGAGAGACAACAGCATGAGTCCAATCGAGTGAGATCTTCCCGTGGTCATCTGCACCGAACTATATAGTCGTTCCAGGAGCACTGGAGAAGACCGCCGCTTCACTAGGACGTGAGCAGGGTAAGTATAACCTTTACTCCCAACGAGCTCGATGGCGACTGGGACAGTTATCCGTGTAGTTCCTCACAAGGGTCGATCTCGAGTAATAACTCGGTCGTTTCTGGATGTGGTTTTAAGGCGAATAATTGTCGAGAGAGAGAGAGAGAGAGAGAGAGAGAGAGAGAGAGAGAGAGAGACAGAGAGATTGAATAATGTTATTATGCCTAGGATGAATTCAACCATAAGACAAGAATACAATATTGTAATAATAATTTTACAATCGCAATCAGTAAATAATTATAAAAATATAAAAATATAAACAAATTATGCAGGTTAAAGAACGTAGTAACTAAGTTAACAGGGTATATAAAGAAACACTATTTAAAACCGAAAAACTTATTTCCATACTTATAGACTAACTAGAATTAAGTAAATGTGTATACAATCTATTTTTAAAAATATTTAAACTACTGCTTAATCTTATCACGGTGGGTAGGGAATCCCAAAAATCCATTGCTTTTAGTGTAAAAGAATTTGAATAAGTACAAGTGACTGCCACAGGACGCTCAAAACATGAATTTTTAGTTCGCTCGGAACGACGCAATTCGTTGTTCGGCGGAGGTAATAAGGTCTTTTTGTAGGAAGGATCTGGTAAGCTAAAATATTTTTTAAGCCGGAATATGTACCTTACACAAGTATTCAGTAATCGCTGGAGTTTGGTATTAAGATAGTCAGGTAAGTCATTATTAACAATACACCAATAATCAAAATGAAGCAGTATTAGGGTAGTGACTAACATCTTTCTGACAGGATAAGAAAGAAAGTTACCCTTGTTTCTTAGTTTATGGAGAACACCATGCAGTCGGGAAATTACATTAGATACATGGGAATTCCACTGCAAATTTTCGTTAATTATAAGTCCAAGATTACATACAGAATCAACTAGATCGATTTTGTGGCCATCGATAATGATTGGAGGTAACTGGTCACGATTTATAAGCCTGAGTTGCTGAGGTGAACCAATTAATATAGCTTTGGTTTTGTTTTTTATTATTTATAGCGCACGCAGTTATTAATGAATATTAAAATAAAATTCGGTGAAGCAAGTTACAGTTTCGACTTAAAATTAAAAATAAAACTTAAAATTCGCTTAACTCATTAACGTCAAATGTGCACATTTCCTCACGCCCTCTTTTATCGCTGTATAAAAGAATTAAATTAGACTGAGGCGCTTATAAAAACTACGGTTTCCGATAGATTTTTTCAAGATCTTTCAGAATCCGTGATGAAAAATCCGAAAAAAGCTTTTTTTGAGCCTCATTTTTGCACTTCAAGCAAAAAAATCGTGAAATTTTGCCGATTTTTTGTTAATAATTCAAAATTTTCACATGGAATCCGATGAACTAGAGATCTAGAACCTCTAGAAATTGTGCACAAACTATTTTTCCTTCAAAACCGTACCTTTATGAATGTTGTGATTCAACTTGGGAAATCCAAAATGGCGTCCAAAAGTAAAAAAAAAAAATGAATTAATGATGAATTTTTTACTCAAAAAGAAATCGCTTTTTGAAAATTTTCTGATTTTTCCGGAAAACAGCCTGAACCAAAAAAACAAAAATGGCCCGAAAAATTTCGAAAAAATTCACAATTTTTTTTTGGATGATTCTAAGCACTTTTTTATAGTATAAAACTTTTTCATAAAGCGATTCCTTTTTGAATAAAAAAATATCTAACATATACCGTGTCCTATTACGCATTGGCAAATGTTTGCATAACTGGCAGAAATATATAGTAACTTTCATTCTAGAATTATATATTTCTTATTGCACTACACTTTGTGACGTGGTATTCGCGTACCCGATTAAATTAATTAATTAATGTAATTAATATAAACCGTTGGGCCGCGTTGCCCAATACCGCGCACACAATTAATTTATTATTGATCCGAACTGCGGGCTGTCGCCAGGAACGCGAGTTCGTTGGGACGATCGGTATGGAGGATTCGGGCAATCCTCCTTGCCTCGACGAATTATAAATTTAAAGGATGTCGGCGGGAGCGGGGAGAATAAAAGAAACACACAATTAATTAAAATAAAAATGAATAAAACATTTATTAATTTATTTTAACAAGATGGCCATCCAGGCCGTGTGCCGCGACAAATATTGCTTCGCGCGGGCGGAAGTCCGGGAGTCAACCGGATCGAGATCCTCGCCTGCGGTTGACTCCTTCCTGAACCCCGCTATTCGGGTACCGGCGTACCCGAATACACTCCCGATGTACTCACACACATACACTCGGGGGGAAGGGGGGAACGCACGGTAATAAACACAAACTTACCGGGGTGCGCCCCGTGGATGGCCCAGCCGATCCGTGTCCCTTTTGTCCTCCTGGGCAACGGAGGACGACGTCGGCTGCGGTGGTGGAAGGCGGCCCTGTGCCGCGGCGAGTGCCTCGCGATCCGCGTCCGCACTCACTCAGACACTTCCCGTCCTTATCACACACCTGGTCACTCGCGGCTCACTCACGAGGACGTTCCGGGTGACCGATGGCTCTGCGCCTCACGCGCCTTATTAGCCGTAAACTGACTATCGGTACCGGATATATTTTTGTCCGCCTCGAGCGGCGGATCGGGACGTACTAATTAGGCAATCGCCTAATTTTCGAAAAAGGGATGAGAGTGGGAAACACACACACACTCTCGCGCTCTCATCCCTACGTACTATTGCGCGCGTAATTGTATACTTGATCGACGTAAACAAATGTCGTCGGTTGGCCTTGACATACGAAAGGCTCCGACGACTTACAATTCGACAATTTAAATACTCTATTCGTCGTGAATAGATTGTGTGACGATTTCCGTCACAAAGCCCCCCCCTAGACTCCACTAGCCTCGGGAAGGCCGAGTCGAAAGAAAGGCACAATCTATCCACGACTGCGCGCTGTACGCTTCTCTTCTTTTCTTCAATTGGAGGCTGCTTCAATGATTCTTCGTGCTTCGTATGATATTAACGTGGCATACAGTCACCAGGCCCAGCCTCCGCTGACTGTTCTCACGTACGCCGATACGTTTTCCCTACCGCTTTACATGGCAACCCGAGGTGGTACATATCTCTTCACATCGGATATGTGTACCTCGGTCCGTTTCCGACCAGACTCTTCTAGTCTCAGAACTACTGGAGATAGTACTTCTTTAACATCAAAGGGTCTGTCATACTTTGGTGCCAGTTTAGCAGACATGCCTTACGCACCTTAGGAAAGTGTACGGCCAATTTAAATCATAAGCCTTGAGGACCTGCTTGAGACGTCCTATAGTTCTGACATATCAGACACCGTAAGACAAATTGGTGGGTATCGTGGTAGATACCTGGCCAATAATAATCTCTTGCAACGCGTTCGTAAGTTTTTTCAATTCCCATGTGACCCATAGCTGGGTGGAAATGAGAATCTACTAGAACTCGGTTCCTCTGCTCTAAGGGTAGCACAAGACGCCAGCCTTCCTCTCGTTCTGTTACAGAGTCCAAGAGTTTATCACTTGTAAAACGATATAGCATATCATCCTCAATTTTCCACTCCGGAAATCTTTGAGGGCATGAGCGTACATCGTTTAATCTAGCAATATACCATGGGTCTGTAATTACTTCGAACGAGGCAATCTCTTCTTCGTCGGGGAATGGGTTGACGGCACGAGAAAGCGCGTCCGGGACATAGTGCAAGGCTCCTTTCTTATGCACTATTTCAAAGTCCCATTGCTGCATTTCAAGTATCCATCGTGCCAACCTACCCGACGGCTCCTTGAGATTTTTGAGCCATATGAGAGCACTATGGTCGGTCACAGCCGTAAATCGATAGGCCTCAATGTATGGTCTCAATCTCTTAATAGCCCATATGAGAGCCAAGCATTCTTTTTCCGTTGTCATGTAATTACGTTCAGCGCGATTTAATAATCGGCTGACGTAGACAATCGGATGCTCGAAACCCTCGTCGTCCAGTTGCGTCAACACCGCACCTATTGCTAAGTCACTAGCGTCACTTTGGACGGTAAATGGCTTAGAAAAGTCTGGACGGGCTAGTACAGGCGCTTCAGCTAACGCAACTCTAAGCTGACGAAACGCCTCCTCCTGCTCCTCGCCCCAATCCCAAGCCTGGTCTTTACGCAGCAACTTGGTAAGGGGAGCTTTAATGTCAGCTTCTCGATTAATGAATCGAGAGTACCAGCCTACCATCCCGAGAAAGGATCTCAGCTGTTTGACATTACGAGGAGTAGGGTAGTTAAGGACTGGAGCGACTCGTTCCTCGTCAGGCCTCAAGCCGTCCGCGTCCAATTTGTACCCAAGGAACGTTACGCTGGAACAACAGAACTCACACTTCTCTCGATTCACTTCGAGTCCAGCGTCATTCAACGTCCTTAGTACGTATTCGAGCCATTTCAGATGGTCCTCAAAAGTTTCGGTAATGACGATCAAGTCGTCTAAATAACCAAACACATGAGGTTCCACCTTAGGCCCGAAAATTGCATCTATAAGCCGTGCAAAGGTCATAGGAGCATTCATGAGGCCAAAAGGCATTCTTGTGAACTGCCACAGCCCCGACCCTGGTACAGCAAATGCAGTATAATGCCGGCTCGCCTCGGCCATTAATATTTGGAAGTACGCTTTCTTAAGATCAATTTTCGATATATACCTTGCATTATGCAGCTTATCCAATATGGTATCCATATTAGGAATTGGATAAGAATCACGTTTTGTGACTGCATTAAGGTCTCGAAAATCGATACAGAAGCGATAACTTCCTTCGTCCTTGCGGACGATGACCGGAGCAGCTGACCAATCACTCGCACTCGGTTCAATAATGCCCTTGTCAAACATCTTTTTGACCTCACTCTGGGCAAATTCGAGGACCTTGGGAGACATACGTCTTGGCTTATGACGAACCGGTCTTGCACCAGGATCAACCTCTATGTGGTGCTCCGTTAACGTCGTAAAGCCGTGGACGTCTCCCGAGGGCAAGAGTAGGCTTTCAACTAACTCTTTGACTTGTTTCCGCTGGTCGTCCTGTATCTCAATTATACCAGCACATTCAGCGGAAATCCTCGAATCGATGTCATGAGATGTATCTCTGACGAAGTGTCTCCAATCACTCTCGCCAATACGCCAAATAGCTTCGCCTAGTTTGACTTCCATATTCCAATGTTGTAGAAAATCCATACCGAGAATGATGGAATGCTCAATATTCTCTACAATTCTCAGTTGGATATTGCCATCAAGGCCTTCTACACAGAATAGGATGTCAATTAGGCCAAGGACTTTAAGAGCTGGTCCAGCCACACCTTTCACGATAACCTTGACAGGTCTCCATTTAAACTTGTACTGTTCGACAACATCTGATCGTACAAGAGAGACCATGGCGCCAGGATCGAAAAGTGCTTTAAAGTCCTTTCCACCGAGTCGTACCAAAAAGAATAGCCGGTTATCCGATTGAATTCCAGCAATTATCTGATCGGTTTGACTATCGTCGTTAGGAGTCGATGCCGTGTGCGTCATTTTAGACGGACTTGGTACGGCATCTGCCCCCCCCCCTGAACTGTACTTCTCGGCAACGAGTTTGTACGGTTCATGTTATGCACACCATCGACAACTACCTTCTCCACCAAGGGCTCGTTGTTGAGGACAATTTCCTTCTCCACCAAGGGCTTCTTGTCCTCATTGCTAGGTGTGTCACAACGGGGTGACGATGAGCAACAACCAAGGTCGTTCACTCCGATGGTGCTAAGCGGCTGAGATAACGATCTCTTAACGCTTTCTTCACCAATAATATCTCTGCTATCAGAGTATATTTGCCTTTGGAGTTCCTTAGACCAATCTTTAGCCTCACGCTTTTGTTGGTCTAATAAGGTTCCTTGTTCTGTTTTACCTTGCAAAGCTCGGGTGGGATTGACAGGTTGTGTTCTAAGAACTTTTCCATCTGTTGAATCCCCAGAACGTTTAGAATCCTTACACTCAGACTTACTTTCGACACCAACTTCGGTCTGAGAGGGAATTTGATCTCCGTTAAGGACTTTAGAGAAGTCAGCAAATGATTTGCTAGACTTCTTAAAGAGTTTAGAGGGTTCTCCAACCTTAAACTCTTGCCCTTGTAAACCATGCGGTTTACTTACTGCAGTGCAGGGCGCCCGGGGCAGCTCGGGTGCCCTGCGTTCAGGTTTCCCACGTTTTGGAGGAACCTGACGCAGTTAGGACATGTTTGGAGTGTAACGCCACTAGTTCCACACAGCTGGCACTCCTTTGCTACCAATTCGGTAGAGCACTGCTCAGCGGAGTGCCCAATGTTTCCGCATCGGTAGCATGTTCGGCTCGGGCAATCCGACGACCTATGACCGACTTTTTGGCATGTGAAACACACGCCGACAAAGTTGGTGCTCAGGTTCGTTGGATTTACTGCCGTCGCCTGTGGATGCACATACCTCACCAGGTTTTGTGCCATTTGTGGGACAAAAGCATTTTGCTGGGGCAGTTGAGAATTCGTCAAAACACGTCTTTCTCTTTTGCCCGAGCTCTGTTTTTGTTGCCCAGGTGACTGTTGAGAAACAGGCACATACGATACGGATTTCAAATTGGAGGCACTCACTCCATTATTCGATTTGCCGTATCGTTTCTGAAAACTATTAGCGACGTTGGAAGTACCGTACACAGCGGCTGCTTCGTATTCGCTTGAAGAAGAGTTTGGCGAGTTTTTCGCACTTTTCTTGCTCTTCTTCTTAATAGTTTTCTTCGACGACTGTTTATCCGCATGAGAAGACTCATCCTTACTCTTTTCGGTAACAGTCGCCACTTTGCCCGAAACTCGTGCTGCACCACTCTGTTTCGGAAAAGCTTCTGGTACGAGCTTCTCGCGTTTAACGTTGGAACTGGAAAATTTCGTGTCCCATGTTAAATGCTGCTCGTACTCTTTACCGTAGCTTGTCAAATCAGAGAAATTCCTGATTTGTCGTACTGGTATGTACCTACGGTAATCTGGCCTCATCTGCGAGTAGGCCATCTTCACCTGTTGTTCTAATGAGGGAGGGCATTTAAATTTATTCACGATCGCTCTGAAACAGTTCAAGAACGTCGTAGCCTTTTCTCCCTCATTTTGTGTTCTTGATCGAAGTTCCATGAGTAAATCTTCGTCATTTATTATACGGCCATACTCATTTAGGAACTCGATCTCAAAATCACGCCAATCTCGAAGAGATGGCTGAACTGTTCTATACCAGAACAGTGCTGATTTTGAGAACACATTGGGCAGGGCACTGAACATCCTGCGATCTGAGAACTCGTTGTCATTTCTGAAGTCGTGCAAACGGTTCAGAAACTCTTCCGCGTCCTTTTTGGTCTCACCATCAAAGGACATGTTCCAGATACGCAGCTCTCGTGCGCACCCTGTCCGATCGTGCGTTCGGTTATCGTCTTCACGATACCTTGGCCTGGTTTCGTAGGACTCTCTTTCCCGACGGTCATCTCTATTATCCGTCCGGGAACTCCTACGCCTACTGGTAGAGGGATTCCTATTCTCTTGTCGGCCTTCAGCCGCCCTACGAGAATCGGATCTCCTACGAGCAGGTTCGCGATCAGACTGATACGCATCGGACGAATCCGTCTGAGTACTCTGATCGCAAGTGGCCACCGCACGATTCTCTCGAGGCGTTTCTCTACGTCTGTCCGACCTCTCTCTGTGACCTTGCTCCGGAATTTCCGGTTGCGCTCGGTCGTCGAGTTTACGGTTGGACTGACGTTTATGAGTACGTCTCTCCGTACAGTTTTCACGACGTTCATCGCTGCTTGAGGCTCTACTCACAGAACGATGGTGTCGTGAATTTCTGTTTGGAGTCGTGTACTCACGCCTCTCTCTTCTATCTTGTCCTTCACAAGTCTTAGAAGAGGTCTCACGACGTCTCTGTTCAAACCTCGGTTTTTCGTAAGATTGAACACTGACGTCATTAGGAAGGTCATATCCATTCCTATCATCAACAAATTGACGTTCGGTTGTATTAGCTTCAGGTTGCCTGTTGTCGTATTGTCTAGAGGTGTATCCTCGTGACGTACGACGGTCGGCTTCCGTCTGCGAACCCAAGTCAAAATGTTGTGTTGGCACTTCACTCTCTCTAGTGCCAAGATGTCCGCTGTTTCTCTGCTCTTCAATTGGGAGGTAATGTGCGGGTGCATAAAAACCTCCGAGTTGAGCAGTCGTCACGGTCGTAACCGTCGACGTAGTGGTTGTGCACGAGGTTGCAGCCACCGAAACAGGAACATAAGGGATTGCAGTCGTGGTCATGTTTGCTCCCAGTACCTCACCAAACCGTTTAGGTATAGCACCTGTTGATGCCAACCTCGGGCTTTGTGCAGTACTCATTGGCGAGTTTCTAGACTGACCACTTGGTGACAGAGCTCCATCTTCTTCAGGAATAGGTGCTCTGTCACTAGCAACCCTTTCGCGATCCGACATTTCGGACTCGCAGGAAACTTCCGTTCCTGATGGGACCACACTCCCTTTCCTGGAACGGGGTTTCCTAATTTCCCATAGTTCCTGACATACTAGAGGTTTATGTGCAGGCTCTGCCCTTACATTCTCATCGTATTCAGGGAACCATGGTATTTCCAGATTAATGTCTACACATCTTATCCGGTGACGCAAAAGGCGTTCGCGGCACTCCGCCTCTTCGCCATTTGCGTTTAAACTCAGATGCTCCAATTGGGCATACACTGCCTCAATCGGAAGCTTCTTCGTTTCCCGACGAATATCCCTAGCTATGCGTGATTCACGCATAAGCTGGGCCATTCGGGCTTCATAGCTGCTGGCCATTATTTTTTTGACCAGCAGCAGCCGACGTGTTACGTCGGGAGAAGTACTCTCAACCGGGATTTCTGATGAAATCCCTAGTGTTTCAAATACTTCGGAAGTATCCAATTTTTCAATTGGAAATTATTTTATTGGACTCACCACAATAAAATAATTATTACTCCCAACGAGTAAAAAAAAATTTGGCGTCGGCTTAATTACAATAAATTGTAAATATGCACCGACTAGTGTACCAACAAAATTAATTCACTTAATTAAAATCCAAAAGATTTTCTTTAAAAGGAATTTATGTCGTCCTTAGAAGGACAAAATAATTAAATTTTGTTGGTTAAAGTTGTGACAAATCACACACTTAACACTTGCACCAAATTAAAATTAATTATTTAACTTGCTCACAAGTCTAAATAATTAATGTTAATAATAGTGTCTTGTGACTCACACGCACCAAGACTCTATACAATTGCTTCTGCCAGCAAAAATAATTAATTATTAACAAAAAGAAATCCTTAAATTATTTCAATATCGTCGGTAATTTACCAGTAATGGTAAATTTAACGATTTCCCAAAATATCTCTCTCACCAGTTATAATCCAAAAGATTCCTCACTGGCGAAAAGAATTTATTTTGCTATGGAAAATGAAATAATTAAAGTTTCAATCTATTAATAAATACAGAACAACAAATTATAAAGGAAGAAAAGACAAAGAAAAAATTAAATTATTTATCTCACTAACGAGCCTAAATAATTAATTTTAAAATAAATATAAAAATAAATACAGTGTCTTGTGATTCACACACACCAAGACACTATTTATTATTTTGCTTTTCCAAGCCCAAAACAACAAAAAAAAAATTTCCTTTATAATTTACACTACACAACAAACACAAATTTAATTAAATTATTTCAACGGTAGGTTTGCAACAAAATAATTATTTCACTAATTGTCGTCCCAAACAACAATTTTTCAGCGAAATATATTTATTTTATCCTAAAAAGGACTAAATAAATAATTTATGTTGCTACCAAGTTGAAATAATTTATATTTCCCTTTTTTAAATAAATTGAACGAAAAGGAAATGAAAATTTAATTATTTAACTTGCTAACAAGTCTAAACAATTAAATTTATACACCGAATAATTTTACTCAAACACACCAAAAAAAAATTATAACCAATTATTTAACTAACAAACAAGTCTAAATAATTGGTAAAAATGTGTGGAGATATAATTTAAACACACAAAAAGAGAAAAGAAAGTTTTTAACATATATTAAAATTTCACAGCAAATAACGAATACGAAATATTAGGTTAAATGCCGATCATTAAAATACATGCAAAAAAAAAATTATTTAACTCACTCTCGAGTCTAAATAATTATATTTTACAACTCTCGTATCTTTGCGGAACAATCACACAAAGATACTTAACATTAATTGTTTAACTTGCAACAAGTCTAAACAATTAACACGAGTTATAAAAAAAAATTTTCTCACACTCAAAATTTTACAAAAATATATTACAAGTATCGTGAACAGTAATACTCAATAAATACAAAATATTAAATTAAGCAATTACTGTCAGACAATTGTAATACAACAATAATTTTAATTATTTTACTCACACACGAGCTTAAATAATTAATATTACAACTATTGTAACTTTGCGGCTGATTCACACAAAGTTACTTAATGTTAATTATTTAACTTGCAAACAAGTCTAAATAATTAACAATAGTTGTAAAGTATATTTTATTCACACACAAATAAAATGATATAACATATATTATAAATATAAATAGTAATAAATAATAAACACAATTATTAAATTAAAATTACTAATATTATAATATATGTGGGTCAGGGAGGGGAGAAGAGCAAAATAAAAATACTGCGCTCTCGAACTCAAAAAAAAACCAATTAAAATTTCGCCGCGTCCCGTATAAAAAGAAAACAAATATTATAATTTTAAAATTTTCTTTAAAAGGGAGGAGGGGTGGGGCAGCTACCTCTCCCGAAAGAATCTAGTTTAAACACTCTCACACCAATAATAAAATAGATTAAACAGGGGAACGAATTTATTTTATTAGATTGGAATAAAATAATTCGCCGCAGTGGTTTCTCTCGGCGAAACCAACTGCAAAGACTTAATACGCGAAAGGGCTAGGCGATCGCGCTATCTCTCTCTCACACACACCGTATAGCCCGCCTAGCACCTAACTCCGATTCCCCGCGACTAGGGATTCTCTCTCTCACTCCCACTCGCGGGCGCAATCGGAGAGAGCCGATGATGATCGGCTCTCGCGAAGTCTTTCCTCTGCGCTATTCGGGGGGGATTCTCGCTGCCCGCGATCCGCGGCGCAAGCTACTCTCTCCCTACTTTGCCGCTCCCATACAAGCTAACAAAGATCTCCCGTCAAGCTTGCTATCGAGAGAGACCGATCTCGGTGAGATCGGGCGCTTCCGGCTAAACACGGTCGCGCGCGAACTCTCTCTCGATATACCGGTGTATACCTCTCCTCGGATACCCGAGCAAGAGGGGGAATACTTCGGTATAGAGACGCGTCTCACACGCCGTCTCTCGCGCGCTCTCTCTCTCTCACTCTAACTCGTACAACTCACTCTCTCTCTCTCTCTCTCTCTTTACCCGCTCCGTTTCGCCGCGACACTGCTCGCGCGCGAAAATATGGCCGACAACTATACACTTTAATTTAAATTCGGTGAGGGCGAAACCGAACGTCCTGTCACGGTCGCCATTTGTGACGTGGTATTCGCGTACCCGATTAAATTAATTAATTAATGTAATTAATATAAACCGTTGGGCCGCGTTGCCCAATACCGCGCACACAATTAATTTATTATTGATCCGAACTGCGGGCTGTCGCCAGGAACGCGAGTTCGTTGGGACGATCGGTATGGAGGATTCGGGCAATCCTCCTTGCCTCGACGAATTATAAATTTAAAGGATGTCGGCGGGAGCGGGGAGAATAAAAGAAACACACAATTAATTAAAATAAAAATGAATAAAACATTTATTAATTTATTTTAACAAGATGGCCATCCAGGCCGTGTGCCGCGACAAATATTGCTTCGCGCGGGCGGAAGTCCGGGAGTCAACCGGATCGAGATCCTCGCCTGCGGTTGACTCCTTCCTGAACCCCGCTATTCGGGTACCGGCGTACCCGAATACACTCCCGATGTACTCACACACATACACTCGGGGGGAAGGGGGGAACGCACGGTAATAAACACAAACTTACCGGGGTGCGCCCCGTGGATGGCCCAGCCGATCCGTGTCCCTTTTGTCCTCCTGGGCAACGGAGGACGACGTCGGCTGCGGTGGTGGAAGGCGGCCCTGTGCCGCGGCGAGTGCCTCGCGATCCGCGTCCGCACTCACTCAGACACTTCCCGTCCTTATCACACACCTGGTCACTCGCGGCTCACTCACGAGGACGTTCCGGGTGACCGATGGCTCTGCGCCTCACGCGCCTTATTAGCCGTAAACTGACTATCGGTACCGGATATATTTTTGTCCGCCTCGAGCGGCGGATCGGGACGTACTAATTAGGCAATCGCCTAATTTTCGAAAAAGGGATGAGAGTGGGAAACACACACACACTCTCGCGCTCTCATCCCTACGTACTATTGCGCGCGTAATTGTATACTTGATCGACGTAAACAAATGTCGTCGGTTGGCCTTGACATACGAAAGGCTCCGACGACTTACAATTCGACAATTTAAATACTCTATTCGTCGTGAATAGATTGTGTGACGATTTCCGTCACAACTTCCATACTTGATAAATCGATAGTTGACATTTTTCACTTTTCATTTTCATTGTTTTATCTTGTCAATTTTAAATATTGGCGTAGGCATTTACATCGCTTTGAAATTTATCCGAATTGAAGAGAATATATAATTCGCGGAGTTCGTTATCAGAGTATATGGGCAAATCTCCCTAACTTTTAATTTTTGGCGAAAAAACGTGGGATCAGGAAATTTTAGGAGCAGACCTTTGAAATTTGGTATGAATGGTTAGGAATATTATTGGAATCGATTGATATAATGTGCTTTCATGAGCGAGAAATGCTCCAAAAGTTGTGCGCGATATTTCATTTTTTTTATAATAAGATCTGAAAAAATAGTGATATGGTTATTAAGATTTTATTTATAAAGCATAGAATAATAAAAATATAACGAAATATAATAAACATCAGTAACTGTAACAGAATAACAACTTATAGTCGATATAATTGAAAATATATGCGTAACTATGCTTTAGCTGTTAACAGGTTTTTTTTCTATTTCTAGCCATTTATTTATCAATACTTTTAATAGATTCTTTATTGACAAATTTAGTCGTTCTTTTAACAACAGTCTTATCCATTTCCTTATCAACAATATTTGTCATTTTTTATGAAGACTTCTTGTAACTTTCTTCAGAGCAGTTTTCTTAGCTTTTTTGCCAATACTCTTAGAAGCTTCTTTACGAACTTTTTTGTTATTGCTTTCTGAAGATTTTTTTATCAATACTTTCAGTTGCGTTTTGTTTTTTGACTTTCCTTTTTAGATTATTTTTGCTTTGTTCTGCACAGCTGAGGGATTTATTAGACACTTTGCTTTTTCTATTATTTTTGTTTTAATCCATTTCCTCCACACTGTATCTGCTGTTGTTCTCTAAGTACCAAGTACTTGGATTTAAAGCAAAATGTTGACAAAGAGGATAATGCAAATCAATTATGCGGTAAGTAGTGCAGGATAATGACTTCAAGTAAATCGCCTGCAATTTTTTATAGTCCAAACTATTTGATGAATTTGCTTAGTGTTTTGTACAACTTTCAAATCATTTTTAAGCACTGAATCAATAACTTTGATATCTTCTTCTAAAATCAAGAATATCTTTATTTTATTTTTATCTGATCTAATGAAATTTTTGACATCATTAGCAGTATTAATATCTAATCCATTATTAACAGCACGATCACACATACTTTTTACTGTGCCTCCAACTCTATCTGCAGAACTTTTTCTATGTCCAGGAGTGATAAAATTCCACGTAGCGAGATGTAAATTTAATTTTTCGCAAAAATATCTAAACAAGTAGAAATTAAATTTATTTTTATATTGTTTAGTCGGGCCGTCTGTTTGAAAATGAAGGGTATTAACACTAGGAACATGGGATTTAATTAACTTTATCACTGGTTGCAGATGACCCCAAATAGCAACAGCATCATATTGCAAACAACCTGATACAGTATAGAAAGAGACACAAGATATTTTTTGTGAATTTGAATCACAATAATACAAAACACCCGTGTGCAGTGAAACTTGTTTTTACCATGCTCCAAAATGCGCACTTTCAATTGCTCCGGAATACTTGCATACAATGGATCAACACCTTTTTTTGTTTCAAACTGCATTTTAAATTGAACAGCATTTCCATTTAGTGTTGTGTGTCATAAATATGCTTCAAATAAGCAGGTAACTCTTGATTAAATTCTTTAATTAAGTCAGCAATACAACAATCAACTCTTTCTTTTGACGTAATTTTTACTTTGTAAACCAGACCTTCGCTCCTAGTCTTTCAATGTCTCGAGTGATCCATTTATGATACCACGTTCTTTCGTTGCCATTTTCAGATAAAAGAGACTTGTTTTTACACACAGAGCACGTATTGTAACAACAATTTTTGTTGTTTAAACAGCATACTATGAAAGCGATAACTTTACTGGGTGTTGAATATTTTATAATTTTTAACTGAGCTAATTTTGCAATAAGGCACTTCATATTAGTGTGTGTTTTACACATACACGTATCACGGGACGAAGCAACCTTTGTTGTTATCCAAAACGGTTTCAATCGTTAAAAAGAAGCGCGCGACAATTTCAATAGTCCTTCTCGAATACATTTATCGTACAAATTGTCGACCGTATCCGAAAAATATCTTTTCCTTTTTCTAATTTTATTTTTAACAATGAAATCTTTTTTACCTGGAGTAAGAACAGAGTTATCTTCTCTCTCCAAGAACTGCCTAATACTTTCCTTCGTGGCCTTCCATTTAGCCGTTCTTGCACTTTTTTGAAATAGTAGTGAATTTGCAGAAGAATATTTATTTTCATAGTACGTACTCACAAGATTATTGCATGTAGTTGTTTTTAAAGAGAGATACTTATTTGAAATTTTTCCTGAAAGTACCTGAGCAAACAGAGATTTCTCTTGTAGAGTTTTTAATCGCTTTCTTTTTTCTGCTAATCGTTTTCTCAAAATTACGAAAGATCGCAAGTTTTTTCTGACGAATGATTTACCTTTAATTTCTATTTGTTCGACTTCTTGTTCTATTTCATCTTTTGGAGACGTTGAGTTAAGCAATCTGTAATGTTCCTTTTTCCATCGATTAAATTCGCGATTTTTCGTTCGACTAATTTTTTGTTTGTTGAAGTTTCTTTTTTTAAAACTCTACGTAACATCATTTCTCTTTTCACTCCAATAAATTCACATTGCTGTTCGATTCACTCACCATAGGCTCATTCTCATTTTGTTTATTTTCAATTGTGTTCAACAAATGTTCATCTAAGTTCACGGTTGTACTGTGTCGTGGATCCGAAATGCTATCAATGATGTCAGTTGAATAGAGAATGTGAGTCTTGACGGATCGACGTGTTATCAATAGTACTATTCACAGATAAATTCGAAGTATTTAATAATCCACTAGAGTTTTCGGACAATCTCTGCGATCGACGAACAGCCGTGTCTTTTTGTTCAACAGTAGTTGATAAACTGTAAGAAAATAATAAAAGTAGGCAGTCGTAAATAGTAGCAAATAATAATTAGAATAGAACAATACAAAATAATATCTGCCAAATACAATTCGTTGATACTATTGTAGAATTGAAATAATTAACTTAAACTTCAATACCAGTAAATATTTAAAATAATAACTAGTGTAAATTAATTACGTATTTTCAAGTTTTTCTAATCTCAGTCGCTGAATTTTTTTATTTCTGTTAAAAATGCTTTTTCTAATCTTTTCTTGATAATTCTTTAACCTTTCCTGCAAACGTTTTTTCTGCATATATGCACGTTTTGATTCAAGTTTAGTTTCACTACTCATTTTCACTGTTCTTGCTTACATGATTTTAGTTCATTCAATTGCTCCCGGCAAATTTACCCATTCTTGAGTCTTGTCGTGATTCGTGACATAATTACATCGAATGATGCTTTGCTACTGAGCGAAAAGTCAAATTCCACACAATACAACTCTAAATTTCCCTCCCATCCCTTTCAACATCGGTCGGTTCCGTAAATTCTAGTAAACGCGTACGATTTCGGCCAATAGTTTGTGGAAATAATACTAAATTTTATTGAAATTTCAATGAAGATGTATTCTACTTGTCACAGAAAATCCAATTTGTAATTTATTCATGTTTTAATTAATTTTAGTTAATTTTTTTTAAATCTGCTTTAAATCTTTTGGTGCATTAATAAAAAAACTCTGTAAATTTGACAGATTGTTGGATTTAATATGTTCTTTAAGAGATTTTTACTATTTTGATGTGCTGTATATAGAAAAAATATGACAGTCTTCCTAAATCACATTGCTATGAATTTTTCGACGAGTTTCGCATGAAATTCTTTTACTTAAATTTTATTTTCTACTTCATTTTTGTAAGCACATACTTGTGCTATACGTCAATCTATTTCTTTTTATATCTACTAAATGTAGAATTTGGTTATTTGCTGATTTCGAAAATGCTCCAGTCAATACAAAAAGAAAAATATGATAATTTTAAAATTTAATGAAATTCCAGTGACACAATTTTAAACCATTGAAACTTTTTATTGGAAGGGAGCACATCAAAATATGGAAGACTTTTTTGATGCACTATTAAAATAGAATACTTGTTTAAAGTTTCAACCATTTCCAAGCAATGCTCCAAATTTTACAGTAACCATAATAAATTATTTTTTCCAAGTGACACGATATTTCATCATTTTTCTTACATTTTTCAATTATTGAAGCATCAATTTGAGACAAAGGAGTTTGAAAAAGTATCTATTGAGCTTTAACCGTATAGATGGAGTATAGAACTATAAATTGAAACTGGTACAAAGAGGTTAAACACATTTTAAAGCTGCTAAATCAGTGAGTGACACAAAAATTATTACACAAAAATTAATTTATTACATTTTAATAATTTACACAATATTTATAATAAAAAATGATTTTATGCAATAAAAATGTTATTCTCTAATTGCATATAATACTCTTCGATACTTGTGCATATTATATATAAATATAATAATTATCTATTTTAAAATTATGTTTATAAATAAAAAATTATAATAATAGTAATAAAATCTATATTCCATTTCTTATACATGTAAAAGATAAGATTATGGAAAAAAAAGTGCAACCCGCGAGATTCGATCGCGGGTCATAGAAGCCGTGTGCGCGGACGCGCGCCTTAATCCCCACGGCTATTTTAGCATTCTAATACCATATGTTTAAAACTTATATTTAAGTTGCGCCCCCTAGGGGAGCTTAGAAATAAATATTAATTAATCATTATAGCGTTTGAAATAGCAATATAATAATTAATATATTTTGTCACTTACATTTTATGAAAAAAATAGAAGAAAAAAAATTGTAAGTAACAAGTATTTTTAGCCTGTGGATGCATACGCTGAATACCATACTTGGTCGATATGGCAGGCACCGACTCCACGTTTACCTTCCGCGCGGTATTACCTTGCGTTCGATAATTTCGTCGGTAACCGCACGTCTACTTTACCCATAAAGATAAATGGGATAAGTGCCCAAAACGTGTCCGTATTATATCAACAAATTTATAATTACTTAGTTTTAAAAATATCTTCCAATTTTTAAGATACGTTATTGTATCCACTGTTTTTTATTACCCATATTATTTTCAAATCCTACACTAATAAATTGCTATTATTTATATATTATATTGAAAACATTTTTCGCATCGTATACATACATCATATAATAGATTTAATGTTGCTGTTGTATTTTAATTATTTATATTATTTATATTTACAGTTATTTTGGATAATTACATATTTAAGTTGTTGTTCATTATATGCTTTTTCTGCATTTGTTAGTTATTATTTAATTATTCATTATTGTTAATAGTATTGAACATTAATGTAGTTGCATCTCAATTTTAAGTACCTCATTTATTCTTTGCACAATACTAATTATTCATTAATTTTATGCGCGTGTTATATTATATATGTATGTGCATAAAAACTTTTCTAAAGCATAAAATTTATTATTATCAATTTAATATGCATTAAATTCAATCAATTAATGGAATATTAATATACAATTAATTAATTTTTTATATATTATATAATATAGTAAGTTATTATTGTTAATTAATTGAATTATTATTTGCAGTATTACGTATTAATTACGCTATACTATTTATCCACGCATATATTTACATTCATTGGACACTTTTAATAGTACATTACATTACCAGGGACGAAAGTCGATCATTCGTCTCGGCGGAGCGATTGCACCCGAGGCGAAGCCGAGGGGGCAATCCGCCGAGAAGGATGATATACTTTCGTACCGTGTAATGTATACTATTTTTCTTCCTATCGGGTCGAAAATTCGCGACTAATAATATAAACGTACAAAGCGTGCAGAATCCGTCTACTCCATAGCCGCAGCCATATTTACCTTTCCTCCCTGCAAGCTGACAGGTTATGAAAAAAATAGAAGAAAAAAAATTGTAAGTAACAAGTATTTTTAGCCTGTGGATGCATACGCTGAATACCATACTTGGTCGATATGGCAGGCACCGACTCCACGTTTACCTTCCGCGCGGTATTACCTTGCGTTCGATAATTTCGTCGGTAACCGCACGTCTACTTTACCCATAAAGATAAATGGGATAAGTGCCCAAAACGTGTCCGTATTATATCAACAAATTTATAATTACTTAGTTTTAAAAATATCTTCCAATTTTTAAGATACGTTATTGTATCCACTGTTTTTTATTACCCATATTATTTTCAAATCCTACACTAATAAATTGCTATTATTTATATATTATATTGAAAACATTTTTTCGCATCGTATACATACATCATATAATAGATTTAATGTTGCTGTTGTATTTTAATTATTTATATTATTTATATTTACAGTTATTTTGGATAATTACATATTTAAGTTGTTGTTCATTATATGCTTTTTCTGCATTTGTTAGTTATTATTTAATTATTCATTATTGTTAATAGTATTGAACATTAATGTAGTTGCATCTCAATTTTAAGTACCTCATTTATTCTTTTGCACAATACTAATTATTCATTAATTTTATGCGCGTGTTATATTATATATGTATGTGCATAAAAACTTTTCTAAAGCATAAAATTTATTATTATCAATTTAATATGCATTAAATTCAATCAATTAATGGAATATTAATATACAATTAATTAATTTTTTTATATATTATATAATATAGTAAGTTATTATTGTTTAATTAATTGAATTATTATTTGCAGTATTACGTATTAATTACGCTATACTATTTATCCACGCATATATTTACATTCATTGGACACTTTTAATAGTACATTACATTACCAGGGACGAAAGTCGATCATTCGTCTCGGCGGAGCGATTGCACCCGAGGCGAAGCCGAGGGGGGCAATCCGCCGAGAAGGATGATATACTTTCGTACCGTGTAATGTATACTATTTTTCTTCCTATCGGGTCGAAAATTCGCGACTAATAATATAAACGTACAAAGCGTGCAGAATCCGTCTACTCCATAGCCGCAGCCATATTTACCTTTCCTCCCTGCAAGCTGACAGGTTAACCTGTCAAAAATTAGTTGATATTTAACAAGCGAAGGGTTTGCGGTATCCGCTAACTTTTACGACCCGAGCGAAGCGAGGGTTGTTGGTTAGCGGATGCTGTAAAACCCAGAGCGAAAAAATAAAGCAAATCACTATACTTTAATGTAGGTTAAGCAATAGTAATATTTATTTGTACAATAGTAATAAATAGTATTTTTAATTAATATTTCAAATTGACATTTTAATTTGAATCATTTTTTTGATAATAATAGTAATTATTAATAATATTGCCATTAATAACGCAGTTTTGGAACAAAACATTGGTTTCTTTGTTGCAGTTTGGTACATTTAAATCTTTGTCGGTAATTGATTGTACATTATCAACGTTTCTCGTAGTCGAAGTACCAGCAGTTTCTTGGATCTTCAGTTTCTTTTTTGGTTGATTGAAAGAGATCTTAACTGGTGATTTTTCAGTGAAACGCTTACGAGATACATTGCTTGTATTTTCAATATTTAACAATGGGACTCGATTTCCCTTCGCAGTGGTGAACTCGACTGATGAGTTTGATTGGTCTATAGGTTCACAAAAATCTTCATACGTGAAATCCAATTGATCAATTTCATCGATTGATTTTTGACCATTGTTCGGACAAATTTGTTTGCTTGTTGATGGTGTAGCATGCGAAGAATCAATCTTGTTTTCATAAGTAATTCCTAAAAAGTTTATTATTTTAATTTTTGATAAAAAATTTAATTAAAAAAAAAATAAAATAGGTTTACCTTGAAAAATTAGATCTTTTGTCCTCATCGACTCAGAAATATACCCATTAGCTACTGTGTCTGACTTCCAGCCTCCTAATTGCTTTATCATTGGCATATTGGCACCTGAATTAGATAATAATGTTGCTGAGGTCCTACGAAAGCAATGCCCAGTATATTTGGTCGGATTTTCCAACCCTAGATAAGAAGCGATTGTGGAAGGCGTAGAGCCAATCTTATTTTTCCCCATAACTTGTCGAGTGCATTTGCCATTAATATACTGTACAAAAAATCTATCGGTGAACTCATCTGAAGGTCTTAACGAAATGTATTTTTTAATATGTGCATAAAATAATGGGCCAATGACAAAGTTTCTGTCGATATAAGTCTTTGTATCTTGCACCATTACGATCAATTTGTCATTTTTGTCTTCCACGTGAGTATATTTCATGTTGGTAAATTCAATGCATCTCAATGCGCCACAAATGCCAAAAATGAGTACGACCTGAAAAATTTAAAAGAATTAAGAAGATCATTGAATGCAAAAAAGAACAGAAAAAAGCACATGCGTAATTTATAATACGTACCTTTGCGCCCAAGTAGATATAATTATCTGCATTATTTATAAAGTTCATGACTTGATCCCAAGTGAGTGCAAGAGATTTTTTCGCTTTGTGCCCTTCAGCATTATTTTTAAGAATAGCTTTTAAGTTAAGGTACGTATTTATATCAATATTATGTTTTAAATTGAGCATTTTCTTTAGCATTGACCACAGACTCCATAAAGTACTTGGGCCTACTTTCTTTTGTAAATCTGTAAAATAACAAATTAAAACATTTTCTTCAAAGCTATTTGTCTTGTTGTCTTCCATCCATTTTACAAATGTTTCATATACTAGATTGTAGCGATTAGCAGATTTTGTAGGTAAAATTTTTTCGTGTAAAACTGTTTGAGCCTCCTTTTCAAAATCACGAATCGTTTCCTCTTCGTCAGTGCTGTCATTAGATGAACAATCACTTGAATTCATTATTCTGAAAATTATATTATTTTCTTAACCTTGTAAATTAAATGAAAAATGTATGACAATGATAATTATAGGTTAAGTTGAAACGTAATGTGTGTATAAATATAAAAGATGATTTTAAAAGTAGAAACACACAACGATGATGTATTAAGCGTACCTGATTCTTTCTATTCGCGGTCCGGTCCGGTCTCGCGCAGTTCTCGGCGGCGAAAACTGTTACAGATCCAGTAGTATCTCCTATTGCAGACTGCAATTGCGAGACACTCGTAAGATGTGTAGGGTAAAAGGTTTTTATCTTGCACTTTTTCTCGATTCTTCGTATATAAAAAATGATTCACTCGCGATCTTGCGTGCGTGCACTTTGTCGATCGATATTGCCTTACTTTTTCGGCTTTTTCGCTGTATATGTATGCATATCTGTATGTCGTCAAGCAGGGAGGGAAGTATTAGGGTGGCGCGCAGATCGGCAGAAAGGGAGGGAACATCGAGTTTCGATGTTTCTGAACAGAGACGAAACGCGTATTTTCGACCCATATAGGAAGAAAATAATTTTTATTTATTAATAACAATTAAATATTCGTTATTTAAAATATCATGTTCTAAAGCGTTTGAATTTGGCGCGCTCTGATGCGCATACTGTCGCGGATGAGTTTCATGCGATACGTAACTTCATGCGAGTAGGCAAAATTACAGAGTAGGCAATATTCTATCTACCCAAAAATTCTGCGCCCGTGTTCGCGAATGCGCTGGCTTCTTCGAAACGAGAAGCGGGTAAATCTCCTATTTTGCTTTGGAGTGTCGCAGGTCGGTGACGAATGCAATGTACACAACGCTGCACGATTTTGCGTACTTGATTTTTGCAACATATATTCAATCAAAATTAAATAAAGAGGCAGATAGTGAATCAAGAAGATTGAAGCCTCACATAGAAGTTGAAATATCTAATATAATTTTTAAACAAATTTGCAAATTATTTGGAGAACCGGAAATAGACCTTTTTGCCAGTAGATCAAACGCGAAATGCTTAAAATATGTTTCTTGGAAACGATATCCAGATTCTTTTGCAATCGATGCATTACAATTTCATTGGAAAGATTGTTTCTTTTATGCTTTTCCTCCATGTTCATTGATTTTAAAATCACTAGAAAAGATAAAAAATGACAGAGCTTGCGGCATAGTGGTGGTACCTGAATGGCCATCACAACCATGGTATCCTTTATTCAAGTCCATGGTAACTTCAGAAATATTCAGATTTAAAACAAAAAATAATTTATTCTGTTTCTAGCATGGAAATAGAGCGATTCTGGAGCAGAACTACCCTGGTGCCGCAATCTTATCTACCAATCATTTAAATTAAAGAACATTCCGCAAGAATCTTGGAAAATAACACTCTCATCTTTGACTGAATCTTCTCTTAAACAATATGAGACTGTTTTAAAAAATGGTGGTCTTTTGCAACAGACAAAAGATAAGCCCATTGAAAAATACATTCCAAAAATTTTAGTTTTTTTTGACAGCATTGTATGAGAGCGGTTCCGCGTATAGTACAATAAATTGTTACCGATCCGCGATATCATTACTCATAGGTGCCGATATAAACCAAGAAGATAGTGTAAAAAGATTTTTCAAGGGTTTGTCAAAATTAAGACCTGCAAAGCCTAAATACGACTCTACATGGGACCCGAAAATTGTACTTAATTATTTTTCTTCTTTACCAGATAATGAACATTTAAATATTAAAGAATTAACGACTAAGTTAATTACATTATTGGCATTGATTACCGGACATAGAATGCAGACATTCTCCTAATCCATATAGATAAGATTGAAATAAAAACAGAATATTATAGAAATAAGATTCCAGATCGTATAAAACATCGGGGCGCAATAGAAATCAAGCCCCGTTCTAGTACTACCTTTCTATGGTAAAAATAGAAAAATTTGTGCTGCCTCAGTATTGCAATGTTATATAACAAATCCAAAGATATTCGAAAAAATGAAAAATCATTATTTATTTCTTTTAAATGCCCATTTAAAGCTGGTAACATCTCAACTTTGAGCCGTTGGGTGAAAAAATGTCCTAGAAAAAAGCGGAATCGATACAAATATATTTACAGCGCACTCAACGCGCCACGCATCTACATCAAGCTGCTAAGAGAAACGGGCTAGATATAGACACTGTGCGTTAGAACGCGGGTTGGACCAAAACGTCTAGTACATTTACAAAATTCTATAATTTGCGTTTAAATACAAGTATGAATGCGTTTGCGAAAGCAGTTTTAAAATCATAAGTTTTGAAAATGTAAAATTATTGTTTTTTAATTTTTACCTAGTTATGTGTTAGTTCGATATTGTAAAGTATTATATGAATAAAACATAATCTTTATCTATTGTTTACCGTAACATAGTATGCTTTAAACGTCTACATGTTGATCATGAGGAAGAGGCGCGCAATACAATTATATGATTAAACGAACCTTACCTGTAAGTGAAGTTCTATCATAATTGTATGAAGCGCCTCTTCCGAAATGATCAGTCCCACCACAATAACCCCTTGTCCACAAATATTTTGGAACCCCTTACACTTATGTTACGGTATATCTTTAAAAATGAGATACATGCGAGCGAGTGGGGATGAGAGCGGAAAGAAAAACGGCGCGGTACGTCGACACGAGAGACATCTACTTCTTTCTTTTTACATTGAAACTTTAAAAATTGTGGTCAATTCGGCATAGGGTGAAGGGACTACATGTTGATCATTTCGGAAGAGGCGCTTCATACAATTATGATAGAACTTCACTTACAGGTAAGTGTCGTTTAATCATATAATTATAGCGTTTGAAATAGCAATATAATAATTAATATATTTTGTCACTTACATTTTATGAAAAAATAGAAGAAAAAAAATTGTAAGTAACAAGTATTTTTAGCCGTGGATGCATACGCTGAATACCATACTTGGTCGATATGGCAGGCACCGACTCCACGTTTACCTTCCGCGCGGTATTACCTTGCGTTCGATAATTTCGTCGGTAACCGCACGCCTACTTTACCCATAAGATAAATGGGAAAAGTGCCCAAAACGTGTCCGTATTATATCAACCAAATTTATAATTACTTAGTTTTAAAAATATCTTCCAATTTTAAGATACGTTATTGTATCCACTGTTTTTTATTACCCATATTATTTTCAAATCCTACACTAATAAATTGCTATTATTTATATATTATATTGAAAACATTTTTTCGCATCGTATACATACATCATATAATAGATTTAATGTTGCTGTTGTATTTTAATTATTTATATTATTTATATTTACAGTTATTTTGGATAATTACATATTTAAGTTGTTGTTCATTATATGCTTTTTCTGCATTTGTTAGTTATTATTTAATTATTCATTATTGTTAATAGTATTGAACATTAATGTAGTTGCATCTCAATTTAAGTACCTCATTTATTCTTTTGCACAATACTAATTATTCATTAATTTTATGCGCGTGTTATATTATATATGTATGTGTATAAAAAAATTTTCTAAAGCATAAAATTTATTATTATCAATTTAATATGCATTAAATTCAATCAATTAATCGAATATTAATATAAAATTAATTAATTTTTTTATATATATATAATACAGTAAGTTATTATTGTTTAATTAATTGAATTATTATTTGCAGTATTACGTATTAATTACGCTATACTATTTATCCACGCATATATTTACATTCATTGGACCACTTTTAATTATTTTTATTTATTAATAACAATTAAATATTCGTTATTTAAAATATCATGTTCTAAAGCGTTTGAATTTGGCGCGCTCTGATGCGCATACTGTCGCGGATGAGTTTCATGCGATACGTAACTTCATGCGAGTAGGCAAAATTACAGAGTAGGCAATATTCTATCTACCCAAAAATTCTGCGCCCGTGTTCGCGAATGCGCTGGCTTCTTCGAAACGAGAAGCGGGTAAATCTCCTATTTTGCTTTGGAGTGTCGCAGGTCGGTGACGAATGCAATGTACACAACGCTGCACGATTTTGCGTACTTGATTTTTACCATCTAATATCCAAAATCGATGTCGAATCGCATACAAGGCGCTCTGGATCCCTGAATGATAATTTTCGATGTGTATTTTACGAATAAGTAAGTCAGTAACATGATTTTTAGAAGGCAAAAGAATCGGGTGTTTTTGATCGTGCAAAATTTGCGCGTTACGCAATCGACCTCCGACTCGTAGCAAATTGTGCTTATCGATGAACGGATTGAGTGCAGCTAATCGCTGGTCCTTTGCCTTCCCTACTGCCTTGATACGTTCGATATCGTCAAAAAATTGATCACCTTCAATTATACGTATAATTTTTCGCTCGGTCTTCATTCTTTCTTCCACGCCTATAAATCTTTCCTTATAAAAATTTGATCGATCTACAAATCGCATACAGTAAGCGATGGAGTTTATTAATCTAGAGTACGATGAAAACCGTTTGAAAATTTCGCATTTAATAGGGTTCATGACAAGACACGTATTTTTCTTTAATCCCGGTAAATCCGATACTGTTATTTCGATTATACTTGGCCATGATGAATGTGGCTGGGAACATTGGGAATGGGCTACACCTTGAATTTCCGCGACGCGATTGGCTTCGAAAGTCTTTAGCAATTGAGGCGCTTTCTTAATCCAATGTAAAACAATAGTGAAGTCGGACCAAAAAATTATTTTATTAATAAGAACTTTAAAACTGTGCGCATTTCTTGATAAAGACGAATGAGCGTTAAAGCTCCGCAAAGCTCCAAACGCGGAATCGATGTTGTTTTAATGGCGCAACACGAGATTTCGCGTACGCAAGACGAACTAAAATTTGTCCATTGTCATCGTTTGAACGTATATATATATATATATATACATGCTCCGTACCCGATTTCGCTGGCGTCGCAGAATCCATGAATTTCGATAAAAAGTCGTCTATCTATGTATAATTCGCTTATTAAATTTAATTGTTTAGTAAATGTGATCAACGTTGAGTATAATTCTTAATACAGACTCGCCCCAATCAATTCGTGTGCTCCAATATTTCTGCACGATCGCCTTTGCAAACAAAATAACTGGTCCCAATAAACCGAACGGATCAAAAATTTTTGCAACGTCAGATAAAATCATTTGTTTGGTAATTTTAATCGAGAATTCGATAGGTTTTACTCTATACGTTAATTGATCTCGACGTGAATCCCAACCAACGCCTAAAGTTTTTACTACTGAATTTTCTTCGATTGCGCAATCTGCAATAAACATTTTTTCATCAATATTATCGAGAGCGTGCGAATGGTTTGACGCCCATTGTCGTATATTAAAACCGCCGCGTCTGAGAAGCTCGATTATTTCGTCTCGAATAATTAAAATTTCATTCAAAGAATTAGCACCTGTTAATAAATTATCAACGTATAGATCACGTTTGAGTATCTCAGACGCGCGAGGAAAATTTAAACTTTCGTCAATCGCGAGTTGATGGATGGTATGAATCGCTAGGAATGGAGCGGATGAAACACCGAAAGTCACAGTATTTAATTGATAAGCTCGAATTTTATTATCGTCGAACCAGAAAACTCGTTGAAATCTACGACCGTCGGGATGTACTAAAACTCGTCTGTACACTTTCTCTATATCTGCCATGACTACACACGTGTGTGTACTAAATCGCAACAGATGTTTAAATAATTTATTTTGTATCGTTGGCCCGACTAAAAGTGTTTCGTTCAACGAGATTTCCTTGTCCAACTTAGCCGAGGCATCAAACACGACGCGAACCTTAGTAGTTACACTCGAATTCTTAATTTCAGGGTGATAAGGCATGTAATAACCGTTTGTAGATTCATCGGCTACCGGCGACATGTGTCCGAGAGAAATGTACTCTTCCATAACCTTACGATATTCTAGTTTGAGATAAGAATTTGAGGAAAATCATTTTTGCAAAGCGTATAAACGTCGAAGCGCTTGCGAGCGAGTATCTCCGAAATGAGGAATGTCATCCCGGAACGGTAGTCGAACTATATAACAACCATTCGCATCTCGTGTTGTATTTTTTGTATAATGTGAGTCGCACGCAAATTCGTACGGGGATTTAAACGCGGTAACGTTCGCTTCTTCGATTGTCCAAAATTTAGTGAGTTGAGTAGCTAAGTCAATAAGATTACACGATACGATTTTATCTTTTTCGTTGCTGTTAGTTCTACCTGCCACAGTCCAACCTAGTTGCGTTTTTTGTAATATCAAATCGATTTTATTGCGTGATAAATTAATTGGCCAATCGAAAGCAGAGAAAGAGTCGCTCCGGAGCCAATTAAAATATCAGCGGGTTGAGGTACGTGAAACTGAGGATCAGCAAGTTTTATGTTTGCAGGAATATTTAATAATTCGCGCCGAAAAGTTTCATCCGGTATGAAATCAGCGATTTTGTTTACCGTTAAAAAAGTTAAAGTTTTCTCAAATTCGTTATGGATTGATCGAAAACTTAACTTGATACAACCCTTTGACATCGTATTCATTTCGTTAATCGCACCTACGGGAACTGAACATGGTCGGATTGGTAACTTCCGCAAGCGCGCAAAACTTTCCGTGACGAAATGAGCAGTCGCGCATGTATCGAGTAAAGCGCGTGTCTCAATAAATCTTCCATCAGCATCGCGAATACGTACAATGGCGCTCATCATAAGCTGAGATCGAGGCATGCGCGACATGGTGCTTAACACGGTCGATTCTAGTCAGGCTTGCTGTTGATTTGGCTCTGATTTCGATGAAGAGTTCGATAAGGTAGACGGATGGCGCAACGCACCAGTCTTCTCGTTTGTTGGATGTAAAAGCGTGTGGTGAAATTTGTTACAACATTTACTACGCGAACTATTACACATACCACTATGTAGACGGAGGCAATTGCGACAGAGTTTTTTCGATTTTACGGTATCCCAACGCTGCTGGAACGTTATTTTCTCGAAAGTCGGACATCTGTAAAGAAAAGGACCCTCCCCACATTGGGTGCAAGCGATTGGTGAATTAGTGACAAGTGCGCGCGCGCCAGTCTCCCTTCGAAAAAATTTAGATCTTTGCGGATTCTTATCAAAACGCCGTTTTCTACGCGCATCGTCTTGCTCGAAAGTGCGTAACCGAAAGACCGTCTGATTAATGAATTTAACAAATTGATCTAAGTCCGGGATCGTGTCTAAATCTAAGGATTCCACCCATTTATGACGGATGTCGGTCGGTAATGCTCTTTCGAGAATGCGTACAATCAAACCAGTATCTGGTTTAACTTGCAACGAACGCAACATATTCAAATGTAGACGCGCATCGTCTATAAGCTTCGATAGTCCTGAAGAAGTTATGGTTGTGATGGTTTTATATCGAGAATCGCATCATAATGTTTCGATACGAGAATGCGTTTCTTTTCGTACGAATCAACTAAAAGTTTCCAAGCGTGCTTATAATTATCGGCGTTCGCATCATAAATCGCCAACTTGTTAAGAGCTTCCCCTTGTAGGCAATTCCTCAAGTATAAAAACTTGACTAAATCGTCGATATCGACGCGTGAATCTATCATCGTAATATAAACGTTCTTAAATGATACCCAATTTTTGGGAGTACCATAGAATTTTGGTAATTCAGCTACTGGTAATTTTAGCATTTTTTGTTTTTCTAAAAACGTAGAATTGCCTATAGGTCTACTTAAAATAGTTGTATTAGAAACCCCTGCGGACTGCATCGATTTTATTTTGCTCGCGAGGTGATAATACCGATCTTGAATTTCGGATATTTCTGATAGTTTGTCATTATTCTGATCAAGCATCGCAAGTTCGTCATTAAATTCGTCATACGCGTGTAACAAATCAGTTAATCTGGTTAAACGTATTTTGCATTCAATTTATCCAATTTATTTAGTGTTACTGCAGTGTTCACGTGAGTTAACTGCGATTTAAGCGTTGCACGATTTTCCGCAATCAATGCTATGTGTTTTTCGGTTTCCATTTCTTATATTTTCAATAAGCAAGACACACCGACAAGAAATACTACATGCAAAGAAAACAAACAATTAGCGAATGAAAGTTCGCGGTGAGTTTATTCCGAACGTTATATTTCTATGAACTCGCGCAAAGCAAGATTCTCGGAATCAACGTAAACAATGATGTTCGCGCGTTTTAAGCCGCAAGACTATACCAATTAACGACTGATGTTAATTTAATTGTTATTGGGTATATCCCAGTAAATATAATATTGATATAATAATCGAAGAAAAGTAAATGCATATACAATAACGTTTAATTATCTTAACATAAATTTATATTATAAATGTTCCGAAACTATATACAAAATTGAATAAATATAATTACTGAAATAAACTTAGCTTCGCACAAATTCCTTGGACAGCAACAGCAATGAAGTGACCTTGTGCTGGAAGCGACGTTGATCCACCTCTTGTAATAAATTTCGAATGAGAAGAATACAGCGAAGAAATGTCCATGAAATAGTTGCTGATTACTTAATTTGTTTTTGTTAAGTGTTATAAGATTCACACCTCACAGGAGGCACCATGAACATTTTGAAATCCCTCTATTTTATGAAAAGAGTTTCTGATTATCTTTATCTTGTTGAATTTATATTTTATTTGAATTATTGTCAATTCTTTATATGATGATTAATAGACAGGAACTAAAGGAAAATAAAACTCGTAATTGAGCCACAAATTAAAGGAATTTATTGGCTCTGGGGATAAAAAGCCTTTCGGCATAAATACCCCGTGAAATACAAATTGTAATGGAATGATTGAAAGTAATTAAGATATAAAGGTGTGAATCTTGATTATTATAATATGTATGTGTATATGTGTATATAGGTGTGTGCGTGTGATACGAGGTTTGTAATAGGTTAATCGAACCAGTGGAAGAGCACGGCTCGATTCCAAGATCGGCCGCGAAGACACGATCGTTTACGATCAAGGAGGAGCGAGAGTTCGTCTCCTAAGGATCGGCAAGGAGGACTCGATCGCTTGAGGTTGCAATCCAAAGGACAGTACGATGCTTCGCGACTTCACCGATTTACCCGATCCGTATCGATAACCCTCGTACACGTGTTCTTTTTCGGTTCATTCAAAGTAAAGAAGATTTCGATGTTGCTCGTCGGAAACGATCAAATCGACTGACTGTCTCTCCCGCGTTCCCCCCAACCCGCGCGAAATCTACCCTCTCCCGATTGCGCCGCAATTGTCCACCAATTAACGCGTTCGTAAATCCGAAATGGCGAGTTACAAGGTCGGCGCGAATTCAAATTTATTTAACAACGGTTTTAAAGGAAAAATAGTTTGTGCACAATTTCTAGAGGTTCTAGATCTCTAGTTCATCGGATTCCATGTGAAAATTTTGAATTTTTAACAAAAAATCGGCAATATTTCACGATTTTTTTGCTTGAAGTGCAAAAATGAGGCTCAAAAAAGCTTTTTTTCGGAATTTTCATCACGGATTCTAAAAGATCTTGAAAAAATCTATCGGAAACCGCAGTTTTCATAAGCGCCTCAGTCCGATTTGATTACTTTGTACAGCAATTAAGGAGGGCGTGAGGAAACGTGCACATTTGACGTTAATGGGTTAAAATAACTTATATTTAAAGTTATATATAAACACAAACGTACACAGTTGTTAAATTCCCTCTCTAATCACTCGTTCCTCCCAGTGTTACCTGTCTCGAGATAGTAGGTCATTGTAAAGAAAATGTTAAACTTATGGGGTCCATTTGGATTGAAACTTAAGTCAGTTAGGGATTTGAGTAACTTAGAGGAGGAAATCAGAATGAGAGTTCCAGGCCTCAGTACGTGGTCAGAAGTAGAGTAAGAACTGGGGTTTTAGACGCGCAGATCTTCTGGTAGGATTTGATTCATTTGGTTCACAAAAGCGAGATGTTAAATATGCGGGATTTTAATGGCTGAGAGAGAGAGATTTATTTATGTATTTAACCAGAAAATATACATTATGCCGCTAACATTAGAATATACATATACAATAAATATTCAATATAACTGGCATCCTATACAGGTAGTTAAATATACCTGTGCATAGGTCTGGTATATAAACTTAACATTAATTAACTTAAGTCTTAAAACTAAACATAAATCTATTATAATAAATTAATAAAATAATAAACCTATTATAATAAGATTACAATAAAATAATAAAATAAAGTGTAATGTGTTTGAAAAATAATAAAAGAGAAAGCGCCAATATAACAGCTTCATAATTAACTGTTTTAACAATTTAACATCATAAATGATATAACAATAACTAATTAAAATAAAAGAAAATAAATAAATACATATTAAATGATTATAAAATAAATAATAAAAATAAGTAAAAAATAAATGAATAAACAAAATTAGATTAAACAAATATGTTTTCATTATCTTATTGTAACTGTTTGTGAATGTAGCAGATAGAAGATAGTAAATCATGCAATAGAAAATACTAAAATCAGTATGGAAGTAATAACATCTCTTTAAGATTATATTATTTAACATTTTGAGTATATATTTTTCATTAATCCAATTGTTAAATATCAAAAAGACCTTCTACAAAGGTGTAAAAATTTGCAAGTATGATGTAATTTCAATTACACTTTAGCAATTCTTATCTTACTTTATAAAAAACTTACTGCAACAGAACATACTGAAATCAAAATGGAATCATCAAGTTTTCTGCGGAAAATTTAGTACATTTACTTAAAAAGTATAATACTACTCAAAAATTTTTTCATAATTGTTAGCCCTGTCGTATCTTACATCAATAAATAAACAATATAATATTAATAATAATATTCATTTGTGCATATTAATTTCTCCATATGTATTAAAACGTAAATATCTCTTTTTTATTGATTTAAAACTATTTTTTGTATTTTTTTTAAATCATAAAATAGAGATATTTACGTTTTAATACATTATGGAGAAATAAATATCGTACAAATGAATGAATATTAACTTCCATACTGATTTTAGTATTTTCTATTGCATGATTTACTATCTTATATCTGCTACATTCACAAACAGTTACAATAAGATAATGAAAACATATTTGTAGACGTTTCAAAAAGCCTAGTTACAATTAATATGAAATTGCTGCAATATATTACTAAATATATATTGTTATTCTAATATGCTACCGATATGTACATTAAAATTTTAACTTGTATGAAATTGTCCATACTTTCAAAAATATGTTTATTCCATTAAATTTAATACCATTAAAATACATTCTAATTGAGCTTTCTGAAATGTCTACAAATATGTTTTTATTATCTTTGTAACTGTTTGTGAATGTAGCATTTAGAATAGACTGAGAAATGATTGATCATGAAAGTTAAGCAGCATTGACCGCGGTTAATAAGTGGATGGGTGAATAACTAACAGAAAAATGTGTAATACTTTTTTTTATTTATTTTATGTTTTTTTGACAATTTTATTTGTTTTTACCTAATTTTTTTAGAGAATTATCTAAAAAATATTATTATATTTATTTTTTAGAGAAATCAGTACTGAATCAGCGTGAATTTTTTTAACAAGGTATTGATTTAACACTGATTCTGAATTGAGTGAATACTGAATGTTTAAGGGCACATTGCCCTTCTTCAATTGAATAATTTCAAAATTGATACAGTACTGATTCCGTAATGATACAACATTGATTCATTACTGATTTTGTACTAATTCAGTAAGAAATCAGTTTTGCGTTTTGGTGAGAACTTACTACTGAGTCAGTATTGATTTTGATCAATATCAGTAGCTATTATTTATTAATATGATTTCATCACAGAATCAATACTGAATCGATAGGAACTTTTTCAACGGGGGCAGGAAATAACGAGTGATACACCTAGACGTCATCGGCAAACAGCATACAGTTGCTGTATTCAAGAATATCAAGTAAATCATTTATAAAAATGGAATATAGTATTGAATCCATGACACTACACTGAGACACTCGCAAGTTTGTCTCAAGCCAATCATCATCGTCATCAATCACCGACTGTGTACAACCCACCAGGTACTGAGAGAACCAGCTCAACACCGTGTGAGAGCAACCCATATTAAAGAGTTTGTTTAAAAGGGGACCATGCGTTACAGTGTCAAACACCTTTGTGAATTTGAACAGGACCAAAACCGTGATCGTACGAGTATCAATTGCCCTGCGGATACCATCAATGACACCCAAGAGTACCGTTTACGTGCTGTGACCCCTAAAAACCCCGCCTGCGCGATGTTAAGAGATTGTTGCTTTCTACATGGAATGAAAGTTGTTCATGTACAAAAGCCGTTCGAGAATTTTAGATAACTCACAGAGTTTCGCAATGAGACGAGTGTGAGAACACGACTTAATCCTGCTCGACTTTGCCAAGGAGAGAGAGAATGCGAGAGAGAGATAGATAGATAGATACATAGATTCTTTATTCGGTATATTATGGGGAAGAATCCCCGTATACACAATAGGAATACTTTAGCGCCGCAGTAGGATTGTACAAATAAAAGCAATACAACGGTAAAAATAATATAAGAATATTTAAAGACGCAGGAGAATAAAAAATGTAATGATTGGCGAGATCAAGTATATAAAACAAATAATTAATTAAATAAATAAGTAATAACAACAACAATAAAATAACAACTAACGATAATAACAATAATATTAACGAAAGAAATAAAATTTAAAAGCGGTAACTGTAATAATAAATTAACATGAGTGTAATGGTAAAGATACAACAAAAGAAAGAGAAAGAGAGAAAGAGAGAGAGAGAGAGAGAGAGATTGATTGATTGAAAAGTCTTATTAATGCCTAGGTAATCATTTAACCTTAAGGCAAGGAAAAAAAAACAGTATTACATAATGTATAATAATATTAATAATAATTTACAATTTACAATAATGAGTCGCTAATCTCGAATTTCTACAAAACAAAAAACATAATTGTTTGAAATACTAAATAAATAATAAATAAATGAATGCGCTGTAGTTACAATTCGAAAACGGAACAATATTTAGTACAATAATGCAGTAATAAAAAATAAAAGAAAATAACTATCTCTATTCAATTTTCGCTGAGATATTCACGCAAACGCTTCTTAAAAATGGGAACTGTCACACTCAGTTTTATAGCCGATGGCAACGAATCCCAAAAATCCATCGCCTGAATGGTAAAAGACCCCTGATAGACGCTAGTACAGACCTGAGGACGCTGAAAGCACGAGTTTGCACACGGTTTGAACGACGAATATCAGAATTTGGAGGTGGAAATAGAGAGAGAGAGAGAGAGAGAGAGAGCACGTCTGTGTGTGACGAGCGTATACATTGTCGCGACGAGTGTGAGATACTGTTGTAATAATAGCGCACGTACATTTATTTTATCATTTTGTATATTGTTAAAGGGGTTTATTAAAAATTGAGTATCTATTAATCGGGTGCGCCATCAATTTTCTTCTAATTCAGTAAGAAATCAGTTTTGCGTTTTGGTGAGAACTTACTACTGAGTCAGTATTGATTTTGATCAATATCAGTAGCTATTATTTATTAATATGATTTCATCACAGAATCAATACTGAATCGATAGGAACTTTTTCAACGGGGGCAGGAAATAACGAGTGATACACCTAGACGTCATCGGCAAACAGCATACAGTTGCTGTATTCAAGAATATCAAGTAAATCATTTATAAAAATGGAATATAGTATTGAATCCATGACACTACACTGAGACACTCGCAAGTTTGTCTCAAGCCAATCATCATCGTCATCAATCACCGACTGTGTACAACCCACCAGGTACTGAGAGAACCAGCTCAACACCGTGTGAGAGCAACCCATATTAAAGAGTTTGTTTAAAAGGGGACCATGCGTTACAGTGTCAAACACCTTTGTGAATTTGAACAGGACCAAAACCGTGATCGTACGAGTATCAATTGCCCTGCGGATACCATCAATGACACCCAAGAGTACCGTTTACGTGCTGTGACCCCTAAAAACCCCGCCTGCGCGATGTTAAGAGATTGTTGCTTTCTACATGGAATGAAAGTTGTTCATGTACAAAAGCCGTTCGAGAATTTTAGATAACTCACAGAGTTTCGCAATGAGACGAGTGTGAGAACACGACTTAATCCTGCTCGACTTTGCCAAGGAGAGAGAGAATGCGAGAGAGAGATAGATAGATAGATACATAGATTCTTTATTCGGTATATTATGGGGAAGAATCCCCGTATACACAATAGGAATACTTTAGCGCCGCAGTAGGATTGTACAAATAAAAGCAATACAACGGTAAAAATAATATAAGAATATTTAAAGACGCAGGAGAATAAAAATGTAATGATTGGCGAGATCAAGTATATAAAACAAATAATTAATTAAATAAATAAGTAATAACAACAACAATAAAATAACAACTAACGATAATAACAATAATATTAACGAAAGAAATAAAATTTAAAAGCGGTAACTGTAATAATAAATTAACATGAGTGTAATGGTAAAGATACAACAAAAGAAAGAGAAAGAGAGAAAGAGAGAGAGAGAGAGAGGGAGAGAGAGAGAGAGAGAGAGAGAGAGAGAGAGAGAGAGAGAGAGCACGTCTGTGTGTGACGAGCGTATACATTGTCGCGACGAGTGTGACATACTGTTGTAATAATAGCGCACGTACATTTATTTTATCATTTTGTATATTGTTAAAGGGGTTTATTAAAAATTGAGTATCTATTAATCGGGTGCGCCATCAATTTTCTTCTTTTCCGGTTAAATCATTTCGGGTATAGTCCAGGTACTGGTGGACGAACTGTCAGTATGTCTGGTCAGACTGTTGTGCTCTACAAGTTTCGTCTACTAAGGAAGGCCTATGCATCGTATATACGGCCGGACTATCAGGGTCTATTGGCACTAAGAACGATAGAGTTGCTATTCTCAATTTCCTTCATATAATCCAGGTTTGGCATTCTGTATAGGGCGTTCGGTAATTTCATTAATTTGTCCGGAGCAATGTTCAATTGTAAAATTGGAGTCTGGGAGGAATATGACGTAAGAGAACCAGGTGAGTACTTTGCTATCCGTACAGAAAGTAAACTGCTTGTCTTCGAGAAATGATGGCCAAATATTCGTGTTCGGTGCAGTAATATCTTCTTTTTGATACAGTCCTGCTCCCATTCTCCGGGCTCTTGCATCTATCCGTAGAATAAAACGTCGGGTTGGGACTAGCCGAAATATTATTATTTTTCAAATGATTTTTTCGTATCCTTGCACGATTAATGAGCCGGTTTGGTCCACTTAAAATTGTAATTCCCCTGCAGTATATGTCTCAATGGTGACAGCTAAATTAAGAATGCAATTCTCGAGCCAGCTTGTAGGCTCCTATACAAGTCCGTAGATTATGATATTGATTTATACATAGATATTAAATTTAATTATAAATTCTCCCGGTCCCAAACATCATTCATAAAATAATAGATATTTTATTTTTCTAATAACCCGGTGGACCCATCCAGAGGAAGTCCTGTTGAATTAAAAATGGATCCGGGTATCTATTAATTAAAACCCTATAACGAATATTAACACTACAATAATTCAATAGTTGATATTAGTTTTTTCAGACGGGATCTAATGATAGGTCCCGTGTCACTGCTAAAATATATATTATTAAATTAATAATTAAGATCACTCATCAAATGATCCTAATATAATTAGTATTGTAATAATATATAATCAACAATAATAATAATCAATATCTATATTTCCTTCCTTATTTCAACGACATTGCCTAGCTATGTACATATTATTATTATTAATTTTTCTCTGTATATATATATATATATATGGGGTATTCCACGTGAAGTGGTCCGATCAAAAATTTTAAAATGCACCAAATTTTGAGTACACATTGCACATGTTTTTCAGAATACAGAAAAAAATTTTTAGGTACTGGAATTTATTAGCTCAAAAGTTACTCTAACCTCAAAAAGTGAACTTTTTCCAGTTTTTTTCAACACCAGCTGGGTTTATCGCTATTTAATTCAAAATCTATCAACTTTTACTATACAACATTATATGTAACATTCGTTGCTAATTATATCTAGAATTTATCCTTCTGGGTTAGAATTTCTAATCTCAAGGTTAATGTTACATAAACTACATGTCAATATTCAACTTAAAAAAAGTGTAAGTTTGCCACAATTGATTTTTTTATCCAAATATCTAAAAGAAAGCTTGGAGCAATACCTTTCAAATGGTCTGTAGCATTTTTATGGCCTTCAATTCTGTAAAAAGTTATGATAATTTAAAGAAAGACAAAAAATTCACAAAAATTAACATGGTATTTCCCATTTAAATTTTTAAAAAAATTTGGTGTTTTTTTAAATTATCATAACTTTTTACATAATTAAAGGCCATAAAAATGTTATAGACCATTTGAAAGGTATTGCTCCAAGCTTTCTTTTAGACTTTTGGATAAAAAAATCAATTGTGGCAAACTTACACTTTTTTTAAGTTGAATATTGACATGTACTTTAAGTAACATTTACCTTGAGATTAGAAATTCTAACCCAGAAGAATAAATTCCAGACACAATTAGCAACGAATGTTACATATAATGTTGTATAGTAAAAGTTGATAGATTTTGGGTTAAATAGCGATGAACCCAGCTGGTGTTGAAAAAAACTGGAAAAAGTTCACTTTTTGAGGTTAGAATAACTTTTGAGCTAATAAATACCATTACCTAACAATTTGTTTCTGTATTCTGAAAAACATTTGCAATGTGTACCCAAAATTTGGTGCATTTTAAAATTTTGATCGGACCACTTCACGTGGAATACCCCATATATATATATATATATATATCCTCCTTAATTCTCCTCAATACTTATAACTCTCCATAATAATAAAAAAAAATACTTAATAGCTGGTATAAAGAAAAATAGCACTCTAAAACTTGTTGACCGGTAGAATCAGAATGACCAAGACTGTTTTCAGAACAACGCCAGACTTCTACTTACATTTTCTATCTCTCTCAATCTCATTACATTCCTATCTCTCTCTCTCTCTCTCTCTCTCTTTCTCTCTCTCTCTCTCTCTCTGTTTCTCTCTCTCTGTCTCTCTCTCTCTCGTTACCTGCAAGGGAAATTATTAATTCTTCATTAATTAGATTAATCGTTTTACACTATTTTAAACCTATAGAGCTATAATCTCATAACAATTATCTATTAGATAAGTAATCGTGATTCAATCTATTGAAAATTTGACTTTATCCTATTTGTTGTAAAAAATAATATAATTTATATTACAACTAAAAATTGTCATAAAATTTTTTGCGCGGGCAATTTAAATGTTTTTATTCAATCTGACATCTTTTTAAGAAGATAAGACAATAACATTACAGGAATCTAACATCAAAATATTAAATATAAATTATAAAACTAAACATTAAAACATAAAACATGATAAATTCATCAAATCGAATATGTCCAAAATAATAAGTACACAGTGACTTATCGTCAGTAATGAAAAAAATACTAAATAATTTCAAAACATTAAACACGAAAAACGAATTGCGATATAAGAAACTAATTGATACACGCAGTTAATCGAGTAAATATTCGCAGAGTGGAATATAGCTGTATAAAAATTCGATAATTGAAATCAATAATCACTTATAGAGCATCCACTTTGAAAAATAAAATTCTGTATCACACTCTGTCTTCTCCATTCCACGGTTCTCAATAGAACGTCAACGGCACTCGGAAGCCACTATCGTTAACAACGCGGCACGAAAAAACTATTTTCCAAAGCATTCGTTCATTTCCATTTACTCGCGTCTATGCCTTCGCACAGCACAGAGCGAGCAAGAGAGAGAGAGAGAGAGAGAGAGAGAGTGAGGACATAACTCAACAAGCCTTTTTCACGTGGCAGACTCACCCGTAGTAGTACACGTACCAAAATAAAGCCCTAACAACATTCTCACTTTCTCACTTCTCTTGGTCATGAATTTATGCGTGCATCCCCCTTAATTCTATACTCCAATTTATCTTCTTCACGCTTTTTCTTTTCATTCGTCGGTTCTTCCTCGTTTTTTTTCTTCTCGCGCGCATGGAAATAAAGTAATTACGAGGAAGCCACGTCTTTATTCGCTATACGCTACGCAATTAAATTCGGCTTACACTTTTCCTCGCTTTTCCTTCGTTTCGTCTCTCTCACTCTACCTAATATTCATTCGGTTTTTTCCTCCCATTTTATATTGCGCGTACATACTACACCTCTTTTGTGAGGTTCATTCTTTGGAGCAAAAAGGGAAGGCTTCTTCATTCTCCGAAACGGGAAAAGACTGCGCGCCGCGTGCTTTGATTGAAACCCTCTGTGTATATATATGTATAGGAAAATGCGTAGACGCATGTTTATAGATGACATTACACTCGAGTTTTTTTTTTTATGAAAAAAAAAAGGAAAACACAAATAATCTTGCTCCGAGTGAATTTGGTTTCATCCCGCTTTAAACTGTTATAGGCGAGTCGTGAAATTGCTAGATGAATAGAATATACGTGTATGATGAAGTTTTGGGATAACAAAGGATCCATCAGACTGTGAAAGTAATAAAAAATATTCCTTTTTTTTCCTTCTTTTCGTAGCTGGTTTTAATTGTTACTTGATTTTTTTTTTTTTTTGGTTTTTGTTTGTTTTCTTTTTTTAACGAAATGTTCCTCGTAATAATTAAATGTATCGAGATTATTTAACTACGGAAATGTCGAACGATATATTTTACGAATCTTCGTATATTTGTAATACGCGTACGATGATAAATTACCTAGACAAAATATGAGGAATATTAAATGAGGACTCGCGGTCTGCACTCGTAATAATTATTTAAATTAATCGTAGTTGCACACACACGAGCCACCGTACATATTAATATTCAATCGATAAAAAAGCAGTATATATTATATTTGTATGAGCAGTGTTTTTTATTGATTAGCTAGATTTGAGTTACTAGATTTTTCGAGTGAAAATTTCACTCGTGTAATGATAAGGTTATAATAATTTTCCTACCTTTCCATAAATTTCACTCTAGGAAGCGAATACAAGTTGTTATCGAGGTCATAATTTCATTCTTCAAAATAACAAACCGGGGTTACAATATATAAAAAAATAATTTGTTGTAAAAAATTAATAATTTATTAAGTAATGAGAGTATAATTAAAGCATTTATTATTATTTATAAACTGTATTACTATAATAACTAGTATCTATTAATGATTATCTAAAATTTTAATATATTTAATTCTCTCGTCATCCTGTAGAGGATGTGATACCCAACTTATAGATACCTATTTAGAAAATTCCTAAAATTTTAAAACCTAATTGAAAGAAAAATCTTGTCGGTAATAATTTAGGTCGGTAATATATAGCTATAAACCAATGATTCACGGCTGCCACAGCTGCCCAAAAAAATCTCGCTGATTTATCAATAAAAAAATTTGAAAAAATTCACAGATTATTTACAAAGGTTACACAACACCGTTACATAACGTTTTTTTTTGATAAATTGAATTCTTCGTTTAATGAAAAACAAATCATTTTTCTGTTTTTTGGGGTTCACATCTCGTTAACGAATAGGAATTCGTTGATCTTGATAAATTAACCACAATTTAAAAATTATATTCCGACGTTTCAATAACTTTATATATATGTATATAATATATTATTATATATTTACACTATTCCTAAAGTTTGAATGCTGATTTATCTGTACAATAACCAATATTAATTAATTTTGACTCTTCGTACCAAAAAATTTTTAATACTATGTACTTACCGCTGGCTATGTCATACTCCACTTCATCAAATATAGCTTCAAATTTTGTCACTTACGAATGAATTTTGAAAACATAGGAACAAACAACAATTACAGAAAAAACAGATAAATCATTTTTTAAAGAATCAATTTAAGATATTTTTAACTTTAGTCGGTTGTCATTCATGATTTATTATTACTGTTAAGATTTTAGTCTGTATGATTCCTGAGATATCCTGTGATCACTGCATTATGCTAAAAGATATGCAAGTATATACACGGAGAAATAATTTGTGGTAAAAATAACAATGCTGATATTTAGTAATGGAGAGACAGACTTGGCAAATGATAAAAATTCCTATTTTTTATAGAATAATGTTACTACATATCTTTTAATAATTACTATATATCTCGTAAAATTTCCTATAAATAATAGTAATTTTTATTATTTGTCAAGTCTGTCTCCACATTGCTAAATAACATTCTAATTTTTACTAGAAATTAAAATTTAAAAATTAAAATTGTTTAACACTGCAACAGTGCAAATAGCACATTGCAATAAATAAAATATAAAATAAACGCGAAGTAGACCGAGAGAAGACAACAGGAGTCGTACGCGAAAGCGAGAGAGACAAAAAAAGAGACAGAGAAGGCCTAGACAAGCTCGGGACGATCCGCGACGACAATAGTCGAAAAGGGCCGAGCACTAATTAAGGAAGGGGAACCTTTGGTTAATTGCTCGATCACGAAGGGTCAAGCGCTCTCTCTGTTCGCGACAGTCCGCAGGATCGAACGCATTTTCTTAGCTTAGCCTTTCCTGCCCGGCAGTGGAGCAGCCGTCCAAGCCTCTCGGACGTATTGAAGGCACTTAAACGAAGGAAGCCGCGACCGCTTTACCTATCTAGTCCGACGTGGCGAGTACACGGCACTACGTTCGACGTCACGTCCAAGCCACTTGCATAGGAGACAACGTAAATGTGAGTCGCCCTAACAATTGTAAACGAAGTCGTCAGATTTAGGCCCTCTTCTTGACTTTCTCGATAAAAGTTAGAAAAAGCGATATGCATGTTAATTAATCAAATCGATTATATTGAAATTACTATTGAATTAAGCGAAAGTAATGAGAGCGCCCGAATGCGTAAATTAGATTCTCTCGTGTATAATTAATTCTGATGTGTAAGAGTATTTTAGAACGAACGAATATAATCAACCTATCGTAAATTGAAATAATGATTATGCAACATTGTAAATCTATACAACACTTATATTTTAAGACTATTATTGTTATTAATAAATAGTAGAGAGCGAAATTAGCTTCTATTTGAGATTGAAATATTTGTTTCAAATCAAATTTTAATTAATTAATTAATCATGATACCTCTTCCCCGCAAGCAGATAGAATTCCGCCTTGAGTAGGTGATTTTTTTTCTCCGCTGCGCTCGTGAAAGTTTATTTCGCGAATGCACGGTTTTGTCAAGTCGCATAGGAAATAAAGGGGAATTCAATAACCATCATTAATATCGTGTTAAGAGGGAAAACTACGAACGATCATACGACGATCATCTCACGCGATAAGTGCTATATTAGAATATTGGAAAAGTACGAATATGCCACGTGACAACACTTTGTTTAAAAAAGGATAGTAATTGCATAACAAACTATTAATTATTTATAACACAAAAGTTTTTTTTAACCTCTGCATATTTCCTTAAATTCGATATTTACCTCGATTAGAATGAATATTTAACTTGGATACCTGATTTGTTTTCTACTTCATTTATTTGTTTAATATAAACCATAACAGAGGAGCCCTTACGCGAAGTAAACACAGCGATATAGATATCAGCGTAAATGTCATATGCACGACCACGATATCACCCCTCCACTCTCTCTCTCTCTCTCTCTCTGGACAAAACGTTATTAAAATGCAAAGCGCGCTAGGCACGGATCAAAGGCCTACGTCAAAGATCAAACATAAGCTCGTCCCTTGATACACCTATACATATCGCGCAACCAAGAGGCACAGACAGAAAGAGAGAGAGAGAGAGAGAGAGATAGAATGTGTATATGTTGGTTGACTCGGATAGGCAGAAAATTGATGTGGTAATTTTCCTTTGGAAAATTAGATTAATTAATAAATTGTTCGACGGAGAGAGGAATAGCGTGTAAGAGAGATAGAGAAAGTGTATACGAGGGAACGTCATTAATTAACAATCGCTTCCATTGTAAACGTTTTGGCTGCGTATGGCAGTGTCACTGACGTTGTGTTTTGATAATAACACTATCGACTGCTTACTACGTCGATCATTACCATTTTCTCTTAGTATAACGATGTTTCATCGATTTTTCAAAATATTTATTATATTCCTATGAAATTGATTATTCAACGGGGATGGTGGAATGCACCGCATTGTTACCGACCGAGAAAATTGGATGTATCGTTATATTTGTTTAACACTATGTATTATTTTATTTAAAGACGGAATTCAAATATATATTGGATTACTAATGAGCCAAAGTTGTAGGGGGTGGTATCCCGATTATCACGAAGTCATTTTTTTTAAGTATTTTATGAAAAAACAAAATACGAAAGCCCTACAGATTCAATATTCCATAATATATTCATCAATCATTTTCTAAAATATATATTGTATTTCCAACATTATTCAATGGGTCTTCTTCGTTAATTTCCTCCGCCCCCTCCCCCCAGAAAAAAAGTATTATTATTTTTTCTTCATAAATCGTTAAGAAATGTTCAGATACATAAATAAAAACACAAATTTCGATGGAGAAACTCAATTTAAAAACTTCAATAACCCAATAACCCAATAATTAATCAATATTGGGTAACTGGATTGTTAAAAAAATGAGTTTCTATTAAAATTTATATTTTTATTTATATATTTGAACATTTCTTTACGATTTATGAAAAAAATTAACGAAGTATTTGAGGCATGGGGGGCGGGAGGCAATGAATAAGATTCTATTCAAGTTATTCTTCATGTATCGATATACAATTTTATTTACCTGTAGCGTTTCTCTATTTTTATTACTCAGAATAGTTTACTCAGTTTATTCCAAATTACAAGGATCTTTCAAAATTTGTACGTGATGCATAATTAATATTGAAAATATTACATCGAAAGAGTTACGTAACAAATAATTGTAAATTATAATTAACGATAAAAATAACGAAAAAAATTTTGGAAATGATTTGTCAAAAAAATGTGAATCTATCGTTGCAATAAAAAAAGGGAAATAAATTTTCGGGTATATCAAATTTCCTTAAACAGTATCGACGCAATAGCCGGTACACATAAAACGTATACAAATAGCTATAGTGTATCACTATAAGAATTCCTCGAGAGGGCATCAACGGATTAAATAAATTAAAATAAATTAGAGTTCAACGTAAGAAAGTATTATTGGATTTAAAATAACTCTTTATTCTCGGATCATGGAGTTTGCAATCAATTACCCCCCCTCGGTAAGATCCGTAAGATTTTTTTTGTTTCCTCCCATTATTTCGTCCGGGTGTAGATCGTACTTCGTAAACAGAAGTTGTATAGGTATATATATTTACGAGAACGCGAAAGATCTCGTACAATCAGACTAAAGGTCGTCGACACTCTCAATCCCATCATTTCGCGTCATTGCCCAATCCATTTATCTCCTCGACATCGTCCACACGACGTGTCCTGTCTAGGATTTTAGCGTTTCCGAGCACGGATCACCCTATAGCGAAGGCACGAGCGATGAGGCGCGGCGCACACGAAAACATCTTAGGTCCTATGTGTGTGCGTGTATGCGTGTGTGTGGGTATACATATATACCATCCTATTTTCTATCTCCTTTCCTCGAGTTCTCGTTTCCTTTACGTCCCTCTCTCTTTCTCCCGGTCTTTGGAACGACAGGAAGTGGAAGGATATTAGCCTGGATGTCGCTCCTCGTAATGGGGAAGGAAAAGGAGAGAGCGAGAGAGACAAAGAGGGAGAGAGAGAGAGAGAGAGAGAGAGAGAACAAATTTACGCCGAGCAACCTAGGAGTGACGGGAGGTACGCGTTGGCTTTCCAACTCGTCTTTTTCACTCCATCTTTCTTTCGTATAGTTTTTCGGTTTCTTTTCTCTCCGACTGAGTATATCCTCGTCTATTTCCACGTAGAAACATCAGCGAATAGTACGACGCTTGGCTCGAGCTTTCGATCGCCCACGTGCTTTTTTCCCCTTCTTAATGCGCGATTTCAATTTCACGCACACTAGGAGACAAATGATTATCTCTCGCCACACCGGTATCTAGTCGAAACATTTTTTTAGATCCGCGTAATATTCGAGTTTTTTTTTAAACAAGGAGTGCATATTTTTCTGTTAATATACTTAGAGGTTTCAGGAAACTGTGTATATTCTTAAATGTTCGAGTAAAAAATTGGAAAAATTCTATTCCTGCAACGAGGTGGACTGAAATTGAATGAAAAAAAATCAAAACTTTTATTAGTAAAAATAATTATAAAATAGATTTTGATTAAAATCATTGAAAAATCATAAAAACTGAAAAAATTGTTTAGATTAAAGGTATGATGTCCCAAAAAAATCGTCAAAATAGCTTTTATTTTTTTATGTAGCCAAGTTGCTGAGTAAGTAAACAATCGAAGCAGATATATTAAAATATTATACAAAATTCATAATTTTATAAAATAATATAAAATAATGCTCTTTGATTATCAAATCGCTCAATAATAACTCGCTTCAAAACTTTTATACGCCAATTATATGAAAAAAGAAGCACTCCTATATATATGCGTAACACAATGCAACATACATTTTCACCATTTGATAATTATCAAACACTGGAATATTCCCTAATTGAATATTAGTAAGTAAATAATTTATAACAAAGGATTGGGCTTGTGATGTAACTACGCCATAAATATTAATTAGAGACTGTTGAATTATTGACAATCTCTGCCAATTTGTAGATAAACAAGACAACAGTTTCATCATAAAGACAATCCCTGTGATGGCTCTTGGACTTGGGAATGTGCACGCGAAGGGAAGGTAAGATTGATGAACCCTTGCAACACAGAACCTCGAACGTATCTTCTATATAATTCCAGTGGCTTTTGCGCAAGGATCATTAACCCTCTGCTAACGAAGCTACGCCGTAAATGTTTTTGTGCTCTTGATGTGTTGAAACCTTCTTGCTCGCTTTCCTTTCTATCCCCCGCCTCGCTCTCTCTCTCTCTCTCTCTCTCTCTCTCGCTCTCGCTCTCTCGAGGTAACTAAAGTTTAACTCTAGCATAGACTACGAGATACCTATCGATAAAGCTTTCGGAATTCCCAATTATTGTTTGTAAATAATGTAATTATATAAATATCTACGAGTGCACGGAGAGCAATTTACAAATGGAAATTGCATTTATTTTTATAAAAAAATATTACTATTGTGTACACTAGACGAACTGTAGAATTTTAAAGTATTAAATTTTGCTATACCATATAGAAAATTTGGTTGCATAACGATTTGCACATTTTATTGATACACATTTTATAAGATTCTAAAATTATATTTTTTAGTATGTACTTTATTTTCACTTTGCTATCGAATTTCGGTTTAAAACTATCAATTTAATTAGATTTATTGGTTAATAGCCTAAAATTCTAACAGTCTGAAATGTTCATAATATATACATAGCAATCGTAACTCTATAGACATTGACAGTCTTAAAATTGTTTTATATTCTCATTGTGCAAAAATTTCACCACCTGCGACTTCACGAAACGGCCATCTAATGATGAATTGATGCGTTACAAGCAAGTTATAAATTAATGATAAAACTACTTCTTAATTTACCTTTGTATTAAATTAATTATGTCTTAGTAAACATGCTGCATACTGATTGATAATATTGTCATTTGAGAAATAGTATAATTATCCGTAATTATTTTTATTCATAGTAGGAATCTGATCTAAAATGTAAAGTTTTTTAAACCAAATATAGCTAAGTGTCATAAAACATTCAAACAAATACCCAGTTAATAGCAAAATTCTTTTAAGGTATTATAATATAATATTTTCTAATTCACCTGCATGTTATTTCGATTATTTAATATCCACTGAGAAAAAAATATATTAACTATAACCAAGTACACTCAATGGAATTTCGTGAATTGTAACATTTACATAACTATACAGAATCACGATAAAATACGTATTGATTGATATTTGCTATTCTCAAAAATGAACAGTAATATAAAATTATAAAATATTGCATATCTAACGCGATTTAGTGGAAAAGTAAACAAGATACATTGAAAGTTACATTATTTAACATTATTTTCAAAAAAGTGTATAATGTATCCTGTAGCGTTGAAGTGTTAATTAAGGTTAAACACGCGATTCGTCAGGTAATATATACTTGATTTAATTTTTCCGATTAGCGAATCTTGTAGTCATTAACGCGGTTTCTTTCAATCTATGAAAATTCACGTTTATTATTGTATAAATTTTTATTAATTCCAAGTGTCACTTATTTAGTAAGTTATATAAAATACGTCCACATCTTATTATATTTTTAGTTACGTATGTTAATCACAAGACATATACCTTTTTTGAGTACATATGCATCATAACATTTTTAATAATTTATCTATTATATCCTAGTTTAAGACGTCAAAGAATAAAAAACTGTATGGTCTAGTAGTAACTATAGCTATGAAAAATATACAAAATTAAAGTATCTATAACTCTAGGTATTATGAATGTTTCAAACTTGGCTTTAAACGCGACAAGGTAGGTTAAAACTCTTCAATCGATTGATAAAATTTGTATAAAACGACAAAAATTAAATATTTCAGCACGGATAAGTTACATAATGGGCGAAAAGTCATTTTATATGAAACTGAACGCTGTCTACAAAATTGCTATAAAAATCTTTCCATCTAAGTATAGTAAAAAAAAGTCGAAAAAAATCGTTTTATCAACTAATAATAATTAGCTTTATACTTTAGTTTTTACTTCTTATCAATCCATTACACCTATACGAAATAACCATACTAAATCTTTTCGATACATTTCTACCAGAGTAATTTCAGAAAACATTCACACGAACGTGTATACTAAACTACACCTCGAGCATAAAATTCAATTTCCGTTCTAACGAACGTTAACCATACGTTGCGAAACAAAAAAAAGAATAAATTTTTCAGTTGCATGTATGTATATATGTACAGTTAATAATCAACAAAAATGAATATTTGAAAAATTCAAACATTTCGTTGATCGCGCGTTGGATTTAGCCCACAAACACTAAAACCTCAGCTCATAAACTTTAAGTACCTTTCCGCAAATAACATACCTGGGCTTCATCACTGTATATATACTGTATATACGAATACGAATACGTACGCGCATAGAGCATATATATATAAATGCAGTCAACTTAAACGAGATCCATATCGCGCAGCAAAACATGACTTTACACTCGTAAATATACACGTATATGCATACTGCTCAGTGACAACTAAAATTTGCCAAAACTGTAACTTTCGTGTTCTTGATATAAACACGCGAGGGGTACTTCTTGCCTCTAAGAGATCCTTTCCGTTCCTCGTACAACTTGGCTTTTAAATGGGAGAGTTTCATTAATTTATATTAATATTAATTACAAGAAATTTGTATCCTAGGAAATTTAATTTACATAACTGCAGATGTATTAAGTAAGCGTATCTATAGGTGCATTCAAATATTTTTTAATTTTTATCGATCTATCTCGAGACACACTGATTTTTCAATTTGCTATTTCCAGAAGATTTGTCATTATAAAGTGGTTAATAATTATTATTGTTATACCGCTTAAAACGGCAAATCCACGCGAGGAAACATTCAGAATCCACTTTATACTTTTTTAATAAAATAACAAATTTGTTTTTAATAATTACTAATAGCACAAAATATCTTGTGATGAGAGTACAAGAAATTAAAGTAAAACTCGTTGTTAAAAACACAACTTATAACTAATGCAACCAAGCTCATCTTTTTCATAAAATATGTAATAATATATATATTGTTACATATACATATATCAAATCTATATATATCTATATATCTATCAAATCCGTGACAATTATTTAAAAAAAAGGTCGATGAAAACAAAGTATACGGAACAGAGAGAAACAAATAATATATTAATTAACATTATCTAAATGTTCAGGATGGATAATGTCATGTGCGATGATACATAAAATTTTGTCCTGAATTTCAATAAAAAACTAAAAATCAAATTGAAATTTTGATTGTGCTGCATCGTCATTTTTCTCATCGCATCAAATTGCAGAGACCTACTTAAAAATTATCTCAAAAAACCTAATTGTACGAAAAATTTTGAAAAAAATCACAGGTACTATTGAAAACAAATAGAATAGCGTGACAGAGAGATTTTTACGAAATAATTAATTATTAATTGATTATACGTAAATAACCATTTTTTATCGGTAACATATTTATAGCTATAACAAAAAGCCTCGTTGATTTATCAATAAAAAATTTGAAAAAATTCGCAGATTATTTTCAAAGGAATTACAGGACCGATACAGACCATTTTTTTAATTTGATTCCTTGTTTAATAAAAAAATAAATACATTTCTGTTTTTAGGGGTTTGACGTCGCCGTTAACCACGTAAAATATTTATCGTATTTCAATTATATTTTAAATAATCATACAGTAATTAAATAAATTAGGATAAATGTAACCAACTGGTGAATTATGTATAATAAATAAATCATTTAAATGACTCTTATATTAGTCTAATGGTAATTCCGCATAATTGCGTTAAATTCGCTTCTAACGAGATTCAAAGTAATTCACCGGTTTCGAGTATTCGTATATATACATCATAAATTTCATTGAAGGTAAGTTTTTTTTTTCCACCAATTTGTGAAAACGAATGTGAACGCGGATGGTGATGAAACAAAGTAAATAACGGGTCAATCGGGTAAAAAGCATCGATGTGGGATATGTGTAATGTAAAATAAAAAAGGGGATTGAAAAGAGTTATATATACGTTTGGGCTGTAAACCCAAATGAAAAATGTATCTCCTTACCAGTTACTCAGGAAGAATCTAAGAGAGGTGAGACGAGGCGAGGCGAGGCGAGGCGACGCGATAAAACCCCTCTCGGTGGTATAACACATAGCTCGGTAACGTAGACATAGTAACATCTCTTTCCTTTTACCGAGTGGCGCCGAGCCCACGAGGTTACTTCGTCAACATTACAATCTCGTTAGTCGAGCGTTTCCCTTTACACTTCTGGACCAGTGAGGGAGAGAGAGAGAGAGGCCTGGTTGGGAATTGTGCAACTTCGGTATTTATCGTCCCGGCGACTTAGAATTAGAGGGACTTGAGGGAACTTCATTTTGCGTATACAGCGATTAGAAAGTTCGTAGCTTATGGGCCATCTCTCTCTCTCTCTCTCCCTCTCTTACGTCTATATACATATATATACCATACAGGAGAGCGTACAGAACTGGGCTTTGTCGAATAATTACGAGATAACGCGTTTCCTTATATACCGTGGAAAACAAGGCCGACCTCGTAAACTCTAATCCTTTCGACGTCATGTTTATTATACCGTTATACCCGCGCGTATACTATTTTTCTTTTTTTTATACTCCTTTCCTCTTTTTTTTTTTTAATTTTGACAAACTCTCGGTACGTTAACTTTAATAGCTCTGCCCTTTTTTTGTCGCGATCGTCGAACACCAAAAATATCCATTTTTTCGGGAGGGAGCGAGAGAGGGAGATAGAGTTTTACAGGGAAAGGGCGTAAACGCGTGTATATATGCGCTATACCTCCCTCTTTTGCGTACACTATACGTGAAACAGGATAGTGATAGTTTACTTTCTAACGGAAATCGTTCGGAAATGTTGTTTACGTATCGCAGTTGTAAAACTTTCTCTGTTACGTGTCTCTTTTGTTATTTGTTTTCCCCACATATTCTGGTAATTTTATTTAAACGGAACCCCCACCCCCGCGCTTCTTTCTTTCTTTCTTTTTTTTTCGACGCCAAAGTGAATACGCGATGTACAAAATAAAACTGTTAATTTGAATATTTTGTTCGGATTCTTCTTCTTCTTCCTCTCTCTTTTTTTTTTACGTTTTTTTTATACGAAGGGAATTGAAAAATATTGTGAACGTAAAAATTCGAAATGGACGGATTTACTTTTTTTTTTATTAAACATTTTCCAACTATACGCTTTTCGGCGATTTTTATTATTGTTCCGTGTATATACGTTTAATTGTCGATTAACACGCGATGTGGAGGACCTGTAAGGACAAATACATGTATCGTTTGATAAAAATTTCACTATATGCGAAACTGTTTTTCTTTTTTTTTTCCATTACTTTGTTGTGTAGCTGCGTGTGCGCGAAATATTCTATATTTGATCAGTCGCAATTATTTTAATTTAAACCGATTTTATAAATGTATATGTATATAGCGAACGGAATTTTCATTCGACGCGCGTTCTAAATATGCTTTAATAGATTTTCGCAGTTTTAACCGTTATCGGGGAGTACGTATTAGTGAGTTATTTTCTTTTTTTTTTTTTTGACTAAAGCTCTATATACCTTGAAATTTATTTAGCGAGCTTCATCGTTCAAATTATTAGGATGAAATTTAACAAGGGATATTAAATACTGCTGTTTGTTTTGTTTACTTATTGCAAATTTTAATGTAGCAATTAATGATAATCTTTTAATCTTGAAAATATATATGCAATCTTCATATTTATTTTTTGTAAATAAATAGTATGTAATATTTTTTGAGATAAGCTAATCTAAACGTTTGTGTTTATTTTAGAAATTTATCGGATTTTTACGTATATTGTTTAGATATACCATTTATGTTTTTTTCCATGCAATAAATTATAGTAAGTCTGCTATTAAATTTTGATAAAGTGTTTTTAATTATAATTATGATATGAATTTTTTCAGATTTTTAAATTTGGTATTGTAAACATAATTAGTGAGCTTGATAGATTTGCAATTATAGTAGAAAAATATAATAATCTAGTATAAATTAAAAAATGTAATCTATCCCTTTTTCAATCTTAAATTTATAATTAACGATTTATAAATTACTTTAATTGTTTAGTAGTATATATTTCTAATCTATACAATACCGCGTATTTTTTTGAAAAAGCTATCAATTTGATAATTAGATTGTATAATTAAAAACTGCTACACATATATCTTTAATTATATACACTTTAAATTCCAAAAATGTTAAACGCGGTAATGCGTATTTTATTTAATAAGCCTTATTTAATCTCGAATATGTCTTTTGATATCGGATTCACCGCACAGATATATACAAACACGCAAAGACACGCACACACACACACACACACACACACACACACTTCAAAGAGTCAAGATGAAGAAGAGAAAAAGTGTCCATAGAAAGTGAGTCGTAGAAAAGGGGTATACGTATAAAGGGAAAGGCATACATTTACTTAGAGACTAGCTGAGAAGATCTCATGTGTGTCAAAGGAGACTGCTACGAGTGAGAGAGAGAGAGAGAGAGAGAGAGGATAGATAGAGAAGGACCTTAAAGTGTGGAGATAAGGCCAAACCTGTCAAGGAGGACATGTCTTTACCCCTTTTGTAGTTTTGCGCATCTTTGCGCGGGATCCCAGACAGACGTGACGGTGATACGGAATTTTCTCTTCGTCGTTACGTATACGGTCTGCGCTCTGCTATGCCCTCGCTCGCTTTTTCCTCTTTCGCTTGGAAATAAATTTAAAATAGACTACGCCGCATTCACCAAACGTTTCCAACGGATTGATGTCTTGGGATAAATCTCCTATGAGCTTCCTATGTATATATATATACACACACGTTATACTCGTCCGATTTGTGTTTTTTTTTTTCATTTAATTATACGATGGACATTATTTCTTTTTTTGGTTTCGTTCCGCGGTGGCGAAAAAAAAAATGCGAGTATAAAAAAATGGGATATGTGTACTAAACGAGATTTTTATATGGATTTAACGATCTTGGTATACCGGTTGCATTTACGCGTCCCCCTTTACTATTAAAATTTTTAATATTTCGAAAGGTGGTAAAAAATATAATTAATTTTTACATTCTTCGCCGCGGTATTCTAATTGAATCATTAATTAATTTCTTCGCACTCCGTGGCGTAATTTACAATAATCGTGATTTATACATATAGGTATAGGTTAAGGCCTGATGTGTGTACCGAAAAACAAAATATTTGTTATTATAAATCGTATAAAAATTATTATGATAGAGATACGAAAGTACTAAGGTTTTACGATCTGCCACTGGTAGGAAATATCGCTTGCATTATTACTGTCCGATAACGCGTTAGCGTTACCACGCTAGAAAGATGCTCTCTTCCTCCCTTTCTCTCTCTCTCTTTTTTTCGCAAATATACGATACACAATAAAATTTTATGAGTGACGACGTTATAAAGCGGACACAAAATACGTACTTGCATTTTACAATTTTTTTTTCTACCTCGCAGTACGAATGCATTATGTTCTCTTTCACTTACAGAATGCTCGTTTATGCGTCCTTAAGAAGAACAAAATATTTACTGGTCTCTAAAACTATTTCTGTGCTCGTTTTTTTAATTAAAATTTTAATATTTATCGATATTTTCCAGAGCACGTGTATGTACCTGTTGTATGTGCGTCAATTCGACATATTCATATAAAAGCTTTACGTTTAACAGTCATCATTATTTTTTTAATTAATTAATTGAACACATAACAGCATGGCGGTACTATAGGTGTGTGTCTCGCACGTAATAATTGTGAGGATATTTTTTCTTTTTTCATTTTAACGATCTGCCTATAAATTTTTCGCGAAAAATAAAACTTAAAGCGGTTAACAAGGGAGGGAAAATGTAGAATTATTTTTATACCGAGTTTTTCAGTAGTATTGGAGCTGACCGTGTTCGTATACCATTTCCCATTTTATACATGAAGGCATTAAACAAATTCGACCAATGTGCCTCGGGGAATCGATAAATTTTCTGATTTCACTGGAGAATTATTGCACCCAGTTGCAAAGTCATTTTAGTAACGAGTTTTAAAATCTTGCCTTCTGGATGTTGCGTGCCCTTTTTTCACGTTCGAGCAAACCGCTGTTAACGTATAGTTATCCAAGAAAATTATTGTGTCTCTTACAGATCGATTAGATATTAAAAAAGTACTTATATATCTTCTTAATTTTAGTTAATTTCAGGAATTGAGAATCTTTCGAGGGGTTCATATTCACACTAATGAAATCATTAAATATCTTTATATGAAATAATTTTAAAACTATTCAATTCACTTGTACTGTTTGAAATCGTGTCAAAATTACATAATTTTAGATAGTGTTATATTTATTTTCAATCATTTGGAATGATGAGGAAACAGAAGTTGAGACAAAGCTGGCCATGCGAACATAATCCGTACTAAATAATAGTCGGTAATGTAGGCAATATACTCTACTTTATCAACTCGCATCTATTCCATCAGCAAGTGATGGTTTTAGCCAGGCTCCCTCATCCTTAGTCCTCTGGTTGTACCCCAACGTAAGATGCGGTTATTAAATTATATTTAAAAAGATATACATATACCAATTACTACAATTTCAAGATCTTGAGAGGTTTACGAATATCCCATTCTTTCAGCGACATTATAACATACGTGAACTGTAATAACATTTAATTAACAAAATTGAAAGGATTATTTTTCAATTTTTTGAGGACCAGGTAGGTTTTTTAGTTTAAATAAATAAAAAAATAATTTTTACGTTATACTTAGCCAATGTTTTGTTGGCAAAATTCGCCAATCTCTTCAGGCTAAACAAAACAATTATTATTATCATAATAATAACGAATAACACAAAACTTTAATCAAATAATTTAACTTTAATCAACACAATGACAATTTACCTTATTAATATGCGAATAATCTCACCGTTCTAAATGTATACAACCGTTTTTACCTATTTATATTGAAATCAATGTCAAATGGGAAATAAGTTTTATTCAAAGAATATATATATTTTTTCTTATTTATACTATTTTTATTACTTTTATTATTATTACTTTTATTATTACTTTCACCTAAAATTATAATGTGTTCCCTATCAAATTGATGATTACAATTTAACTGATGTGCTCTAACCACCATTTCATCATTTTTACTATTTTTATGTACGTAATATCTAGTTAACTAAAGGAACCTATATTTGTAAATGCCTTTCAAAATTATAGAAACAATTTTAATTAAAAAACGCTAGTAATTTTGGTCACTGAAACACTACTAATATAAACTATTTTCCAATTCGCTGTACTACCCATATGGAAATTCAAATCTTGACATATCACATAATCAGTATGCTATTTTGTATAATATATATGCTCAATTTCAAAATGTTTATTATTAAAATAGTATAGACCCATTATTAACCAAAAATAGATTTATAATGCTTGCATCATTAAATCTTCACCATTGTTCTAAACAAAATATTGTAAAACTCGAATTCGAAGTAAAAAATAACGTTCCCTAAAAATTTTCTTCAATTGTAGAGAGACAAATTTGAAAAACATTGGAGAAACCAAGTGAAAAGGCGTTTTAGAATAATTTAAAAAAAGAAAATAAACAATCATTTTAAGAAAACAAATAGCATGTACATTTTTTAGATACAACTTTTCTACAATTTGGCTGTATCTACATACTGCTAAGGCTGTATATACACCTAGATCGCGCCACTTTTTTAATTTCGTAGACGTAATGCATGCGATTATATGCGCACGTAAATGTAGCATTTATCGCTTACAATTGTGCTTTATGCGTTAAATGCTACTATTATGTACGTTTGCATTTTTATTGCATTTAATATATACCTTTCATTGTTGTAAAAGCATGTTCTATACTTTTCACAAATATGATTCTGCGATGCTTTTCACTTCATTCGAGCTGCAAGAACACTGGTAGTTGAATAATTTTTATCGCACTTGTATCGACAAATACTATTTTATTACATCACATACGCAAACTTCAGCTTTCTTAAATTGCTTCAAATGGGCAATTTTGTTTGCACAAATGTATTAAAACGTGCATTGCATCTCAATAATAAATTAAAACATTACATTTCCAGCAATTATCATGTAAAATGAAATATTTTGTATTGAAGTCGTAATCACTATTTGGCCGATTCGGTAAATACCATGTTGTTAAAATATATCTAATAAATTTTTTATAATCCATTATTTACACGTATCAATTTATTAGATTGATCATATTTTTTATGACAACTTGAAAGCTCAAAATAATTCTGTTAGATTGATCAACTTAATTCTATAAAATTACCTTTAATCAAAATTTTTAAGATTAAACAATTATTCTATTAGGTTAGAATTTTTAATCTAATAAGAATAATTCAAAATGCAATTGTTTATATTAAAAAGTTCAAGCTAAAAGAGGTAGAGGCCGCGAGTGCACGGTAACTTGCGAGTGACATCGTACTGAGTAAGTGCCGGGGGTGAGAAAGCCATACTGCAGGTGGAATTACAGGACTGAGTGAGGGAGAGGCGGTCTAGCTAGGGTTATCAATAAAGTTTTTTTAATATCATTTGAAAACTCGTAAAATTAATTTTGAAATCATTTGAAATTTATAATTATAATTTTTTCAAATCAAGATGAAAGCAACATAAGGGTTTTGAACTCAAAACAATATACAAATTCTTCAGAGTTTTCGAGAGCAATGCAATATTTTCGTCAATAATGGCTTGTCCCGACTCTCGTAAACCAGTATTTTAAAATATTTGATCTATTTTGAAATCATTTGAAAGTTACAATCATTCTCGCAGTAATATGAAAATGTATTCAATTTAAAAATTATTTGATACTTTAATTCAATTATGAAATCAACTTAACATTCATTAATAATTTTGTGAAATAAACTTTGAAATCATTCGAAATTTAAGATTATTTTGACATTTATTTCGAGATGAATGATTCGTCGAAATATTCATTAAAAAGCGCATTTTTTTAAAATTCAAAATTAGAATTTGAGTTTAAATAATGTGAGCGAATATATCTCTAAAGAAAGATTCAGTATTAAGAAAATCATTTGGATAGGTTAATACAAAAAGCCAGCAAGGAAAGGACAAACATAAAGTGAGAACGAAAGATAAAACAGAGAGAAAGAGGGAGAGGGAGACACAGAGAGAGATGAGAGAGAGAGAGAGAGAGAGAGAGAGATGCACAAAAGCCTCGATTACAACTTCACTGATTACAGTTGCGCCTGAGTCAGAAAACAGCTCAAGACAAACGAAAAGCAAAATAAAGAGCAACGCGCCGCAATCGGGGCCCCTTTGACGGCTCGCCAAAGTGCAATCGTAGCACCGAAGACCAGTACTACTACCGGGCTTCATAGTCGTAACTATTGCAAGTATGCACAGTACTGCCTCTCTTCCTCTCCCTCCCTCTCTTTAGCTCCGAGCCAAACTTTCCTAAGTATTCTATATATTGTGAGCGGAATAATCGATCTCTCTCTCTCTCTCTCTCTCTTCTTCCTCTCTCTTACTGTCCCTATATATTATGGATTGCAATCCTGTAAATGGATTATATCGCGTTTTTGACTTGTTTCGTATGCAAGACGTTTTACTCGACGTTTAAACTATTTCCTAATTCGGTCACTACTACACGTCTACTACTACTATCCACTTTCAATTAATTTATATTTATACATTTAACAGCGCAGTTGGAGAATATTTAATTTTATTTGATTGTTTGTCACTATTTTTAATGAAAATATAATTAGGTACCTTTCTTACGATGCTAATATCTATTTATGACGAATTTTGGATTATGACTTTCAACTTTTGAAATGTACAAATTGTCAAGTTGTTTTACTTTGATATTTACACCGTTATGCGGACTGCATATAATTTAATTTCATTTTAATAAGATGCTAGACATAAAAATTAGTATCTTTATGTGTATATGTACATAGTTTTTGATTAATTATGGTCTGAATATTTTAAGAAAATCTCGTTGTTACGCTCTTTTACTTCCTTTGAATGTAGTTTATTAGTTTAATGAATAAATCGTAACGATTCGTTACCAACTAAAAGTTATTGCTTGTAATATTAATTAATTTTGAAATAAGCATTAGGAAAAACTTGGTTTATAAAGCACTTTCGATTTTTATAAGATATTTTATTTCGTAGTTTAATTATGATTTTTCGAACTTTTGAACCTTGAAACTTTGCAATTTAATTATCTCTCATTTCCAAAGATGTTAAACATTTTAATCGGGATAAATTCGAATATTTCATTAGTTTTGAGTTTCGATTCGTAATAAGTCAAATATATCTATTTAATTAATAACCTTGTAATCTTTGTAGATATAATATCACTTTCCCAAGTGTGCATTAATTACGTTTTTTTTTATTAATTGAATAAATTGTTATAAAATACTACATCTTACTAATTTCCGGAAGGATTTAACAAATAAAAATAAACATAATCGATTCGAACTTGACAAAGCGAGAATAATCACGTCGATAGTCTCACCTGATATTCAGACAATAATCGTTCTATTATCCTTCACTACAATTATAAAAATTTGAATCTGGAGAAATTCGTATCATCGATCGCACTCCACATCCCTTGAATATTAATTTGCAAGACATACCGTAAAAAATGTAGATGAAATCAATTGAATATCCGTTTATTATCCATAAAGATAAGCCCTAGGTATATAGACGTTCTCTTCCCGAAATCACAGGAGCGACGGAATGGAATCGCGCGTTGGAGAGGCAACACAGCGCAGCACAGCACAGCAGAGCACAGATACGTGCATATATACAGGGTTGATAGTCCCAAGAGAGTCGACAGTCGACGGTAGAGGTTAAACAGCAGAGGGTACGTTCCACTCACAATCAGGTGAACCCTCGTGTCGGAACCGCAAGCACATAATAGATGCAACGGTGACACGTATAGAGTGAGAGAGTGAGAGTGGAACTATGGATCTAAGAGAGGGATGAGGTTCTCTTGATCGAGCCGTAAACGGTTAAACTACCCGAGATATGTTTCGCAGGAGCTTTGTAGTCGATGCTTACTCTCACTCGCACTTACCTCCTTCTACGTGGGTGTGTGTGTGTGCCTGTGTGTATCTATCAATCTATCTATCTCTCTATCCCGTAGAGTTTGAGGCCCATCGACTGGATGAGGGAAAGCTTCGGGCAACCGTCGAACCTTTGTCAAGATCTATCGGAAATCCGCCTAACATCCTCCCTCCCCCCACTCCTTTTGCTACTGCACGTCGAGTACTTGCAGTCTCACCTGTAGTGGTATTCCCTTTTCTCTCTGACCTCTATTAGTCGGTACACTTTCGAGTGGTGTTCATGCACGCTTCTGGATCCCACTTCCACTCAAAACACTTGACTCTGTATGTATATATATATATATATATATATATATACATGCACACAGTACCTTTCGAGTTGTACCGATTTCTCGGCTACTTGTCTTCCTTTAATTTATAACGAGCCAACCTTTTCTCAAATATAAGAGTATAATATTCCAAAGTACAGCAATTTTTGCAGTTTTGTATAATGATCCGGGATTAAACATTCAAATACGTACGATAATAGGAGAAAAATAGAAAAACAGGGTGCTTTTCTTACATCAATCGCTTTGATTATTCTCAAATAATAACATAAGAAAATGCTAATAAAACATTTCAAAATAACAAAAAAAAACAGCCTCGGTTCGGATTTGAACTGAGAATTCTAATCTATCTATATAGAACTAGTTAATTGTCCTCTTCATAAAAATTCTAATTAACACACGATTTTCAACCCAAATATATCATAGATTTCCATCTTTTTAATTGTTATAATTTTTAGTCTCTCGGCCGTTTGTGTCGAATCTCCTTTAATCTTTGATCGTTACAAACTATCTCGTTGACTCGAGAAAACCAAAATAATAAATTCGAATTCATACGTTATATCGAACACAATAAAGCTCAAGCTCATCCACCCGGGTTCCTTTTTTTACCCTGGTCGTAGGAGCGTTAAGACCCGTTTTCACGCGGCTGCCACCGCATGGATTTAGTTTATATATCCGGAGCGACCAAGTGTATCCTCCACCCCGGGTTTCACTTGTGGAACGCACTACGTCTATATATATATATCCTACCTACGTTACGTGTATGCGTATATATATATATATATATATATATACACGTGCTCGTTTCTCTCTGCGCCACCTGCTTTTCCATCCGATTTCTTGCAGACACGGGGAGATATTTTATTGGCACTAAAAGTGTGCGGATACAAAAGAACGACGGAAAAAAGAAACAAGGGACTTTCGGAGGAAGTAAGAGATAGAGAGAGAGAGCGAGAGAGAGAGAGAGAGGGAGGAAAATTATCGACGTACAAAGTCAAAGGGAGTTGTCTGTTGTTGGGTGAAAACAACTCGACGAAAATGTATAGAGTGTGTGTGTATTACCTTCAAAGTGACGCAACCGAGAAGACAACTTGCTCGAGCGTCTGAATTTACAAGGATGCAAAAGCGTCTGCTCGATCAATTATGCGTGATGTTTTTTTAAAGGGTTCTATGTGCATTTTTACGCCGATCAACTTGAAGTGCCCTAGTGTTGTTATTATTTTTGTTGTAATAGACTCGGCTGTGATAGTTTTTTATGCGTAGACATTGTAAAAAGTAAAAATAATATATATTTTGTATTTAAAGCAATTTTGCTTCAAGAAATTATTGCGTTGGATAATATATATATATATATATATATATATATATATTTTTCAATTGTTCCTAACAAATTGTTTTTTGAATAAACGTTATAAATAAAAAAAACCAGGATGCGCTTTATACAAATACTGTAAAGGATTTTGTTGTTTTATTTTTTATATAATATGAAAATTGTGGTGAGAAGAATTTGAAAAACTATTGATTTACCGACGTAATTGTACTTACTGTAGAGATCGTTAAAGCGATGTCAAATCTTAAATACTCATACTTTGTATTATCCCAAACTAAAGGTAATGAGTTTTTTAAAACCCTTTCCATTAGACTTTTGTATTGATGTATCGATTCTTACAAAGAAGCTTGTTAAGCAGTCATTCCAGTTTTCACTAGGGTACATGTGAAAGTTTTTCAGATATTTTAATAATTATTTTGTACAGAATTTTAATTATTACCAATAGTGCTTATTTAATCACTGAACATGAGCAACTAAGTGCTATTAAATTTTTTGATATAAAATATAAATATAATAAATCTCGCGTTGTTAGCTTTTTATATGCGTAATATACGTTGTTTACGAATTTTATCAGTTTTATAATTAAAAATATTAAACATTATTTTTAGCTCGATTTTTAGGTTGACAGTAGCAGATTCCTGGAATACGAGCTGAATATCCTATCAACAATAATTTAATTTGAGTTTCGAACGAATCGGTTCATCCATGTATGACAAAACTTTAATCTACGATTTTATTAAATTATCGATAAAATAGGTGATTTGGGGTGGCAAAAACACTATTTTATGCAAAACTCCAACATGGAATCACTAGATTCCTACATAATTTCCTGAATTGAAAAATACTCCTAACAAGTTTTAAAATACATATATTTTAACTTTTTCTGGAGAAAAATTACGAGGATTTTTCTTTATTTCGCAAATTTTTATAATGACATACTAATCACTTAGTTACCCTATCTGTATACAAGTATATTTTATAAATTGTACATTCTGTTAAATAAATGTAACGACAAACTCATGTTCCTTGATCGGTACAACAATATCGCGTACATCACGTCGTAAACATTTAAATAGATATTAATGAAAATCCACGTTATATATTATATAAAAGCTTTCGATCAATCGAACAATAAATATTGTATGGAATTTCACAATTTATAAAAATAACCTTTTACACATACATGGACTAAATAAACATTTAACGAATACCAACAAATACGTACGTACATATTTTTGTTTCTTCCCGTCCGTGAAATCCGTGAACGATATATCGATCGAACGTAATAAATAAATAGCATCGTTAATTCCTATTTGTTACTTCTTCTTCTTTCTTTTTTTTCGCCCATTGTTTTTAAAATCACGTTTATTTTAACGAGCCTGCGCATCCAGCGGAATACAAAATTTTTCATTGTTAATACAAAACTAACCCCTCATCTCTCCCCTCCCCTCAATTTCACCAACATCGTACAAATTGAATTAATTTAATTATAAACGAGCTCTCAATTTTTATGTAGAATAACACTTTCAAATTGCCCCGAAGTAATTAAACGCGCACACTTTTGCAATTTCGAGGGAACGTTAACAAAAAAAAGGAAAATTTTACAATTTCTCTCTACACTAAAATCTCAACGCTTAATCAATGTGCTCTTCTCTCTCTCTCTCTCTCTCTCTCTCTCTCTCTCTCTCTCTCTCTCTCTCTCTCGCATAGCTCGTAAATAAAAGCTTGGAATAGTAGTACTTCAATCCGTAGGTATGTACGTACATACGTGTGTGTATGTATGTGTATATATATATGTGTGTATATACATATAGAGAAAGAGAGAGATTCGATCGCATAATTACCGGAAAATCGAGCTGTTCTTTATGTCCTCGAAAGTCCCATTGAGCCAACCAAATTAACGATCGAAAGGTGGCAAAGCAAGAGAGGGAGAGAGAGAGAGAGAGAGAGAGAGAGGAGAAGAGAGATGGAAAATAGGATGTCGAGTAAAACCGATCGTGGATCGAATGAATTGGCCGAGCATCGAAACGGCAAGCGAATCTCGGGCAGGTACGATGAGCACTTAATGTAACCGGTTATTTCGATTAGCTACCCAAGCGAAGTGCATTAACGCGTGCCAAACCTGCTTTTCCTCTATGTACGAAGAGCGTCGATTCGAGATAAATAACTAATCGCATATAATTACGCGGCATATCGGTTAACGCTGGATCAACGTCGCTCTATATACAACCCTCTCTATCACTCTTTTTTTTCATTCGCCTCACGATGCATTATGCAGCCACGATTGCGGATCTCGCAAATGGATACAAGTGTAAAATGTCTATCGGATGTTTAATCAGTTTTTTTTGTTGCCGAAAAGAAATTTTTTTTATATATATGTATATCTCGTTTTTTTTGTCGACGAGTTGTACAGTGAACTACTTTCTCTCTCGCATAGCTCGTAAATAAAAGCTTGGAATAGTAGTACTTCAATCCGTAGGTATGTACGTACATACGTGTGTGTATGTATGTGTATATATATATGTGTGTATATACATATAGAGAAAGAGAGAGATTCGATCGCATAATTACCGGAAAATCGAGCTGTTCTTTATGTCCTCGAAAGTCCCATTGAGCCAACCAAATTAACGATCGAAAGGTGGCAAAGCAAGAGAGGGAGAGAGAGAGAGAGAGAGAGAGAGGAGAAGAGAGATGGAAAATAGGATGTCGAGTAAAACCGATCGTGGATCGAATGAATTGGCCGAGCATCGAAACGGCAAGCGAATCTCGGGCAGGTACGATGAGCACTTAATGTAACCGGTTATTTCGATTAGCTACCCAAGCGAAGTGCATTAACGCGTGCCAAACCTGCTTTTCCTCTATGTACGAAGAGCGTCGATTCGAGATAAATAACTAATCGCATATAATTACGCGGCATATCGGTTAACGCTGGATCAACGTCGCTCTATATACAACCCTCTCTATCACTCTTTTTTTTCATTCGCCTCACGATGCATTATGCAGCCACGATTGCGGATCTCGCAAATGGATACAAGTGTAAAATGTCTATCGGATGTTTAATCAGTTTTTTTTGTTGCCGAAAAGAAATTTTTTTTATATATATGTATATCTCGTTTTTTTTGTCGACGAGTTGTACAGTGAACTACTTTCCCGCAACGCTGGCCTCTAATACCACGTGGAGCTTTGTTGCAAGCTTCGAAAGCTCTGCATTGACCATTAACCTAGTTTTCTTTCAAATAGCTGTATCTCGTTTCATTTCCTTTCGCTTCCACTCTCTCTCTCTCTCTCTCTCTACTCTCTTCTCTCTTTTTTGCATTTAGAGAAAAACCTAGACTTTTATACCTATTGTGTCGATGTGTTATTGTATATTTATTAGATCATTTCCATAGTTTTGTATGTACGAGAGAGTGTTCTACAAATACGTGTTTGTATTTTCTTTGATTCTACGAGATGTTCCTCGGTAATTTATTCAAATTTAACTGGTATGTATGCTGTCGCGTTCGATATAATTTTTATGCGAATATAAAATGGTAATTTTTTGATGATAATGGACACATATGTCAATGAAATATCTTATTTTTTAAGACATTTAGAATGATTTTGGAAAAATGGACACAAATTTGTATAAAAATGATGAAAATATTTCCTAGTCAAAATCAAAACATTTATGAAACTTTTTTTAGCTAAAAATTAACTGTTTTACCAAAAATGATAAATTGTTGGAATACAATGTTACAAATTTTATAAATAGAATGAACTAAATATTATTTTCCATATATTTTCCATAAAAACATTGATGTATTTTTGAGAGACTTTATAGAATGTCGGTGGACCAATTTACAAACGTTTCATTAAAATATTACAAACAAATTGGTTCGAGGTTTTTGGAAAAATAAAGTCGCTCCTAATTTGACATAAATTGAGGAAATCCATCATTAGAAATGTTTTATTAAAATTTCAATAGAAATGAAAGTAAAGAAAATCTACGAGATATATATATATATAAAAATTCATCCTTCATTTTTACATGGCGTCGTTCCCAACCTGTTGATGTTCAAAATATTGTTTCAACTAAACTTAAGGATATTCTATCAAATATTAGAATATTGTTTATTAACGAAAATACAGACAGTTAGAATAAGAATATGAGCATGATTATTCCAGTAAAATATACAAGAACTATAGTACAAAATACTTATGTCTACTAACAACGTTGCGCAAATGATCTTTATTCGAACAATCTATTTCCATTAGATAACTATATATAATTTTTAATATAATATATTTCACAGTATATAAAATCGATGTAAAAAATATACAAAAAAAATGATAAATAACTGCAAAGTAACGTTCTCCCATTAAGTATAGATACAAAAATGTCTGACTTAATTCGCAGCTCCTCTACTGAATTATACTGAATCCCAAGTACATTACCCTTGCTATATTTTATACACGTTTACTTATCAAACCAATATAAACAAACCAACCGAGAAACAAAAGATAACATTTATTTAAAAAAATATGCAATTTTATGCAAAACTTGAGTACAGAACTGCACTAATAGATAATTAAATAATAAGTCATTCTACAAAGTTCCAGGTTAATACAATAAGGACATCTTAGAAAATATTTACACCAAAAATTGACCTGCAACTTTGTAGAATGACTTTTAATTATCTAGTGCAGTTCTGTATAAGGATTTTGATTTTTTTTATAAATAAATGTAATATTTATCTTATTTCGAGTTGTTGGTAACGCACTGGGTATACCACCTTCTAAGGGGGTTCCAAACTTATCTTTTATCTTCCCTGCCGTACCAACCGAGCTTAATAAAGAATTTAATAATAAATAATTAAATATGATATTATTCGACAAAGTTGGAGAAGTCGCACCTTTGTTTACAAACAACTGACCTTGGTACAAAATATGAGAGATAAATACAGTCGGTTTTCCGAGAAACCCTTTTTACCAAGTGTTGATTATTGATTTTTAATCTTTTGCTAAAAGATTTCTTGGAAACGCGATCGAATTTTAGTTTCAAATTTTGTAGAGAGGTTAATTCTTTGTAAACATTAGCGCGTATTCTTGTACTTTTTTAAATACTACTCTCTTAGAGGAAATTAGTGAAATTGTCACTAATTTAAATACTGAGCTCATTTTTCAAAATTAAAATAGAGAATCCTTTTTTGAATTAGGTAAACGCTTCATAAATAGGAATAGTGAATACTCGCACTAATGAAATAACGAATATTCATTAATTGATTTAGTAAATTTACAGATTTCTGATTTTAAAATTTTATTGTTACTAATTGAATTGAATTAGTTAAACTTCTTATTTTAAAATAATAAATATGATACTATGATTTCTCTTTTTGAAATGGTGAATTTGCACACTTTTAATTTTAATGTTTTATAACCACTATTTAAATTACTGAAATATTTACGCACATGCGTTCATATCCCATTACCGGCCTGGTCAATAATCAAATAATACTTTAGTCCGAATATGAATTTATTAGATAATCGAGAAGTATTTTATAATTGGTTTTATTAATTTAATGTTAAATTGAAGAAGATTATTTTAAGCATGTCTCCAAACATTATTTAATACCTATATTATACATATGGATCATACAGCATCAGATATTTATGAGTACTCTATTAGAGCAAATTAGTGAAAATTCACAAAAATTAGTAAATATTCACTAATTAATTTGGTGAAATTATACATTTTTTAAATCTATAAATTAGTGGATATTCACTTATTGAATAAGTAAATATTTATTGTTCAATTAGCAAAAATTAACTTTTAAATTATTGAAACTCTATTTTTAAATAATGACTTCTATATTTAAAGTTAACATATCTAGCAAGTCAATATATTAATATTTATATCAACAATTTTAATAATAGGAATTTTAAATTTTATGGTTTTTCAAAAAACATTGTATGTGGCAAATATAACTTCTCTAATAAGCCGAGTGCACGCACGCACACACACACGCACACGCACACGCACACGCACACACACACACATAGGTATATAATCATTTTTTAGTCATCCTTAAAATATATATCTTTCTGAAATTAACATTCAATTAATACAACCAATTATAAAATACTTCTCAATGTTTTAATAAGTTTAAAATCAGACTAGAGAGTATTATTTGAGGGTTGACCAGGACGGTAATGCGGTATAGACTCATGCGCGGAAAAATTCAGTAATTTAATTATTGATAATTGAATTAATTTTTTAAGACATAAGTAAATAATTTTATGTGCCGCTTGATCTGACAAAATTAAAAGGCCGATGAATTTTATTATAATTTAGTTTTTAATTAATTATTAAATGCTTTATTAAAAACTATATTTGGAGTGTACATTATTAAATTATCACTTACTCTCCTTCATTATCATTAACTATATTCCCCTCTGTATTTGTTCAAATCATGAATGATTTTGAAAATTTTATTTTAAAATTTTTTTCATCTTTAACTCTTGATGATGCGAAGTATAAAAATTCAATACAACTTTTTCTAAAATTTTACCCAATTTTGAATTTGAAGAAATATTGCAGTTTGATGGTTCATTTGAATTTAATGGTAATTTAAATATGTCGAATGTTTGGTTTTTCCACCAATTAATAAAGTAGCGGCCACATCAGTGCAAGCAAATTTTATGATAACGTATAATAAATAACTTTTTCCACTACCGCCTGCACCATCAATAAAGAATAAATTTTTATTATTTTTATCATCAAACGCTATCGAAAAAACACAATTTTCTAAAAACAATATTTCTTCGTGGAAAGGATATCCAGGTACCCCAGGATGATCTTCCAGGTCGAATGAACGTTGTACCATGTGAGCTCGCTGATAAGTAAGGCATTTGTTCTGTCTTCGTAATCAACCAAGATCAAAGTGGTAATTCCTACAATTGCCAAATATGAGATTAGCGCTGCGCGAAACTATTCAATAGTACATTTATAAATAGTAGATTGCGAACTCAAATTGTATTCCAAGATATATTAATTAGATAATTATTATTTTAAAACTGCGAAGTATTCTAATGCGCGTTGTTTAGCGATCTTAGAAAAATAAAATAACTGCTATTTTTGAAGTAAGCAACAATCTAAGAAGGAAAAACGGAAAGTACTAATTTTTGATCAGTAAATTTTCGGTATACGTATACCAATTCCTAGTAAAGCCTACTAACCAATTATTGATTATTTAACCTTTAAATTGTATGTAGCAACGATTAGATTTATGTATGTAAATTTTATTATTTTATTAAAATATTATATTGATTAATTGAAAAAAATTTTTTTAATGACTTGAAAACTTCTAGGGATAATTTAAAACCCGAATTGATAGCAAAGATTTTTTTATATTGTTTCCAAAAATATTTCCATTGATTGAAAAATATTATCTGCAACTTTCAAAATTTAAAAAAATATATTTTTCAAAAACAAAAATTGGCTAAAAAACAAAAGCAAATTAATATATGAAAATACGATGTTTTCCTTAATTCAGAAGAAGGAAAGAAAACTACATACCTAAATTGAGCGATATGGACCGAGTAATTTCAGAAATTTAGAGGTATACTTACATATACGGACATTATTTAAATACATATTTTATAAACTCTACTATAAAAATCTTAAAACCTACTTGTAACATATTTTTAACAAATCGAAAAATTTTACTATAACAAAGAAAGCAATAAAGAAGAAAATATAGTTTAATCAAGAAAATTAATAATATGATTAACTAACTCGACCAATCCAATAAAACGAGAGGAATAAAAAGAAATTTGATTTGAGCAATCTGGATCGACACTCGCCGTGTACCCGAAAAAAAGGAGATTGCATGCAAAATTGTTTTTTGTCTCATAACATTTCTACGTTTAATCAACACAAACAATTCGTAGAACGCATTTATGCATTCCCGGTTTATGCTGCTATGCATTTTGCATTTCAAAAAAGCTGTTCTGAAGAGGAATTTACAATATACTCTTGGAAACCATCTAACGATGAAAAAAAATCATACAGATAGAAAGTTCAATAGAAGAAGCGAGAGAGAGAGAGAGAGAGAGAGAGAGAGAGATATGTCGACAAAAAGCCATCAGAAAACACCAAAACGAACGTTCAAGCTTCGGTAGAGAAATGAGTGACAGTGTGTAGAGACTTATATATAGCTATATTGCACATACGTTTGTGCGATTCCAAATGCAAATTTTACGGATACCATGGGTGTGATGTCGTTAATGACTTTTCGATAAAATGTCGTTATTGCGCATATATACGGCATTGGAAATAAAAGTAAAAAGCTGTAATATGTAACGGAACAAAAGAATATATGACATTTCTTCAAAAATTCAAAGTACAGAACGTAAATTATATCAATGAAATTATTTGACTAGAAAATTATTTTATTATAATACACATATCAAAGAGCGCGATAGCGTCCAACGCAGGTATGGGCTAACTGACGTGTCGTATTTTTCGTTTCAAGACTGTTTATTATTATGTGCTACTTATTTTCATGAAATCTATGAAACATCGCTTTCCCTATTTACTTATCCTCGGTTTACATTAAGTTTTGTGCGAATTTTTTCACGCATAATTAAGAAACGTCAAGACAGGCTTTGGAGAAATAGGTATTTTTATATTTTCATGCAGTATCAACTTTGCACAAAATCTATTGTTTTTCGAATATAGTGTATTTAATATAGTGTAGAAAAATTTGAGTATTTCTTAATATTTTTAATAACACCCATTGCTAATCACAAATATTAACTTCTGCCCGTTAATGTGCATCGCAAAGTCTTTATTGATTAAAATACAAATAATTGATCAGACTTTGATTTTTTGTAAAATTTTACATTTTATGCCTTATACAATAAGTAAATAGTCGATTGTTAAGGGTCAATAATAAATAAATACTGTTTATGTATTTAAGTGCACAATGTTTCGTCTGCCAAGTTTGCAGACCTCTTCAGGTGCTCAATATTGAATATAATGTTACAGCTTAAGTGAGCTTCGTCGAAAGTGCTACTGAAGAGGTTTGTAAACCTGGGAAACGAAACGTTGTGTACTTAAATAAAAAAATTGGATTTATTTATTATTGATCCTTAACAATCGACTATTTAGTAATTCAACAATGGAGGGTGAAAATTACAAATTATTGCCTTATACACGGAGAGAAATAATTAGTAAATATTACAAAGCAGTTTGGTAAAAATTCCTAAACTCTCAAGTAATGTGGTAACAAACTGCGAATCTCGTAATTTTTACTAGACTAAATTGTAATTTAAATTTTTTTTTTAACATCAGAAAAAAAATTTTATTTCTCCCATATTATTTATTTTTGAGTTTATGTATATATTATTCGAGTGTTATGGATATTTTAAATATTTAAATGAAATTTAATTAGTGAAAAAAATTCTGGATGTCATCGGGATCGAACCTGCGAAGTTTGGGTTGAGAATCCAAGTCCTTACCATTGCGCCACCGCGTCACTTGCATGTGTTTCATCGAATCGTCCTTTTAAAGTAAACAAACGAACGACGCGATTCCAATAAAAATTTTATTTATCGCTTCTTTTCGGTATCTCGTGCTCTACTGTTGTTTATAGAATTTCGTAAACAGTTTAGGAAAAAATCAGAGTTAATAAAATTTACAAGCTTAATTGTAAAATTTAGTACGTTAACTCCACAAATTTTACTACATTTAGAGTAAATTTTACTACATTTACTGTAAATTTTACTTAGCAGTTTGGTAATTTTTTCGGTTTTTTCGGTCTGTGACCACATTACTTGGGAGTTTAGGAATTTTTACCAAACTGCTTTGTAATATTTACTAAATATTTCTCTCCGTGTACAAGTTTCATTCGTAGCTATGCACTTAGCATTGAATTTATTTGAAAAAGTGATTATTTTAAAAATATAATTAATTTTTTTTAAAAGTTTGAAATATTAATTATCTCAAAAATAATTCAAGCTTTTTTTTAATGCATTCATACATACTTTTATAAAAAAAATTATAAGTAGTTCACTTCCAATGCATGCAAAATATTTTATTACAGTTTTGCGTTAAGGGGATGTCGGACCCTAAAATAGCATTTTTCTTAATTTTTTAATGCAATGGGGATCAATTTTCAAAAAGCGGACACCGTCACCCCCGGGCTTGCTTTAAACAATATATATGACTTTTTCCAAAATTTTTAGTTAAGAATTTCAAAATGATATTTGGATTGGAAATATTGGTATTTTTTCGAATTAAAATTATAATTTGGTATGCCAATTTAAATGTATTGGTATTGGTATACCAATACAACATCGTTTACTTAAATTAAAAAAAAAAATATTTCTTGTTAAAAATCGAATATTTTCAAATTTTTAAATTATTTTTTTGAACAAATCTTTTGGGTTGGAAAGGGTGAATCCCAGTCATTTGGATCCAACATGTCCTAAATAATGAATGCTCGCTCTTATTAACGTTTTTTATATATTACAATGTTTATTTTTACATAGTATAGTTTCAAATTCTTGAATAATAAATTTTGGCACATATAATTGGTTTCTTAAATAGTATCGTCGAAAATATGTAGTATAGCTAGAGATATTACGGAAAATAAGTTTAAAAGTGTTATGCGTGTAGAACCAAGGATCGAGTCGTACGGTATAGTAGAATAATAAAAAAAAAATGAGCGCAAGGAATTCCCCAAGATATGTGAGACAACGGACAAACCTTAGCACGATTACGATGTGTAATAAGAAAGACGAAGCAACGCCGCGCATACCTTGGAATATAAGATGAACATACGATCGTCCTCCGATACATAGAGTATATTCGGTACATTTGGGTAACGTTACCTGAGAGAGTTAGGTTTGATGCAGTGAGCATCCCCTCCTTTGCATAGGCAGTACGTTGCGAGCAGTTGTTCACTAGACTACATTGACCCTTCGTCTCGAGCAGTCAAACGCGTTGTATAGGAAATCGTCCGTGCTCTTTTTCGGTATATATATATATATATATATATATATATATATTATTGCGCGGATAGTAAGCAAGGTAAAGTCACACGGACTTACCTTTTGAACTGTATTCGAAACTGTGCGGTCCTGTATAGACTGTTTTAGTGAAGCATAAGGTGTCTTATTTGATTTGTGGTTCGACGATAGTGGTTCGCTGCTAACCTTTGTGAGGTTCGGCGTTGGGGTTCACTGCCAACCGTTGTTGCGAGATTCGGCGATAGGGATCATTGCCAACCATGGATAAGGTTCAGCGAGAGCGAATCCATTGCTAACCGTTAGTTTCTTAACGTGCTTTCTGTTATTATCGATCGACTTGGCAATAAAAAGAAAATTTGAAGTTACTGGATGAAGGACCTTGACGCACTAGTACAAGGCGCCGACATTCAATTCGTAAATATATATAGATTAAGTTGAATGATCATTCGCGTTAGAATCATATTATAGGTCATTTATGACTAATAATCACTTCTTTAATTACTGAATTTATTTATCACATTTAAACGATATTTGTATAGTAATTGTGATATTATTTCATGTATTTATTGTACCTTTTCCTTTTAACGCTGGTATTCGCTTTAATAAATATTCTACTTATTTAATATTAACTTTAATCACTGTGTATTATTTATTAATTTACCTTAGCACGATTCCTCATTCTATTCTTTCAGACTACGCATATTAGTTTTTAATGCTTTAGTCGACAAACAATAAACAACTTTAGATTTACTCCAAATTTTAAATTAATACAATCATGTTATATAATTCTGATAGTATCGCTACAATTACATGTTATAGTGATAAAGACAAGCTTGGGTGGCCACTTTTATTAAAAATCACTTTGTACTAACATTCACTCTACAGAAAATGTATTAAATAAAAAATTAGGAAAAGTATAAATATATTAAAGATGCAGGGTAGCAAAATTTAGTATAAATGACAAAGTTTTATAGGCAGAGGATGAAAAAAATAAGTTTTAAACAATAATGACAGGGAAGATGTACACAAAGCGACACTTTAAACCTTATAATGTAAAAAACAGTGGGTATATCAATGTGTATATTGGCAAAGTTACACCTTAAGACAAGATGAAAGGCATAAAATTATATTTTTGAAAAGCTTATAAATATCTACAATTACACTTTAAAATAAAATATTATACTTTTCAAAAGTGTAAAATAAAAGGTCGAAATTGAGTATTTTGAGATTAATCGAAAACATTACTTGGCCATTAGTAACAAATTTATTGGTAATTTTTGTTAAAATGGTCAGCTTTTTCCAAAAAAAAAGTTCCATTAATATTTTGATTTCTACTAACAAGGAGAGTACTTGACCTCCGGGAAACGGATGTTTCCCTAACTTTGGTATTTCTTTTATAATATAAAATATGAAGAAAGCCAAGTTATCTCTTGCCAATGGCCACTTTTACGAATGTTATTCGACATTTCACAATAATATCAGTAAGAATTACTTCCAATTTGATCGCTTATAACTCGGAACAAATAAAGATAGGCAGTCAAACCAAAAACCAGAAGAAACTTAAGTTCAAGTAGATATGGTTTGAAAAAAAAGAAGTTTAAATTGCTTCATTTGGAGCAAAGTTACGAAGAATACAAGAAATTGAAGAAGCTTTAACCAAAATTAAATATGAAAAATTTATTGTTTCTTTTGGTCTAATAATCTTTAATTTCTTGTTTTCTTCATAACTTCACTCAAAATTTAGCGATTTAAACTTCTTTTTTTTCGAACCATATCTACTTGAACTCAACTTTCTTTTGGTTTTTGGTTTGAGTGACTGATATTATTATTAAATGTCGTAAAAGTGGCCATTGGCAAGAGATAACTTGGCTTTCTTTATATTTTATATTATAAAAGAAATACCAAATTTAGGGAAACATCCGTTTCCCGGAGGTCAAGTACTCCCCTTGTAAGATATATTAGAAGAGTAACAGTATTTGTCCCTATCGAAAACTATTTTGCCCAAAATGGAATACATACACATAAAAGTAGGATAAAATATAAAATTATGTTTACGCTTATAATATTTGAATATATTTATTATGTATAAGTGTACTTTATATGAGCGTAATCCATCATTTAGCTGTTTATTTTTTATTAACCCATCAACGTCAAAAAGAGTTTATTTCCTATCTTGTCTATTTTACAATGTAAAATTTTATATTATTTTAGAATCTGATGTCAAATTTACAATTACGTATGAAAGAAAGAAGATGTCCGATTTATACATAATGATAAACCCGGCCTCATTCAACTTTTCTCGCCGTGGCGGTTTTCGAGCTACAGAGCACCAACGCGGCACGTCCAACCCTGGATTGTCCGTGGTACAGCGAGGTTCCTTCGAGATGTCGGGGCTGCCTCCTCGATTTTTACCTCCTGCGTCAGTGGAGGAAGAGGATTGCCACTTGTTGCGCCTCGAAATCGAGTAGATTCGCTGAGCCTGTGTCGGCGATTAACTGTTTAACATGCTATATTTTTTGGTGGTTTACTAACACGCTTAGTTTGTTGAAGATATGCCGTTAACGATTATTCTATTCATCTGGGCAAGTTCATCAAGGGAGACTCTACCTAGGGATGAAGGGACGGCCGCTAAATTAAAGTAGATACCCTACGTGTAGCGTTAAAATGCCGAGGCGGACCTTTTGAGGTCCGTCTTGGGGCACATCCGGACCGAAGTAGTTTCTCATCCAGACGATAAAAGTTGTTGGGATGTCTCACAGAAGGGTGTCCCTTTCATCAAAAGATCCCTGTGTATAAAGTCAGTAAGACGAGTTGTGGTATACTTCCGAACTGAAGACTTTGCATAGGGTGAGATGTCAAAAACACCATATTTGCGTATCTAAACTTATGTTTATACGCTTTTGTCCAAGGGTACTTTCGAACGGTATCCCCTTGGACAGTTTGTGAAAGGATTTTCGAACGCTTTATCCTTCGCAAAATGTTCGAACGTTAGGCCACCTACCGCAAAACCTCTCCGGGGATCCGGGGAGTAATAGGAAGATGTGTTTCGGCATGTCGACAGTTGGACCAATGTGACTTTACTATGGTATGCATGGCGTAACTCTGTGTCAAAGTGAAACGCTAGTGTGTCCCAGTTGGGTTGGACTCTGCGGGGTATGTGGTTACAAGCTGTCTTGACGGGTAAAGCGAAATTGACCCGGATGCCGCTTATGTTCGAAAGCGGAAGACAGCGGTGAGCTAAACACCGCCGCACTCACATCGAAGATTACGGCTCTATGATGCAAAGGAAAATTTGCATTTCGTGGTAGTTATCGATTAAGAGGGCGCGCGCGTTTAATAGATCCATATTTTAGGGACCGCCGATAAGTTATCGAAATGCCGAATCGAATTCGAAGCACTTGGGACCATTTAGAACAAACCTACTTGGATCCCGAGGGGTTGTCAAAGTCGAATGACGGAGGAACCAGGGCAATTAAATACTGTCAGCTATAGCTGTAGACGGTGCAATGTTGTCCTATGGAAAGGCTCTAATACAGTCATAGAATACATGCCTGTTCCGTAGAAACTTTCCGTGTGGAAAGAACTTTACGTTGCGCCGATTACGTATTCCGAAAGGTAAGAAAGCTCTCTTCTCACGCGTGCGACATGGTACCTCGTGGCATTCGGGCGGTAAGCGTAAACCGCAAGCGTTTTTAAAGTGTGTTTTGAAGAGAGTAAACGAGATGTAGTCCCACGGTAAATCAGAATAAAAGTGTATTTGGACTCACTGAGGTAAAATATCTCGGAGTTTTGGTCATTCGCGAACGAATCAGGCCATATTCCGAAAAAGCCGAGCCGATCATTAATTATCCGACGCCCAAGAATCTACAGCAGCTTAAAAAATTCCTTAATATGGGTTCGTGGTACCGGTAATTCTTACGGGACTTTGCTACCTTGGCACCAGCCAGAGTCGCAGGTTATTTGAAATAAATAAGACTGGTGGTTTTCCCCACCACTAGATGAATACAACTATCTTTGTACACTCGTTAGGGAGATCGCCGTCTCTTTTCTATATATATATATGGGGTATTCCACGTGAAGTGGTCCGATCAAAATTTTAAAATGCTCCAAATTTTGGGTACACATTGCAAATGTTTTTCAGAATACAGAAAAAAATTTTTAGGTACTGGAATTTATTAGTTCAAAAGTTATTCTAACCTCAAAAAGTGAACTTTTTCCAGTTTTTTTCAACACCAGCTGGGTTCATCGCTATTTAACTCAAAATCTATCAACTTTTACTATAGAACATTATATGTAACATTCGTTGCTAATTATGTCTAGAATTTATCCTTCTGGGTTAGAATTCCTAATTTCAAGGTAAATGTTAGATAAACTACATGTCAATATTCAACTTGAAAAAAATCTAACTTCGCCACAATTGATTTTTTTATCCAAAAGTCCAAAAGAAAGCTTGGAGCAATACCTTTCAAATGATCTGTAGCATTTTTATGGCCTTCAATTCTGTAAAAAGTTATGATAATTTAAAGAAAGACGAAATTTTTTTAAAAATTTAAATGGGAAATACCATGTTAATTTATGTGAATTTTTTGTCTTTCTTTAAATTATCATAACTTTTTGCAGAATTGAAGGCCATAAAAATGCTACAGACCATTTGAAAGATATTGCTCCAAGCTTTCTTTTGGACTTTTGGATAAAAAAATCAATTGTGGCGAAGTTAGTTTTTTTTTAAGTTGAATGTTGACATGTAGTTTATTTGTCATTAACCTTGAGATTGGAAATTCTAACCCAGAAGGATAAATTCTAGACATAATTAGCAACGAATGTTACATATAATGTTCTATAGTAAAAGTTGATAGATTTTGAGTTAAATAGCGATGAACCCAGCTGGTGTTGAAAAAAACTGGAAAAAGTTCACTTTTTGAGGTTAGAATAACTTTTGAACTAATAAATTCCAGTACCTAAAAATTTTTTTCTGTATTCTGAAAAACAGTTGCAATGTGTACCCAAAATTTGGAGCATTTTAAAATTTTGATCGGACCACTTCACGTGGAATACCCCATGTATATCTGCATAACATCAAGCTGGAGATTGAGGACGAAACGCCTTTAATTTTTTTTTAAAGGCCGTGCTCTGGGAAATTCTACCAATCATAGTGGACAAAGAGTACAATGTGCATGTTTTATTCTAAAGTAAAGCATTTAGTTCGGTGTCACCGATATTATATATTATAGACATACCTATATACCTATCACCGAACGATAAATTCATTTTTATTTCGAAGAACGTATGTTCAGCGTCATCGTAGGCCTAGTCGCATTACTTAGAATCTGGCGACGTAGAATCTGCCCATTCGGTGTAAATTGCGTCGGAAGTATCCGTTTTCAGACAGGAACTGAGTGGAGTAAAAGTCTACCTCACCGTGATTTGTCCCTTTTCACGGAACAACCGAAGGGATGAGCCTACGCGTCCATCGTCCATATGGGGTGTTTGTTCAGCGGGTCTACCAGAGTTCGAACGTAGGCGTATAGGCGAGTAGGTCAATTGGAACGACGCCCGCGATCACGAGTATGGCGTTTTCCGTCACCATTTGATATGCGCACGCAATCCTTAGCGCGCCCGTCCGCTGTACGCTTGTCACCGACTTCACCCGTTTTTCTCGTGTAAAGTATGATCGAGTGGGTAATACTCATTAATAATGTCCGTATATCAGTCTCGGTCCGTTCGTGTTGGCCATAAGTTTGCTCAAATCTTTTGTCTTTTCTGCAGCTTTTTGGGCCACTATACATATGTGGAGCCAGAAACTCAGTTTCGTATCTAGAGTCATCCCCAGATACTTGACTTCACTCCTAGTTACCACTTATTCAGTCTCAATCGTCAAGGGTGTACTCGTATCTATTCTACGTCTGGTCAGTAGCAGAAGTTTGGTCTTTAGCAGAGCAAGCTGAAGTCTGTACTCTTTCATCTATTGGTTAATCCGTCAATAACTTGGTTCAGTTTGAGCTGAATCAGGTGAGTATCACGGGACACTATGATAGCGGTAATGTCATCTGCGTAGGCAACGAGAGATGTGTCCGTCGGCATGTTCACTCGGAGTAGACTGTCGTACATTATATTCCAGAAGTGAGGCCTCAGTATAGAACTCTGAGCGACCCCCGCTGTTATTCGTCTCTTTCTTTGTCCGTCCGTAGTCTCATAAATGAGATGTCGGTCCTTAAGGTAGTCCCTCACAACCCGGGAAAGATAAGATAGGGAACCCCGAAGGCTGTTTCCAGCGCGTCCAAGATATCAACCTACTTTACCGAGTTGAAGGCATTGCGGATGTCGAGCGTCCTGCGTCACCACTAAGTGCAGTGTTCTAGTCGCATGGCAGCTCTGATTCCGCTTATCAAATATGTTTTTGACTATGTCTATTGCTCCGATTATCGAGGGTCCCTTTTGGAATCCGTACTGTCGGTCGGTTAAATCGCCCGCGTCTTTTACCGCCTGTAATAGTCTTGGTCTTAGTATGAGCTCGTACAGATTTCTAGACACGTAAAGCAGGCTGAGGGGCCTGAAAAAACATAGGTTCTTAGAATCGCCCTTAGATTTACTAATGAGGATCAATTCAGCATTTGCTAAAGATCCCCTCTACCAAGCACCCGTTGAATGTGCCGAGGAACACCGACAGTCGCCGCGTAGCGATGAACCGCAAGATTTCACCCAGTACACCGTCAGGACCCAGTGCCTTATTGGGCTTCGACAAGCTCGCAGCTTTTATAAAATCCTCGCTCGTGAAAAGAGGGCATTCGGTATCCGTGCATTCGTCCGTGTCGTTTGGTTTGCCCGCGTTGCTTCATTGTTCCTTGTTTTCGGTGGCAATCGACTGCCCAGTTGACGAGTTACGATTTTGTTACCCGCGCCCCAAGAATCCGAATCCAGTTCGTCCTCTTTCCTCAGTTTCTGCCAGCAGAATCTTTGTTCGTCAGTTTCGGCCAGCACTGCTGGTTGCTGCTATTTATAGCAAACTGCAAAACGCTTTCTAACAGCCTTGTATTTTTCGAATAGAGTCACTGCGGTTTCTCTGTTGCAAAAAGAATCTATGGGTAGGTGAGCAGAAGCAAGATCATCAGCAGTCGATTTTGCAAATAAGTCGTGATGGTTTTAATTATTTTCTTCTTCTACTACGGTGGTATTTATTAAATTCCTTTTTTCTTTTAAATAAGTAATATGCTGTGGTACGAAATTATCCACTCTTAAAGAAAGTTCTCCTTTTAAGAAGACACAGTATTTCAATTTTTTAAATTCTCCTTCCGAAGCAGTACTCGTGGCCGAAACATTAGGAATCCATATTTTCTGTTATATATGTTTCACCATAGTGGAAAAAAATTTAAATCTCTTAATAAGTAATCGACGAGTTATAAGTCTGTTAAATACAGACCGTTGCATCCATTTCTACTATTTTCCACTATTATCTATTTTAATCGAATCTTTAATGCTTTTTCCTCAACATTTCCAATAATTATCATGTCCGAGATTAGATTCTATTTCATTTTTTTTCTTTGCAATGTCTATTGTTGCATCTGTAAATGTTGAATAATCGTATACATCTAAAAATAAAAAATGACAGAAGTAAATTGTGTAAAAGCAATAAAACTAAGTTACGTGAAAATGTTAGACACGTAATGCATATGTTCTGGCTATGGAGCGGATAGAGTGAAGTTTAAGGTGTGAAAGAAAATGTTAATTGTAAATTGAGAAAATTGTCAAAGTTCCTTTATTTCGCGGTAACCCGATATCACTGCTTGTTTAGGCGTAAAAAACCTCACGGAGTAGAGGAAAAAGCCTGAACAAGAATCCGTACAACAACAAAAAAAAAGAAACGGCCCGATTAAGTTTACAATAAACCCGCAAGATTCGCAATTGTCCGAAATACAAGAAAATTGCTAGTTGTTTTGACTCTAAGCAAGCGATATCCCGAAAAGACTATTATTTACCTGTTCTAGTCAAAAGGTTGTTGATAACTAAACTCTTTTTCAAACTTTCTCTCTCGGTCCCTACTTGCCCCCACTTTCAATCTAAAGCGGGGGTGGAGCTTCGCTTTTCCGGGCCTTCGGGCCAAAGCAAGGTTCTAGTACCCCCTCCATTTCTCTGCTCTCTTATGGTTTGTCGCCTGACAGTCCTCAGTTCGCCCTTCTCGAATATGTCGAGCAACGATTGGCCCTCACTACCGGGATGTTACTCCCTTTTATTGGGGCCTAAATTTCCAGGCAAACCTAGACTTCGATTATTCAGCGTCCCGGCCATGGTTTCGCGTCTTCGCGTCCATGCACGTTAATGTAACCTTTCGAGCAGATTATCAAGTCGGACATATTTGTCAATTTATTGGAATTTCCTTTTTATGGTTCGATCTCTCGATCGATGATATAGCAATGCAATTTTCGTAGTTTTTAATAATTTATAATGGTTTACATCGCTTGCGGCTCGAGTCAAGACATCTTTACATGATTCTTATAAAATATATTTACGGAGGATTCATCCACGCATACGCGCACATTACGCATATACATATACACCCCTCACACACCTGCATACTTCCCTACACTCACATACATATCCGTACCAATAGATATACATATACATATACATACAACATAACAATGTACAATATACATAATTAATTCTTTAAATTGTAAGCATACACACACTCGCATTGTTGGGTACTTTCACGATTTTCCCATCCGTGCGTGGATTCCCCTTCGGGTTTTTCCCCAGGTCTGCCGGCGGCTTCTTTCTAATGCCTGTCTAACGACCCTTCGTTTTTACTTTATTACTATGAACTAATCTTTAACCCGTGGGCGTTACGGTTTCTTTATGTCGAAATTTCTAGAGGCCGCATTTTGAGTTTATACCGGTCAACTATAAATCTGTATAAAGGAAAAATCCCTGGCGACGTGTCTGTCCGACATCTGCAATGGGACGCCAGGAATTTTATTGTTTTAATAGTGCGCGTTTGTTTCATTGTATCCTAAACAGCATATACATATAGATACAAATATTGTGAATGCTAGATAATAATAAGTACCATTAAAGTTAAATTGGGTCATAAACAATGTTTTTAAAACCGATTGAATATGTATTGTGAATATTTATACACTAGAAATATTGTCAACAACAAACGAATACAATGTATTTTTAATGATAATATTAAAATATCTTATCTGTTATTCTACTAATTAAATAATTTTTTCTTTTCTCGCATTCAGTTTCACCTGTTTTTTATTGGCCGTCTTTTTCTGTTCGACTTTCTATTATGATGGATTGTATCAATTTTTCTGCATCTTTTTCGCCTGCGCATTAAGTAAGATTCCCAACACAAGTGAGGTAAAATTTTTTGACGCTTTTACTACAATTTCTTAAAAAAGTAGCATATTTTCTTCATAAGTGAGCTATGTCAATCTGAATAAAAGATTTTTGCAGTTTCTCTTCTCGTAATGCATCTGCAAATAATAGTTCATTACACATTCGTCCGAAAACGGAGCTTCATTTCTGTGAAATTATAGTATCCAGGTTAAGTATGTCAAGGTGTGCGAACTATCGGCAAGCATTTGCGTGACTAAAAACTGTCTATAAAATGTCTAAAAACAGTACTGCAATTCATGGCCATTGTTAGTCGATCCAAACCCGTATTTTAAATTCTGTTTTGCACAGTTTACGGTGCACCTGCAGTTGTTCACGGGTCGTATACCTCACGAAAAAAGGATCGCATCCAATGTCTTGTATACAGTTTACGTGCATTCCATATTTCATTTTAAGTGAAGCATTTACTGGGTCCTTGTCAATACATGCAGATGATTTTGTTGAACTTTTTTCTACATGCAGCAGATAAGAAGATGGTAATAAAAGAGGTTCTTCTCTACTAAAAAGCAAACCTATTTTACCGTCTCTGAGCAGTATCTCACGTAATGTAGAAGACAGTTACGATATAGTGCATTTTCCACGTATTTTTAACTGAAAGAGTTGTAGCGGGGTTAATTATGAAATTCAGATAATCTGCTCTGGAATACCTTGAAGTACTCTTGGGACTAAAAATTTTGAGCCGTAACACGGTTTTGTAACTCAATTAGATCCCTGACAATGAAAGATTTTGCCAGCTTAAGATTTAAGCTGACATAGCTAAGTATTAATATGACATATGACACGGCTAAAAATTATAGGAATTATTAATAAATTAGCAAAAAAATAGTTAAAAATTACTGTTTAGCTTTTCCTTAATGATGCTCATATGGCAATTCCAACTTAATATACCCCCGGTTTTTATCTGCTCTTGAGAATTCAATAAATCGAAAGTCAATACGAAAAAAATTGTATTGCAGTTTTAGCAACGCATTTCCATAATGATGGAGATATTGAAAAGTAGTACTTTAAAATTATTTAAATAATTGATAAAATTGTCGGATGATATTTAAAAATTATTCAATGTATTAGGATTGATTTTAAATTAAATCCATTAACATTATTAATAATAATTGAATGTAAGAAAGGTATAAATCATTGTTTTTAGAATATTATAAATAATAACTAAATGTAAACAATAATACAAAGTAATTATTTATTGTATTATATTATTACAAAACGAATAATTATTGTTAAAATTAAATAAAAGGTCTAAGTTCCGAACGAAACAGCGACTCGTTAGTGAGTTTTGATGTCATCGATATACTAACATTACCCTAGTCAACCTGCCTATCTATGTGATCGTCGCAGAGAGGGAACTGATTAGCCATACGAGTCTATGATAGACACTACCAAATGGGGACACCATCTCCTACCACAATCAACATCGTTCGAAGAAAGAAAACGAGTCTACGAGCTTCGTCGAGAGCCACTCGTTTGCCGATGAACGACTCGTAAGAGCACCGTACTGCTCGTACTCTACACTCATACAATCTTATCATAACTTCACATTTGTAGAATATTTCTATTGAAATAAATAAATGATTCATTATTAATTTTTCAATTTATTAATGTTTAATAAATATTTAATAGTGCCAAGGATGTGATACGTTGACGTATCCACACTGAAAAAAATATTTCTTGAAGGAAATGGATTCCGTTAAATTCTAGCAGAAATTCTTCTTAATATAATCCCAACTGGATTTCATGGGGAATTTAAACGATAATCCTCTACATGTAAAACTGATTGGAGAAAGCATGTACATATTTAGTGCAAAATGAAATAAGATTAAGGGTAGAATATTCAGATACTAACTTTAAACTGAAATAGTTTAAAAGCAAGCATACTTTTCTATTTGACTGGAAATGATTTTATTTTAAACTAATCCGTTTTCCATTTGTTTTTATTAAAAAAAGAAATAATTAAAAGGATATAAATATTGAAAACAAGGTAAGAAATAAAAGATAAACGCTCAAAAAAATGTATATTTTATTATATATAAAATCACATAAAGAACAAATTTTACGAATAACACATTACATATGATTCATTATTACTGATCGATCGTTTCATCGGTGCGCATGCGAGGGTATCGTGGATTGATAAAATTCCCCACTGAACAGTAGGTTCGATGCAGTAACTATGCAAATGATCGTTAAATCCAATAGTATTATATAATTTATAAATAAATAAAATATCGTCATTATTTTGATATATAATGTGACGAATTTCTATAAATGCAGGAAGGCAGTCATCATTAGAAAATAATAAAAAAAAATCAGGTTTAAAGTGATACCCACTTGACATTGCCCATTTTATAATTTTTATTTTGTTATCATTGAAACACTTAACAGGGATAAGTGTTTTGAAATGTGTAAAATCTGTCAACGATTCAATAATATATTCTTTAATAGGACCATGTTTAATATTACACTTTAAACAAGCATTATTCATAAAGAAATTACTTAACGTTAGTACATATTTTCTCGCTAATGATTTTGGCAAATTTTTCCTATTTTTTGAATTTTTCGCATAAGCAATAAGCTCTTGATGTTTGCTTTCAAAGCGCATGCACCAAGTATTAATTAGAGGTCCAGTTTTAGAAAAAATATCGGCATAGTGGAGTAAAAAATGGTGCTTTGGTTTCAAAGTTTCTGCAGGAAAAAGTAGTTTCCTTAATTCAAGGAATTCTGACGAGTAATATTTTATATGAGATTTTAATTCTGGTTGTAAATTTTTAATAACAATATATCAAATAACTTTCGAAAAAGCAAAAACCATTTCCAAACTTTATTATCTTTCGGAACCAAATCACCCAATATTAATGGCAAGTAAAAAACCAATGTGAGCATTTCGGAGGCATATAAATTTACATTTTTTTTAATTAAATGAATTCTTGGTATTTCGCGAGGTTTATCGTGCTCTTGGGGACCGTAATAAAAATTTCTTATCCTATCATTGATGGAATCCAGCGCTAATATTTTATTGTCTACAAAATAATTAAATAATAACGCTATATCATACCTACAAATACCAAGCAATACGTCATGCATTATATCACTAGCGATATTTTCAGTAACGTGAAAGCTTTTTAATGAATTAAAAATACATTCATTTTTAATACCAGTTGAATTAACATTATTTAAAGTAATATCAGTCTCATAATTAATACGATTTCTTAATATTAATGAATCAACTTGTAAATTATTTTGAATAGATTTTATTGAAGTTTTACAGAATCGACATGGAAAGTTACTATTAAAGCTTTCCGTGAAACCCAACAGACCATGAACTCCTAAATTATCTCCAACAAACAAGCCTAACGCAAAATATACATTATATTCTTTATCATCAATATTAATACGTATGCCTTCCGTTTCTAAATCTTGCAATTCACAAAATAAATGATTAAAAACACGCTTAACACCAAAAGTTGAACGATCTTGCGCTTGAAATAAATATGCAATAAAAATTGATGATAAATGAGCTTGGAACACTTGAGGTAATACAGATATCATGTAGTAAACAGCGCCGATCTTGTTAACACCTTTATGTGATCCTAATGGATTATCGACATCAAAATCATCATAATAAAATGTTAAGGGAATTACGAATTTACCAACAAATTGTTGTTTAATTTTTTTCCATAAACTGCCTTGAACAAAATTTGTTATGATTCGCGAATCATCATTTTCCAATAAACTCATATAATTTTTTAACATACTAAAATTACCTGAAATTTCTAAAAATTTTTTTAATACTTCTTTAATTGAAATGTATTGTCCACTGACGCTAACATTTTCAAAAAATTTATCTCCTGTTTTTTTACAAGTTAGAGTACACAGTTCTTCCCCATATATATCTGTATTTGGTAATGTTATTAAATCATTATTTTTCAAGTAAGAAATACGCTTGTGCTCTGAATTAAATTTAGTATATAATTGCGAAACGCTAGAAAAAATATTTTCTATTGATGGAATTAAATGCTTTTGATCATCTTGCAGACAAGAAAGCAACTGATTTTTTAACAAAGGTAACATTTCAGTATTAATGTGCTTATTCATTTCTGTATAAAACGTATTAACAACTGAACGCGATAAAGAAGGCATAGAATAAAGGTTACTAAAAAATGTAACAATACTTGTATTCAAATCATTGCTACAGATTTCAAAAACTGAAGTTAGATTGTTATCATGACTATAGTCATATATAGACGGTAATATATATAATATATTAGACGGTAATAATTCAATAGTTTTTGCAATATCGTTACTGCTCACAGTAGGTAATTCCTCAAGCACTTCGTTTGTAATTGTTGTATCAAAAACGAAATTTAAATTTAATTCTCGATCATTTTGATCGTCTTTACCCAATTCTATTTGTTCGTTAGTATTTTTTAAAACTTTTCTTGATAAATGTCTAATAAATGACTCTTTTGATGTGAATAACCGAAAACAATTACCTTGACAGCATGTGTAAGTACTCGATTCAGTATAATAATGAACATTCTTGTAATGAACAACTAAATTTTTTGGCGTTTCTAACGTCTTCTCGCAAATGCTGCAGTGAAACATTTTATTTAATAAATAACAATTGTTATTTTTACACAAAAAAGAAAAGTTTCATTGCGAATAATAACCGAAATCACTTAATAGAAAAACAATAATTATAATTTTGCACGCATTGCAAAAATAAAATTAATAAATCACGCAAATAAACCAATTTTTACAAAATCAATTTGAACTCAAATGTCATTTCGCAATAATCATGTGTTATTTAAGAATTAGTGTATTAACAACAAACAAACAAAGTTCAAAATCAATGTATGAATATTTTAGAAAAATCATTCTACTTAAAAACAAATATAAGTACAATATTTTCCTACTTGCGTTTCTTATTTAAATTTTTAAGAGAACTTTCAATTGCAATTATAGTTGGGTATTTTTCGTCCCAATCAGTGGAAATATTGTAAATTTGGTGTTGAATTAATGTCCAAAGCTGCTTACAGTCTTTGGGATAAGAAAAATCAAATACCATGTAGAATTGGAATAATATGTTGCACGCTCGCAGAACCGATTGAAATTTCCAAAAGTAGCTATCAATGTTGATATATGTGTATTCTATTGCTGTTATATCTTTGCCTACCAAAACAAGACAAGGTTGATTGCGTTCTTTCCAAATTGTATATCTTGCAGCTCGTTTTTCTAATGTTGGACTGATATCAGCAGTAGTCTATAATCACAAATATGTTGTACATTAAGTTTGACTTTATAGAGAAAGAAATAAATTTGTTTCAATCAGTATTCGTTTTGATTTCATAATAAATCTATTTCATTTAAACTAAATTAAAGATTTTATAGAAAAATAAAATAACTTGTTTCAAGCAGATATTCATTTTGGTTTAATCATAAATATGTTTCATTTAAACTAAAATAAATGATATCAATTAAATGAAAATCATGTTTCTTGAAAATTAAATCGTTTTGTATTAAACCGATCTTTCGAAAACGAAATTCTTTTTAAATTAAACAGAAATTTACTTGGCATTATAGCAAGAAGATTTCCGCTTGCTATAAGCAGATATCATTTTCGAGCAAGATTAATTCTTCTAGATTGATTTAAAAATAATTTTTTTAATAATTTGTTAAATCAGGAATGTAGTTTTAATTTCGTACACAATTTTACTTACTTTGCACCAAACGAAAAAACCTTCAGCACATTCAGCAATGGACAGCTTTATAACTCCATTATTTGTCTTTGTTTTCCCGTTTGGCGGTACTAAATGAGGCAGCAAAGAAATTTGAAGGCTTTCGCAGTCAGGTTTGTCGTCACTACTTAAAAGGTCGTCATAAATTTCACATAGTTTAATACCCAAGCCATTCCTGATACATTTTTTTCTTAATGAATACAAATTACTGAAAAAGTGATCCCAATTCTTTTCTACGCTTAAAATACTATCCGGATACGCCCGTTGAAAGTCTATTTCAATCTTAGAGTAATTATAAATTATAGACAATAAATTATTAAGTTTTGCAGAAAAAAATAATTTTTTAAACAAAAGATTATAAATTCTACATACCAACTGTGGTCCTAATTTAGATTTTAATATGGGCCAATTTGTTTCCAAAATCTCCGAAATTTTGTCACTCTGCAGACTATTAGAATTACGCCGATATTCATACGTTGATTCCCAATGAATTTTAACAGAATCCCATGGCTCTCGGTTTTTTTCGAGCCACTTTATATGACTTTTAGTATCATCTATAATAATTAATACATTGTTATTGTTATGCTGCACTTACATAAATAGTATATTAAATATGTCAATAAAAATTACCATCTAACTCAATATTTTGCGTGCCGGCAGCATTAGAAGATTTATTCAATGTTTTTTCTATGACACCAGTTTGTCTTAACCTGTACAGTATATTACGCCACTTATCTACAAGCAAACCCTTAGGATTTTTTGTAATATTTCCTTTAGATAATGGAGCAACGTAGTAAATATCCTGTATAACATAAACATAAAAAATGTTTGATATGAATAATAGATTACATAAAAATCAATTTTATTACGCTATGTACAATTGGAGTACTAACAATATCTTCTTCTGGTAACAAGAGTTTAATCGAATTAGCAACTTTCTTAAAAAATGTTGGTGCTGAGCTAGAATAGAATAATATTACTAAATATAAATTAAATAATTTTAATAATTATTTTAAGTGAATGCGTGTAAATACCAATCCAAAGATGTAGAGCATCGATTAACAATCAGTGATACCATACATTGTCTAGAAGACCTTTCTAAAATCTGGTTCTTAGCGTACTCACCAAGGATTGCTTTACCTTCCAAAGAATCTTCTAAAATAGCTTTAATTATCTAAACAGAAATAATTATTTGTATTATAAAAGAGTTTGTAAATATATACAATTAAAATTATAAAACACAAATTGCGTACTTCAGAAGATATAGTATCATAAGTTAATCGAACTTCTGACAATTTGATTGTCACTGTTTTTGACGAACAAGGTATATTTGCGGTAGTATTTACAAGCGACTGATCAGAATTATTCTGTCCTTCTTTCGACGCTGCTTGATCATTATTGGAATCAGTATTCAACGACTGGTCATTATTTGATTCTGTATTTTGCCGAATTTTCTTTTTTTTTATTTTGCTTATTGAACTGATTTCGTTACTACATTTTCTTTTACTAGAGGAAATTATATTCTCACGAATATCTTTACTTTGATCAATGCTTAAATCAGTTACGGAAGAATTGCAAGGTGAAGATGTAGCATTAAATTTATTAATAGACAGCACTTCTTCGTCAGTCGATGTTTCATCTTCAAAATTTTTTTCATTGCAAAACTATAAATATTCAAGTTAAGGACTATTTAAAAAAATTGTAATTCTACATTCAGTTGAATTTTTAATGAAAAATTGGAGTTCATAAATTATAAATAAAATTTTAAGTATATCTACCTTTTCTTGAATGTGTACGTATAATTTATTCAACATTGATTCGCTCAAATTTACCTTAAGACTTCGCAATTCGAGTAAATTCATATCAACTAACATTTTCATGTCAATACTGTGTGCTGCATAAGTAAGCAATAACGCGTTTTTAATTAGTGAATTCAGCAAATAGGATCAGTTTATTGTGTTTATGTTAGTTGTAAAAAAATAATTCGTTTAAAAAATAAAATAAGGAATTTAGTTGTACAAATTTAAAAAAAAGCTTAAAAAAGCTTAAATAAATATAAAAATAAGGAATTTACGAAAAGTTAGTAGTAAGAAGATTTTTCTAAATGTAAACGATTAAATAAGATAATAATAAGATTAAATAAAACAAGAATAATAAACCGCCAGATCGACAACCTTTGTTTATAAAACAATAATAAATTTATATAATTTTACTTACCCAGCAGTTGCCGTGAAACATACGATGGCAGATCACATTTTTCGATAAAATCCGCCAGCTCTGGTAAATCACTATTACTCGAAAATGACATGATCACACAGTAATTGCTTATTCACTAATTGTACGAAATTCAAGAAATTAATCTAAGGCTACAATGTCCCCACTTTTGAACATTTCACCATTACGTCAATTAACCTCTGTTTACATCTTAGCCTTAGCTTATAACATGGTAAATGTATTTAAATTCTATCAACCGCTCAACCAGAACAAAAATTTATTTTTTTTTTACCAAACAGATTTCTTCTTCAGCCAAGCAGATTTTTCATTTTCACCAATTTTTATATGAATCAAATGTAATTCAAATACGTTCATGAAGATTTTCCGTTTAGTATAATATTACACATTTATTGCCACGAACCGACTGTTTTTTGGCGCAAAATTATTTGTGTTTACATTAAATGGATCGCATCTAAACTGAATAGAGTTTTTCCTTCAAGAAATTTTTTTTTTCAGTGCATATGTGATTAACTATTATAAAATTTATAATTTTTTTATTTTTATCTGCTGTTTTTGGTAAAAATAACAAAAGATACACAAAGTGTACTTTAAGTTGTTCAATATTAGTAGAGATAATTTAGAGATAGATAATCTGCTAGGATTTAATAAGAGTTACACGATTAAAAAAGAGTGCGAATTCGCTGCGTCCGGAAATGTAAATATGTTACGTACTATTGCAAAACATGCGAATGATGTATACTGAAAAAAAATCAGAATTTGCTTGAGAGCCAAGCAATATCTACCGTGGTTGAGCCTATCAAGCAATTCATACTTGGCATTCAGAAAGAATTAGACCTTGAATATATATATATGTATTTTTAAATTGTCAGAAAAGAAAAAGCAGGTAAACATTTTAAGAAAGTTGAAAGTAAAGGTTATAATTATATTGTATGTTTAATTATTAAAATTAATTTCTTCAAGCGTATAATCAATAATATATACAGAAAACGTACGGTTAAAAAGTGAAGTTACGTCTTGCTCGGAAGCCAAATGCGAATATACCGGAGACCCAAGCAGAAACTGCTTTTTAGCCAAGCACAAATTACTTTTGTTACCGAAAGAAAGAAGTCTCTTCGCTGTTAGGACCGATTCTGCTTTATTTTTTTTCAGTGTAGCAAATAGCAGTATAGCAAGATAAACAGCATAGAAAATAACAGTGCGTTTACAAATATTCCCGATTTTGATATTTTTAAACATGTTTCTTTTGACCCTATGCACGATTTTTTATAAGGCATTTGTCGCTATGAAATAGCTGACATTTTACATAACTTAATTTATATTGTTAAATATTTCAATTTTTAGTTTTAAAAAATCGTTTAGATAATTTCAATTGTATTAGTAGATTGGTCTCAAACATTATACCTTCGATAAATCTCAAACAAATTAAAAGTGGAAAAATTATTTTTTTTTTTTTATTATTTTAACGTCGCTCTTTTTATGCTCCCAAATCGGTGCTAATCAGTCCCGGAGCTCATACGATATCTTTGTTAAGAAAGCACTTGTTGAAAATACCTTCCCCAGTGCTGCTTGTATCAATCGGCCGGGATCGGCAATCGAACTTTCAACCTCCAGATTACGAGCTCGACGCCCTAACCGACCGAGCCATCACGGGCCTCTTTTTAAAAATTATGATTAGCGCATCTAAAATGAAATTTTTATTAAATAATTTACCTCTTTGTATTGGCGATCTAATTCCTAAAGGAAACAAGTCTTGACAACTTCATTTATCACTATGAAAATTAACGTTTTTCATTATGTCTCCGTCGTTTACTGAAAGTATAATACAGATTATAAAAAAGGAAATAGAAAACAACAATCTCAATTATAAATTAATTTTGAGAAAATCGTTAAAGCCTAAGCATCATCATTTACGTAGAAATGATTGTAATTGTAGTTCCACCGCGTTTTTTTCATGTAGGCGATTTGATGAGAGACATCGACCACTAAAGAAAATATCGAAATCAGTTTCTTCAAGAATAAATTAGGAATAAAATGCATGCTTGAAATGAATTACAGATTTTTGAGTAATAACGGGTTTAACAAAAGAATTCAGTATGGTAAAACGTTAGATACATATATAACTGCTCTTCCAGATTATAAATCGTTTCAATCTGTATTGTCATGTGGCGTAAAGAGTATACAGTATACTGCAATCTCTTAGATTTCAGATAATGGTACTTGTTATGCGAAAGATACAGTAACTGCAGTTAATTGCGAAACACCTAAAATTGGGCGATACACATATGGGCGAATATGATTTGTTTATCTTGCAATGGTATCTTGCATTGTTGTATAATAAAGAATACCGAAATGGAATAATGTGAGGTGTTGGAAATAATTACGTAAATAATTCATTTTAATTCATAACATTTCAGAACTAGATCGACCAGACGATTCAGCTGTGATGAAAATATTCACCTGAGATCTTACGGATTTTCAACACTGTTGCTACCTCTTTCTGTTTCAAGTAATATATATATATATATATATATGGGGTATTCCACGTGAAGTGGTCCGATCAAAATTTTAAAATGCACCAAATTTTGGGTACACATTGCAAATATTTCTCAGAATACAGAAAAAAATTTTTAGATACTGGAATCTATTTGCTCAAAAGTTATTCTAACCTCAAACAGTGGATTTTTCCAAGTTTTTTTCAATACTAGCTGGGTTTACCACTATTTAACTCAAAATCTATCAACTTTTACTATAGAACATTATATGTAACATTCGTTGCTAATTGTGTTTGGAATTTATTCTTCTGAGTTAGAATTTCTAATTTCAAGGTGAATGTTATATAAACTACATGTCAATATTCAACTTGGAAAAAGTGCAAGTGCACCGCAATTGATTTTTTTATCCAAAAGTCTAAAAGAAAGCTTGGAGCAATACCTTTCAAATGGTCTGTAGCATTTTTATGGCCTTTATTTCTGTAAAAAGTTATGATAATTTAAAGAAAGAGAAAAAATTCACAAAAATTAACATGGTAATTCCCATTTAAATTTTTAAAAAATTTTCGTGTTTTTTTAAATTATCATAACTTTTTACAGAATTAAAGGCCATAAAAATGCTACAGACCATTTGAAAGGTAATTGCTCCTAGCTTTCTTTTAGACTTTTGGATAAAAAAATCAATTGCGGTGCACTTGCACTTTTTCCAAGTTGAATATTGACATGTAGTTTATATAACATTCACCTTGAAATTAGAAATTCTAACTCAGAAGAATAAATTCCAAACACAATTAGCAACGAATGTTACATATAATGTTCTATAGTAAAAGTTGATAGATTTTGAGTTAAATAGTGGTAAACCCAGCTAGTATTGAAAAAAACTTGGAAAAATCCACTGTTTGAGGTTAGAATAACTTTTGAGCAAATAGATTCCAGTACCTAAAAATTTTTTTCTGTATTCTGAGAAATATTTGCAATGTGTACCCAAAATTTGGTGCATTTTAAAATTTTGATCGGACCACTTCACGTGGAATATTCCATATATATATATATATATATATATATATATATATATATATCAAAACCGAGAAGATAAAAATAGAGTAAAAAAAATCGACATCCAATTTCTTTGTCGCGGCTTTTCTTAAATATGCGTGAATAAATTCGGACAAAATTCGATGTAAACAGAAAATAAATAAATAAGGAAAGCAATGTTTTATATATTTCATAAAAATAAGATAATAAACGGTATATGTATACTTATAATAAATAAGTATATAATAAACGATTATGAAAGGAAAAATATAAGGACTGATTTAGTTGTAAATAAGGCTACCGCGCCTTTTGATTAAGAGATCATCTCGGCCTGAATACCGTCTGCGGATTATCGGAAAGTTTTACAGCATAACATTACTGCAGAATCTGTTGTGCCTTATACACCGAGTGTCGGAATATGATTATTGAAGATCCAAAAGAATAATTAAGTCTTAAAAACAAGCTATTCTGTTTGATAATTGTGTAAATACTGGAATCAAATAATATTGTGTATTTAATAAGATACACTAGATCTCATATAACTAAAAACTTTGCTGTACGTACTTCACCCGGATTCTGATCTAGATGTAGTAGTGGTGCTGCAAAGGACTCTCGCTCTAGAAGTAGAAAATACGGATGAGCAAGAGGAAGATAAGCAGTCAGACACCCCTGGAAGTTCCCAAGAAACCAACAAGGAGAAATAGGTAACTTTCGAGATCGACCAGGACACCAAGCAATGTTGCCGCGGTGGTTCGTAAGAGGGGATTTCCATTCTCTGATGACAAAAGTCAGAGTATCGATACCTTCTTTGCGAGAGTGAAGGATTGTAGGATTCTCGCCAACCTCAGCGAGGACGAGGTGCTGCCGTCCTTGTCCGAACTTCTCACCGGAACCGCAGCTACGTGGTACCGGAGTAGGACAAATAGCACTCGTGGCAGGATTTTGTGGAATGTGCCAAGAAATGGTATGGTATGAGCCAATACTTTTAGCAAAGGCTCATCGAGGAGTCTAATGCTCGGACAATGAGTGAAGATGAGCCGGTGAGAGATTACATCACCTGCTCAATCGCAATCATGCAAACACTTGACCCAATTCTGAGCGAGCGTAGGCAATTGGATCACCTCTACCGTTACATGGTAGCTTCAGCGGTTGTTTAAGAGAGCTGATGCCAAGTCTATTTAAGACTTATTGGAGCTGACGATGGACGCCGAGCAAATGCTCGAGCGTGAAAAGGTATATCGGCCGCCTGCGACAGACGAGGATTTAATGCTGCCGGAACTTGCTTATAAGTCAAAGTCCAAGAAAATGAAGGCAAAGTTTATAATAATATAATAATAAGGCAAATATAATAATAAGGTCGAAGAAAAATCATATTTAAAAGTTTCTGTTAAACTTGCAGTCTATTCGATAAAGTGGTTTCTGAGATATTATGTTGTAAATCCATTATGGAAAAAAATCAGAGTACGGAGACCCATAATTAAGTAAAACACTTATATTACATATATAATAACCAACAAATTTTAAATTATAGTTAGTAATGATATAATTTATTTACAAAATTAAGAAATATTTTCAATTGTTATAAAAAAAATTATTACTTGATAATATTCAATAACTTTTTTCAATTTTAACTCGAACTTGTCCCCTTAAATAACATAAACAAAATAATATTTTATTTAACTTTTCTTTTACATTGTTCATATATTCCATACTGTACAAGTATGTTTAAAATTACCAACATGCTTGTAAAGTCAGAATGAAAGAAACAATATAATAATTTGATATAAAAAAGGAAATACCATCGCTGGCATCAAAATATAAGCATTGTCTTTGTGGTTAGATTTGATCTCCCTCTCTCTCTCTCTCTCTCTCTCTCTAACTCTGATAACTTTCTGGATTATGAAAATGTGGTAAAATCGCTGGGATTATTGATCACACCCACCCTCGATTGGTCAAAACAAGTCATGACAATCTCTAGGCGTGTTCACGGGGTTTTGCACTTACTACGTTACTATAATAAGACATTGTCGATGAAGCTCCGCAAGAATCTAGTGGAAGCACTCATTTTTCGACTATGCGTGTGCGGTCTACAATGATGTAGACCAGACTAAAAACCTAAAACTGCAGAGGTTATTAAATGCCTGAGTGAGATTTGTATGGGGCAATATAGCGAGACATGACCATATCACCCCGTATAGACTGAGTTTGAAGTGGTTGTCGGTTGAATCCAGACGCTCATATCTCATTGGTTCCCTGGCGTTTAACATCATTGCTCATAAGTCATCATCATATCTGGCAGAACATTTCACCCAACTCAATACCTCAGGCCATATTCCTCGTTCCTCCTCTCGCCATCCACCTAGGTCACTCATGTACCTTCCACCACGCACTGAAGCTTTAAACAAATCTTTTGTTATCACTTCTATCTCTCTCCCTCTCTTTCTATCTCTCTCTTTCTCTCTCTTTCTTGGCATTATCTTGGCATTACTTTGGATGGAACCCTCTCCTGACGAGAGCAATGCACAATTACTGCTAAAAAATTATACTCTGCTTTTTCGGCTGAGAAAATACAGCTGTGGTTTGCCTAACAGCAAGAAGTTAACGCTAGTTAAGTCATTAGTTTTGCCGTACTTAGACTATTCCCCTGGTATTTTTTTGACCTTTCCAAGGAATTGTCACTCAGGTGGGCAAGATGCAAGAATGCTGCTCTCCGCTTCGTAACAGGTCTTTCAAGCATGTAGCTCCTACATACAAGAATCTCGAGCTACTCACGTATACTCGGAGACGTGATTACCTCTGTACCTGCCAATTGGTGAGTATTTGGATAACGGGACAACCGTTGTATCTTTGTGAAAGCTTTGAATTCCGTCCAGTGAATAAACTCGGTGCAATGTGCTGCTCAGATTTAGACCTAGTTAGCTAGCACGGAATGTTGTAGACTATCCTTTGCTTTGTAAGTGTCACGTCTGTGGAATTTGATCTCGTTCAAGGCGAAGCTATATCGACACATGATCACATGCGATGCAGATGTTTAAGTACATACGTCAGTTATAAAATACTTAATTGGTCTATGACCAGTTTTCGAGTTGTCTTAAATGGAATAAAGTTTTATCTTGGAGGTAAGCAGGGTTTTGCAAAGGTCATAGTACTCAGACTGGACTGTTGGGCGTTCTCAATGATGTTAGAAGAGCGATTGATTCTCGCTTCATCACGATTCTGGTTCTGTTCGACTTCCTTAAAGCCTTCGATACAGTGCCGCATGGTCCTTTTATCCAGAAGCTGAGAAAGATTGAATGCACCGATATAGTGCTAATTTGGTTTTATCGGTATCTTGTGGGTCGCGCACAAGCGGACGTAGAAGAGTACGGTGGGCTGTCTGACTGGCCCGGGGTCAATGCGGGCGTCCCACAGAGCAGTGTTCTCAGTCCGATTTTATTCTCTATTTTTATTAATGACTTACCAGAAGTTCTGAAATTTTGAATGATCATGCTCGTATTCCCAGCTGATTTTGAATTATGTATGCACCATTTAACTAAGATTCTAACACGGTCACTTCTTGTTAGTCTCGAGACTAACCCATTGAGCACAAAAGTCCAAAGAGCACATTGGTAAGAAAGAGGAGCGGGGACGCGCGCACAGCGTATAATATGCGTTAGGAGAGCGCGCGGAGAGAGCGGGCCATACAGTAGGTCTGTTCGTCTATAATTTATATATAGGTATACTAGTGTGCATAAAGTATGCGTAGGTAAAGAATGATTGTTTATTTAATACTAATGTTAATCTACACTCACGCTTTCACATCACGCATATACACATGTATGTCATATACATATTTACATATACATATACATACATGCCTGCATGCATACATATATACATATATTTATTGTAATGCAAAATAAACGGACTCTACAGTTTATAAATTTAACACAAAAAATGATTTAATATTTTTTACATGCAAATAATTATTGTTATGTATAACCACATCAAGATACATTAATTTTACATTTTCCAATTATTATTAAATTAAAAATGTACCTACAATTAGCACCTGATACGTTGTAAGCGAATAGGTTATCAATTTTGTTAGTTGCTTCTTCATTCTGCAAGCTCCAAAACAAGATAACCTGGTGTGTTACCGATATGCAATTTTATAAGCTTTTTTTACGTATAAATTGATTATTAAACTATATGTAGTTTAGAGAATATAAACTTATATTTTCGAATTATTATTAAATTAATAATTCACCAAAAGTTAATTAGCACCTGATACATTGCAAACGAAAAAGATTATATGTTTCAAGCTGTCTCCTTATAAATCAGTCTTGAAACTGTAGACTTTTGCTTTTACAAACTTTTTTATTAATTAAAGAAATATAAAATACCGAAATAAATGAATGTAACTATTTAAATATAAAAGAAATGAAGGTTTTCGTTTCTTCAAATTACATTAATAAATGAATTTATTCTTATTATATAAATATTAATTTTTCTAATTAATAAGGGTTATTTTTACTCGCACCATCTAAAAAGTTTATATTTTATAAACCTCTACGTATGGAGTGAAATTGCAATTTATTTCTTCGATAACTTTATTCTCCGTAGACTTACTTTATTCCCCGTAGACCTATTTTATTCATCAAAGACTCATTTTAATCGTCGTCGACTCATCTTATTTCATCGTACACTTATTTATTTTGCACACTTAGTTGACCATTTCCTACTAGTACAAAATTCATTTTATTATATTAATTTAAATATATCAAAAAATCTTACAATATTAAACAAAAGTGATTCCCTTGTATGAAGCAACTTTCATTCCGGGAATAAAGTTGCTAAATGGCTATTTATATTGTTATTTATTTATAATTGGCTATTGGTATATATAAATTTTCATCCTGATCATTTGAACGAAGTCACTTTATATGATAATACATATATATGTGGCGTCACGCTGCATACACTCGAACCAGAAAATGTCATATAAATTTACAAATATATTGTTGTATTTATACATATACATGTATACATATGTTCTCGGCAACTTTATTGGGCAGGCCCGACATTTCCTTTCGACCATCCTAGATACCTATGTGCACTCTTCCAGATTTTTCCTGCATGTACGTACATACAAAAAAGGGACAGTCTGTGCTGGTTTCAACATGCGAAAGAGTTTATTGCTCTTACCTGCATGCGCTCCACGTTCCTTCGGCACGAACAAGTTTGAGTGGGTAAATCTTGTTATTACACTACATTACCAAACGTTTTTCCGGGTTTTTCCGATCTCTCTTTCACGCGTCCTATCCGAGGTGACCTGCCAAATCATTGTTGACCAGAGAGAGACACACGCTCCGACACTCACACCGAACACTCGTTAACCTCGTACGAAACTTGTTAAATCAATTAAATAAATAAACTTCTACTAACATTCGTTCTCCATTCTCTCAGTACTATCAAACCCGACTCATATCCCATGCGGCAACCAAATATACAATAATACATTGCGCCTAAGGAGCATTATGCTCGCCCGCCAAACTCGCACTCGTTGAGAGAAAATAGCATTTTGCGGCTGAGGGCAAAATAGTACATTATGCACCAAGGGAGCAAAATGGCACATTCTCGGCGAGAGCAAGCTTGGCGGACGAGCAAAGCGAGGCCGCTACAGATGCACGAGCGAGAATGTTCCTTTGCTCCCGCGGTGCATATACTATTTTTTTGTCCTGAGGCCGCAAAATGCTGTTTTGCTCCCTGTATACACGTCGCAAAATAATGTATTCTCGGCCTCTCTTACACTGAACCACGCTCTTTCTATTTTCCGCTCGGTGTGCGAGAGACCGAGAATACATCATTTTGCGACCTGTATACAGGGAGCAGAACAGCATTTTGCGGCCTCAGGACAAAAATATTATTTTTTACCCTGATCATATAAAATGTCTACTTTATTAACCTCTACGAGTGGAGTAAAATTGCATTTTATTCCTTCGATCACTTTATTCCCCGTAGACTCACTTTACTCTCCGTAGATTTATTTTATTCCTCGTAGACTAATTTTATTCGTCGCAAACACATTTTATTCATCGTAGACTTACTTTTTTGTTTTGAACACTTAGTTTAGCCTTTTTATATAAATACAACATTAAATTTATTATTTTAAATTAAAAATATCAAAAAATTTTACAGTATTGTAAAAATTTAAAAATTAAAAAAAAAATTTGTTATTGAAAAGAGTGACTTTTCAATAATTAGGGTGAAAAATTTTATATGCACTTCGGGAGTAAAAGGTGATTATTCCCTTAGATGAATGATTGCCGAAAACTAAAGCTCGGGCTGCAACTTTTATCACGAGAATAAATGCCTTTTTTACTTTCTAAGTGCAAAAATAACTATTAAATTTCTACAATTTTCCAATATTATAAGAGATTTTTTCATATATTTAATGTAATATAATAAATTATAAGGGTAAGCGACTTACCAATCAGGTGAGTAACGAAAAAGAGTATAGAGAGGGCAGCGCGCGCGCGAACGCGCGAGAGTCGTGCGCGCCCAGCTGATAGTATCAAGATAGCGCGTGCATGGTGTAAAGAGTGCTAACGAAGCCGGGATATATTTTATCGGGTATTATATAATAGTGTTGGAGAACTTGGTGTGAATTGGTGTAGTTGAGTGTTCTGCCCACCACCTCCAACTTTGACGTGCGGAATTGCACGCTCCCGCTGGTCGTTGCGGACACAGAGGGGGACATGTATTATGACTGTTCTAGAGTCTTTCCATAGGACAACATTGCACCCACTTGCTGACAGTATTTGATTGCCCTGGTTTCTCCTTCATTCGACTTTCGTAACCCCTCAGGATTAGATAGTTTTGTTCTAAATGATCCCAAGCGCCTCGGATTCGATTCGGCATTCCAATGACTTTATAAGTCACGAAAGCCGTCAAGAGTCACCTATGGGATCGGTTTACCACGATCGGAGGCCACTTGAACAGTGTACCGAAACCCGTTACTGGGGCCCACCGCCTTGCGACGGCTAGCCTAGAGTCGTAATTCTCGGTTAGAATGCGGCGGTGTTTAGCTCACCGCCATCGTCCGCTTTCGAACATAAGCGGCGTCCGGGTTAATCTCGCTTCACCCGTCAAGCCTGCTTGCAACCACACACCCCGCAGAGTGCAACCCAATACTGGGGACACGCTGCCGTTTCACTTTCGACTCAGAGGTACACCAACGTGGGGCTCGGATCCCAGTCCCTGCGTACCAGAGTAAAGTCATCCTGGTCCAACTGTCGACATGCCGAAGCACGCCTTCCTATTTCTCCCCGGATCACCGGGAAGGTTTTGCGGTAGGTGGCCTAACGTTCGAATGTTCGTGAAGGGTAAAGCATTCGTCACTCTCTTCACGTACACTCTAAGGGATACCGTTCAAAAATCCCCTGAAAGAGAAAAAAGCGTACAAGCCAGAAGGCTTGCACGCTATAGCTTGTGAAGGATAAAACATTCGACAATCCTTCCACAAGCCATCCAAGGGATACCGTTCGAAAAATCCCTTGAAAGAGAAAAAAGCGTACAAACCAGTTAAAGGTTTGCACGCTATGGTGTTTAACATCTCCTTATGCAAAGTCTTCAGTTCGAAAGTATACCACAACTCGACTTACTAACTTTATACTCAAGGATCTTTTATGATGAAAGGGACACCCTTCTGTGAGACATCCCAGCAACACTCGTCTGGATGAGAAACTACTTCGGTCTGGATGTGCCCCAAGGCAGACCTCGAAAGGCCCATCTTAGTATTTTGACGCTGCACGTAGTACACCCCGAAGGATGTCTACTTTGATTTAGCGGCCGTCCCTTCATCCCTAGGTAGAGTCTCCCTTGACGAAGTCGCCCAGATGAATAGAATAATCGTTAACAGCGTATCTTCGACAATCTAAGCGTGTTAGTTAACCAAATATAGCAAGTTAAACAGTGAATCGCCGACACAGGCTCGACGAAACAGCTCGATTTCGAGGCGCACTAGTGGCAATCCTCTTCCTCCACTATTGTAGGAGGTCTATATCGGACTCTCGGAATTGGGGGCCGAGTCACTCACCCTCTCCCAACTCAGGAAATCTGAGAACAGGATTCCGCCAAGTCACAGAGGGGGACAGTCTTGACAGGCGTTCCGGCTATTGGAGCGAGAGAGAGAGGTAGATTCGAGGCGAATCACTCTCGGTCTTCCCGCCGGTTTTCCCGCCTTACAGATTACGGAGTTACATAGCGGTAAGTGATACACCACGTATAGACCCGCGTATCCCGTATTAGTTTACCCCAATATACCTGGTACGATCCAGGTGAGGAAACGTTCCTCCTTACTTCCCACTCTCGTGACAAATCCCGCCCGGGTAGTCAGGTCGGTGGTTCGCGGGAGCCACTTCACGAGGGAAGGCGCGCGTGACGTAGGCAGCTCCTACATCAGAGCTCCCTACGTCAGAGTTATATACGTCACACGGCGTGACGTCACAGTCATCAGGTTAAGTAACCGATCGTTCCCGGATCGGTTGTTTATAACGCGATCGCTAGTGGTTTTTAACTGATTGTTTTCGCGCTGACCTCGGGGGTAGTCGACGGTACGACTCCCCCTCAATTGTTATTGTCCAATTTGTTCATTATTGTTTACTTATGAAATAAATTGACTCGGCGAGATTATCTTTCTCGCCGACTAACACAATATTTCGCTTGTTAATGACATTTTTCCCAAGTGATAGTCCTTTCCAACGAATACCGCCCTCTCTGGCGTATAATCTAGTTGGCAATTTTGGGCATAGGGCCCAACACACGGTTTTCAAAGCCAAACAAAGTGTGTGGCGTTATTAACGGCATTGCACGGGAATCAAAGTGATGCCCGGCCGCATCGTGGGATTGTTATACTTAGGTTGGTATGTTGGGACAGATTGGGCCTAACCGGAGCCTTATATTCCCCAGTACTCACCCCGTTACAAAATTTAATTTGGCATTTGTAAGAAAAGGCTAAATTAAAAGTTCCAAAGAAACAAATTAGTCTACGACGAATAAAATGTGTCTTCGATGAATAAAATGAGTCTACGGGGAATAAAAAGACGGGGAAAAAAGTGTACGGGGTGAGAAATGAGTCCACGGGGAATAAAGTCACCCAAGGAATAAACTGCAATGTTACTTTATTCGTAAAGGTCAATAAAGTAGGTTTCTTAGATAATTAGAGTAAAAAATAGTATTAAAAATATTTCTAATTTCTGTAAGACAAATTTTGGTTTCGCTGTTGTAACTTTTTAAATAAATTCATGACATTTATTACCGACATATTCCGGACCAGAACTTTGAAATTTTTGTAAAATTTTTTTCTAAGGTCCTGTAATTAATGCTAATTAATGTAATAAATCCTGTAATTACAGCCTAGTTGATTAATTTGCTTTCTACGAAATCTGGAATAATGTAAATATTTAAAGAATTGTTATTCGAAAGCAAATTTTAATTTTAAATAATCATTAAAATACACAAAATAAGCATGATTAAAACGTACAATACATTAATAATTAACCTATTCAGGATATATTTGATCGAAATGTCGACCACAATTGTGATTAATTTTTGTGGTTTCGTAAATGCTTCAGACCAATTCAAAAGAATATTTTTCATTTTATCATTCAAACGGGGAGGATAGAGGAAGGAGATCAGTCTGTCAAAAAACAGTTGTATTTATAATAAGCTTCAATAAAGCAATATTTTACTAAAACGTACAAAACAAAATTTGACCAATAATTAAATATTTTTAAAGTCAAAGATGCCTCCATAACTTTTTAACACTTTTTTCGTATGTAGCGCTATCAATTACATAAATAAAAACACTCTTGTGCATTAACACACTACATTAAGATCCACGTAACCACGTGAAAAGCTCTTTAATTGTATAGAGTAATTTCGCGGAAAAAAGTTAATTTTGACGTAAAATTTCCATTCCGAAAAGGTTAATAATCTATAAGTTTATCCATATTTCAACCTTACCTTGCCCATAATTATAATAATTAAATTTGTACGTATTTATAAATATATTGAATAATTAATTAATTTAGTATAAAAAATAAATTCGTTTATTATTTACTAAAATTCTTATTCTCGATTAAAAATAATTAATTGAAAATGTAATAGAAAGACTCAATTAAAAATAATATTTTATACCCTACTTGGAGATAAGGTGGAGATTGTATTAAAATTAACACGTGTCTATTTACATCGACATGTATCGACAGATTATGAGAGGGATTAAATGGTCCCCTTTTGTGCGGTGCAGTTGTATAAAGAGACACACCGCTGGGGCGCCACACTCCTCAAATTTCCACATGGCACTACACTATTTTTTCACACGGCACTATCCAATCGGTGCGCGCAGGTTGAACCCCTTTAGTAGTTCTTTGGCCCACATCTTTTGACCACCGACACAACATTCCTCTCTCTTAATTATTAATTTTTTACTTTATGTGTTTTCATTTATATATTTTTTACACTTTTGTATATATAGTGCTTAGTACTTTCATTTATTCTTATAGTGTTTATAGTTATTGTATATTTAATTATAGCTTTAAGGTGTATATATATCTATATATATGTACATAGTATCGCGTGGTTTTCTCAGTATCTTTTATTTTTTTAGTACATATATTTAATGCTGAATTAGTGTTTTCTTTATTCATTATTACTAATAACTATAACTAGTAAGCAAAATGGATCATTACTAGCTTAGTTATATAAATATTTTTAAGGTCTACAAATAAGTTTTCTTTACTTTTTTAGTAAAAATAGTTAACAAAATATAAGCAAAAACCTCCTTTTCTCACTTTTCCTGATACCATCCCCAAGAATATTCAATAGTTACATACCCTCTTGAATTTTGTTTTTTAAATGACCCCTATTTAGTCTACTTTCCCTGGATTACATTCTGCATGCGGACAGGCGAGTCAAGTACACGTAATTTACGCCCAGTGGATTACAAAAATATAATAAAATATAGTAGTTATAAATTATCGAATCAATAAACGTGATTATATAATTTCTCAATTAATGTAATATATGATTTAGTACATGTATGAAGTAAAATTTAAATGTTATTACAATGTATAATATTATAATATAAATAAATAAAGTATTATATAAATATGAAATAACAGTATAAATTCTGTTTACTTACAAAAAATTGTGCAGTACGCATTAGTAATATGTCATGAAAATTATATATTAATTTTAAAATAAATAATATTTAATTAATTTTGATTTGCGCATAATATAATAGTAACTTCCTAATTGTCAATGCAATCATTCTGAAAATAATATACTTCATTACCAACGTACAGACTTGAATTAAAATATTTTTAATAAAATATGTAATACATGTGGGAGATTCCATGTCAAGTGACCCAGTTAAAAAATAGAATTTTGTTTTATTGTATGGAATCAGTAGACGATATATAGTATATATTATATATAAATACTTATGAACTCACCACTGTCTTTTAAAAGTTCACATGTACTTTGTTATTAATCCTGGGAAACCAATAATATATTTGTTTTATATAAAAAGTTTCAGGCATTCATCCAATTATATAACAGGTATAACCGGTTATACATACTGTTCTGATTTTATAAGCAGCTTTACAGTATGGTTGGATGCAAATATACGGTTGTTCTGTTTTTTTCATAAAATGCATCCGTTCTCTTTTTTAACGAATTTGACTAAAAACACCATAACTTTGTCTAGAATACTCTGCTGCACTCAAACTTTGCATCATTTCGAACAGATTCTTCTTGAAATTTATAAACTTTTACAAATTTAAAAAAATTATTAGGATTTGAGTTATTAAGTTATAAAAATGACCAAAATAATTCAATTTTCTGATTGGCTACAGCTCTGGTACTAATTGTAATTCAGGTCTAACAATGTAGGTACACTCTATTCAAGTAGATTTTTACTGATTCCATACTATAAAACAAAATTCTATTGTTTAGCTAGATCACTTCACATGGAATCTTCCATATATGTATATGTACAATAATACAGTTTGCAACAAAATTTTTTTGTTGCATGTGTAAAGTTGAAATTATTTAAATACCATTTACGCACATTATATAAAATATAATATTGTTGAGTACACGTTATTTTCGTTGATTTTTAACGCTTTTGCACTTACATCGGAAAGTATTGTTTTTCACTGTAGAACAATCTATTGTCGAGGAAGGGAAGTTACAGTAATTGTACAGAAATCATTATTATTTCATTACAATTAAACTTATCGGATTTTACTTAACTTTGACCTGAATTTATTATTTTTTACATAGATATGTTACAATTGAATTATTTTTTTTTTTTTTTTTTTTTTTTTTTTTTTTCGTGGGAAACTGGAGAAATCTTACATAAGACGACGACGAGGGTCCGCACTCGTCGCCAGTGCCGGATTCTTACCGGCTAAAACTCCAAACCCAACGCTTTCACCTGCCCAGCCCGGAACTGTTTTTCACATTACTTCAAGCTGGGAGGCGTGTCTTGTGACATGCGTCAATTCGGTCGGTCCTGTTTCTTCTTTCCTCCCTCGATGAGACTGCCACTTATCGTGAAGCGGCCTTTCTGGCGGTATCGAGCGCGCGCCTAAAGGTGGCACAGGCTCCGGACCCCGCCACGTGAGACACTCCCTCAGCATCCTTTGATGGACAAAGAAAGCATTTGGGAGCGCTCTTGCAGTTCTTAAGGTTGTGTCCAGGCTCGCCGCACTTGTAGCACGACGAGGACCTGTCCACTCCCTTACAATTCCGTTTCGTGTGGCCGAAGTCTAGGCACCGATAGCACCTCTCGACCAAGACTCGATCCCGAACGCGACAGCTTACGAAGCCGACGCAGAGATGCCGCATCGACTTCAACTTGTCAGCGCTCTCGTGATCCAGCTTCACGATGGCTGTCTTCTGTTGACTGCGGTTTAGGCCCAAAAGCGTCACCTCTCGGCCCTCAGGCGAAGAAGTAAGCACTTTATTTAGGGCTGCCACCACTTCGTCCCTCGTTGTGAGAGCGTCCAGGTCTCTGATCTCAAGGGTAACCCTTCGATCTCGGACTCGAACTTCTCCCATTCCTTGGGTAGCAGTACGCACTTTCTCCGCGAATACTGCCGCATCGGTTTTTTTTGCCTAGCCGAAGCAGGACGTCCCCCCGCCCTGTGGGCCGCACACTTAGAACCTGCGCGCCACTGTCGTCCGGATTCACTTCCTTTCGGAGCTTCCCCAGAACTTCAGCAAACGTTCGGTTCCTCGCGATTGTGACCACCAGGGTGGATACCGGCGCCTTCTGGCGCTTTCTCCTGTCAAGAGGCGCCTGTCCCGACTTAACCGTCGGCTTCTTCTTTTCCACCACAGGCTTGGACTTGGATTGCTCCTTGTCCTTACCAGGTGGTGGCACCTCCTTGCGAGGTTTCTTCTTCTTACGGGTTTTAGAGGCCTCGGGTGGGCTTTGAGGGCCCTCCCTACTCCTCTTTTGAGCCTGTATCTTGGCTGTAGCCGCGATGACGGCTTTAGCAATGATGCCTCTTCTCTTAGGCCGCCGACGATTCTCGTGGCCAACTCGATAAACCTCGACTTGGCACTTGTAATCATCGACTGCTAAAGACATCTTCTTCGTTTTCCCGTAGAGCTCTTGTACAAGAGCGTCTACTGTTTTCAACCCTGTTTTGACAACCATGGAAATGTTTGGCTGCTTTGCACAAGCTGCCAACATTGCCTGAAGTTCTTTTTTCAGATGGTCGTAAGTGGAGTCGATCTCCTCCTGCGCCTTCTCCACCTTCTCGTATTCCTTACGGAACACTTCTATCTCCTCTTGAGATTCTCTGCTATAGGCAGAGATGCCGCTGATGGCGCTACCAATGCTGGTAACGCTACCGCTTCGTAACCTGCTTGCAGAAGGAAGACTCAGCATCTGGGATAGCGGCTGCTGTTGGGGGTTTTCTTTCGAGGACCCCGCCTCTGACGTGATGTTAGAACTAAGCGGTTTGTGGCCTCCCCCAAAATCCATGAGGCCAGCGCCGGCCACCGGGGCTTTCACCCGGTCGGAACCGACGACGGGATTCACTCCTAGTTTGGAGTTGCCCGCTTGGGGTAGTATGTTTTCATCTCGCTTGCTCATACTTCTGGTTGTACTGTTTGGTCCACGGAGATTATTTTATTTCACCTCTACCCTTCACGCTAGAGTGACGAGCATTCCCCCATCCGCCACCCGGGGGACGCGCCGCATACGGGGACAGGACACCCCGCGCGGACAATTGAATTATTACTTAGTATAAAATCGACATTATTGGAATCGTCCCCATGATTCAACAATACATTTTTAAGTATATATAATAATAATATCGGTCTCTCCGAACTAAATGCTTTACTTTTAGAATAAAGCAGGCCTATCGTACTCTTTGTCCACTATGGTTGGTGGAAGTTCCCAGAGCACGGCCTTTTAAAATAAATAAAGGCGTTTCGTCCTCGATCTCCAGCTTGGACTCCTCAGTAAGGAACTGGAGATCTTACCTTAGACGCCTGTCGCAAGATGATCTGCGACGCCAGCAAGATGTTCTGCGGCTATATATATAGAAAATAGACGACGATCTCTCCAACGAGTGTAGAGAGATAGTCGTCTCCCTCCACCTTTTTCCTACCACCAGAGGGAGACGACTATTTCTCTACACTCGTTGGAGAGATCGTCGTGTATTTTCTATATATATATATAGCCGCAGAACATCTTGCTGGCGTCGCAGATCATCTTGCGACAGGCGTCTAAGGTAAGATCTCCAGTTCCTTACTGAGGAGTCCAAGCTGGAGATCGAGGACGAAACGCCTTTATTTATTTTAAAAGGCCGTGCTCTGGGAACTTCCACCAACCATAGTGGACAAAGAGTACGATAGGCCTGCTTTATTCTAAAAGTAAAGCATTTAGTTCGGAGAGACCGATATTATTATATATATACATATACACTACCGAACGATAAAAATTTTGTATCAATACATTTTTAACATTATAATTTGAAAAAATTACAAGTATTATTTATTACCCTTTCTAAATTGTAGAATTCATGCATACCAAACATGTTAATTTAAATACGTTTTTAAATGAGATAATATATACACAAATAAAGTTCAAATTATTATGAAAAGAAAACAAATCACAACACCAATGTACATATTTTTTAGATATTCTATTTGTTTATATAAAACTTTATATAAATAGCATTTTTTATAATATGTAAATTTTATAAAATTAACGTTTGTTAATTTATCTGTATATAGTTTTTGAAGAATGGGGTCACCGTCAGAACCAATTACTTCTGGTACAAAAAAATTTGAAAATCCTTTAGGAAGGAAAGGAGGACGCATAAAAGCATCCCATTTTTGCGGAGGCTATTCGTATAAAATAAATAGAACTAATGTTAAAGACAACAGCATTAAGAAAACAAATTTTTTTTATGATTTAAACTATTCTGTTTAAATTTAATTATAGGGACCAGAAGCCTGGATTAAAATAGAACAAAATGATTGATTATTAATAATAATGCATTTATTATGTTATGATTTAACGTATTATTCTCTTATTTTTTAAAAATAAATTGTATCATTATTCAATGTTATTTACAAAAATTCAAAAATAATGTGTAAAAGGGTAAAATAAATTTTTTTAAATAATCATTTTCAATATTTTTAAATTAAATTAACGTTTTATTATTATTACTGTTGTTAAAATATCAGACCTACCATACCCTGTAATAATGTATTACGGGTAAAAATAGTATTTTTCGTAACAAGGACAAATGCTATTTTTTGGTATTTTAGTCGCAAAATTCGCTTTTACGGCCTCATATGAGGACGCATAATGCGTTAATAAATATTTTACAGGCTCTTTATAAAAATGCTATGCACTCGAAATGTGCAGTGAAAAAAAAAACAAAAAAATGCAGCAAAGCATGCATTATTAAAATTATTCATGGGATTGGCGTATCTACCATCCAATAAAATAAGTGAAACATTAAAACGTCTTATTGAAGAATGTCACAGAAATGGAGCCGAAGATTTCAACAGCTTTATTTCATATTATGAGGAAGAGTAGATAAAGTAAGTAAAGCCACAAAATTTTTCGATCTACCGATTAAATAGCGCCACAAACAATTATTTAGAATCATATCATAGGACTCTAAAGGAAAAATTGAAAAAAACCTGCAATAACAACTTTATTAAGTACGTTCAAAATGTCCATTTTAAATATATATATATATACAGAAAATACTAAAATTAAATACTATGTATTACTGTTTCAGGAAGACTAAAACAATTGTGCATTACCAATTGGATTAATTTAAAAACGCTCCAAAATGATCGTAATCCATGTATTTCAACTAAAAAAGTATTTTCTTTGGCAAAAGAAAGAATTGAAAAGTATTGGAATATGTTAGAAAAAATGAAAGAACAGCTTGGGAAACAATACATGTGTGCAAATGTTATTGAAGATAACTACATCGGAGACACATTCACAATTGGGTATAAAAGCGAGATTGCAGAGGACAGAGATTTAGACAACGGAACTCTGCCGGAAAGAGAAGGTATAGATTATACATTTATCTTATTATTTTAATATGTGAGGCGCCATTAACCCCGCAAATATGTGTATGGAGAATTCCACGTCAAGAGGGCGGATAATAAAAGTGAAAGTTTTTCACAATACAGAAAAAATTTTTAAGGATAGAGTATGTTCGAAAATGATAAAAAAAAAAAAAAAAAAAAAAAAAAATCAATTTTTTTTAGTAACATGTTCTATATATTATGTAGAATGTGTGTAAACAATTTTTAAGAAGAAAATGTAATTTTAAAAAATTATTGAATAAATTTCAATATATGGTATTGAAACGAGATACTTAGTTTAAACGTTAAAGTTATCATAGGGATGTACTGTTGCCAACTGTATCACCATATCGCCAACTTTCGATGTTGATGTCTCTAAGTCCACGTGTTGAGATAACCTATAAATAAATAAATAATAAATATACGATTTAAATAACATTTACAATTATGTATAGTTAAAATAGTTTATGTAACATCATTTTTTATATTTTTTATGTATAATATATTGTTGATGTTTATTGCAAAGTGAAAAATAAACAAATAACTATATATTACTGGATTTTAAATTGTTTAATTACATAATAATTATATTTTTATTTATACTAACAAGGGGAGTACATGACCTCCGGGAAACGGATCTCATCCTAACTTTGGTATGTCTTTTATAATATAAAAATATGAAGAAAGCCAAGTTGTCTCTTGGCAATGGCCACTTTTACGGAAGTTATTCGACATCCAATAATAATAGTAGTAAAAAATACTTCCAATTCGGTCGCTTATAACTCGGAAACAAATAAAGATAAACAATCGAACCAAAAACCAGAAGAAAGTTGAGTTCAAATAGATATGGTAAAAAAAAAAGAAGCTTAAATTGCTTAATTTGAAGCAAAGTTATGAAGAAAATAAGAAATTGAAGACTATTAGGCCAAAAGAAACAATAAATTTTTCATATTAAATTTTGGCCTAAAAGTCTTCAATTTCTTATTTTCTTCATAACTTTGCTACAAATTAAGCAATTTAAGCTTCTTTTTTTTCAAACCATATCTATTTGAACTCAACTTTCTTCTGGTTTTTGGTTCGATTGTTTATCTTTATTTGTTTCCGAGTTATAAACGACCGAATTGGAAGTATTTTTTACTACTATTATTATTGGATGTCGAATAACTTCCGTAAAAGTGGCCATTGGCAAGAGATAACTTGGCTTTCTTCATATTTTTATATTATAAAAGACATACCAAAGTTAGGATGAGATCCGTTTCCCGAAGGTCATATACTTCCCTTGTAAGATTATTGTAAAAATTTATATTTTTGAATTTTATTTTATTATATCGAGTCAAATTATTTATAAATTGTTTATATTTTTAATTTAATACATCCGTACCTTCTTCGTATTGGTGTGTCAAATTTGGCGGGATACTTACATTTAGATAAAGGGCCTAAGTCCCATGTTTGGTATTCAGTTCCTTTCCTGGAAACGACCAACAAGGTAAGGACCGGCTCATGCGTACGGAGAACTAGGTCCAAGTCGGGAAGCATCCTCGTGGTGCAACCGGCGTTCCTACCTTTTCCTGAGATGTTTTGACAGGCTTATCATTTAAGAGAACTTGTCAAAACAGTCTATCCTTGTTCACTAACACGCGCGCCATCGTCACGATATTTTTTTTAACTATAAGTGCATTGAATTTTTTGAATCTTATTTGTATATTTCAATTAATTTGAATAAATTAATAATATAATTTAAAAATAAAATCTTTTTATTTTTCACACCATCCTTCCTAATTGTCTTATAAAAAGAACGTTATAATTTAAATATTAACCGCTGTAACGATGTACGGGCTTCATGAGAAACATTATAAACAATTTATATGGCCTAGTTATTATCTTCAAATCTTAAAATATTTATAAGCCCAAGAAATAAAGATGCCTTTGCATATATCATGCAATGCTTATATACATATTTTTTTATTTACTGAGTTTGTGCCGTTTTCTGGCACCTGCCGATCGGAAAATAGTCATGGCTAGCCGAGTCAGATCATAAGGCGCATGTATGGTTACCAGCAATGACCCATAGTACGGCGCGTAACGGGGCGTCAACCGAGGCAATATATGGCTAGATCATAGTAAGGCTCACCTTATTCTCGCCTTTTCAAAATCTAATGTAAATATTTTGTATTTTCATTTCAAAATAAGTAAGGGCTTCAAATGGTACGATACAGGCAAGCCATGACATCTAGAAATCAGCTGAAGCAGTTGAGGTTATTTCTTTTCGTGATTTTCAAAAAGTGTATGTATATACAATTCCGACATGTGTAGTTACAAATTTTAAGTTTTAATGCATATTTGCAAAAAAAAAAAAAAGAAACACAGTTATATAACCAACGTATGAGCTCTTATACACACTTATATTTATACATTAAAGAAAATGTATAAATATAATGTATTGAACATTAAAAAAATAAAACATTTATTTTAGAATAGTATATGTCCTGCTATATTAATTATTATTTATGTATTCGAATAAATTTTATCTTATGTAGTACATAATCTAATAGTTTAATATCGAAAAACCCCTTCTGCCAAGGTGTAAAAATTCGCAAGTATGGCGTAATTCCGATCACACTTTTACAATTGTTATCTAATAGCTAATAATCTAATTTTAACACACAACTTTTTTCTACTTAAAACAATAACTTATTAAATTTTTTTAATTCTTAAAAAGCTTTAGCAACAGAAAGTACTGAAATCAAATTGGAATCGACAAGTACTTAATAAATCTCACATGTTTTCAGAAAGGCGAGTAAATTACACATAATTTATAATTTTTACCCTAGCATGTCTTACAGCAATAAATAAACAATATTACTTATAACAAGGAACCGCCCTCAAGCTACCTCCTTATTTTCCTCTCCAGGCCCCTCACTGTATAGCAAAACCGATGGAGCTGCGACTTTGGAGAAAGCAGGAAAACAAGCGCCAGCCAAAATAACACAGAAAAGTGCTGCCGAGAAGCCGGTACGCGCCGACCCAGCATCCACGCGAGGAAGGCAGAGGGCTCAGCCCACCCACTCCAATTCACGGGTGAAACGACTCGAACAGACTGACGATCAGGCGTCACTACCGACTCCGGAGGAAACCACAAATACTGCAGACCAACAAAGCTAATTTCAATGCAACGAGGAGGTGCATGCGGCATCAGTAAGAGATAGAATGTTAAGTTTGCGCACGGCCCCCGATATATCAAGCGAACAAACTGTCGCGGGTGTCACAAGTGCATTGCATGAGACACTTAGGCTCGTTAGGGATGCGTTAAGCGAAAACGGTTCGCGAGTAACTTATAGACGAACAGACCTACTGTATGGCCCGCTCTCTCTGCGCGCACTCCTAGCGCATGTTTTACGCTGCGCGCGCGTCCCCGCTCCTCTTTCTTACCAATATGCTCTTTGGACTTTTGTGCTCAATGGGCTAGTCTTCATTGTGAATTCTTGAAGACTAAATTATTTTTACAATGTCAGAACCTGAGCATTAATATGCTATATAGATATACACATCTCTACATGCACTTATTCAAAATGAATATGTCTTAATGTATCAGCGGCTCTGTATCTCCTATCTTATAGAATCGTACTATGGATTTTTGTAGCGGGGCAGTAGCAGCCACCTACTGGATGGGGCCTGAACTAAGAGTTTAACTACAGATAACACACGTACACGGATATATTCAAGATTAACTTATAATTGAATTTCGTCGATCAATTTACAATACTAATACTGAACAAGGAAACTGATTTCCTTAATAAATAAATCACAAACTTTTGTCACTAAAATTTGCTTTTCTCACAAACACTGTCTCAGTATCAAATTCACCGTCACAGTTTGTCACTTGATGATGTACGAAGATTTGAAACAACCGTTTTTGACCCTTGATAAAGACGGTCGGTACCACCGTCACGCTATAATAAACTGCTCGATAAGGATACTCCTTACAGAATTCCCTTTCGATGAATCTCCCTGCGACGTTAAGCAATACAACATCGATCTCCCTCGATCCAAACAGCTGAAAAGTGTAATAAAAGATGTCACAAAACAAGTCACTGGGATGCCCGGACACTGCAGCAATACGCAAACTCCCAAAAAACATCAGCAAACGACACAACTCGCTGAAACAGCGGAAGCAGACTCAAGGCACGAGCATGATTGATTAACTTTATTAGTCCTTTGGGATTGAAACCCCGTAGGCACTTACAATGATAAGTACAAGTTGATTAAAATATTTAAAATAATTATAGTCGATTTACAATTGTGTATACAATAAATAATTTAAAGAATTCAACTTAAAACTAATTAACGCATTTACTTATTTTGCGTTGCAATTGATACGTACATCTGGTATTAAAAAATATAATATAACAATATAAAATAACAATATAAAAATAAAATAAAGTTAAACAACAACTATTTTGTTAAAATAACAAAATAAAATAGTAATAACCTTAACAATAACATAATATGAATTAAATAAATAAATAACAGTTATAACGCCAAGAAACAGTGATCAATTTACAATTTTCATTTCCTTCTAGTCGAGGTGAGGGATTAGCGGTGAGTGATGCCCTCATTTTGCATTCTAGTGGCCCAGGCAGTTTGGTCGAGTCCAAACAGGTGTTGAAATACAGTAATTTTAAAATGGCTGATAGATGATTTGTCGAATGTATATGGAGGAAGTTCATTTATGATCTTAGATGATGTAATGATAAATGATTTGTTCAATGCCTCAGTACGGGGGGGAAAGTAATTAAGTGATTTTGATGGATGACGAGAGGAAGTGCGGGGGTTATGTTGGGGGGTGTTTAATTTGATGAAGTGATTTGCCAGATAAATAGGAGAGTTGTGAGTGATGATACTATATGCAAGTGAACCAATGAGATATGAGCGTCTGGACTCGACTGACTACCACCTGAGACCTAACCTATACGGAGTAACATGCTCTCTTCTCGCTATGTCCCCCACACGAACCGAACACATGCATTCAGCAGCCTTTGGGGCTTCAGTTTTCTGGTTTGGTCTACGTCATTGTAGACCACACACGCATAATCGAAGTGTGGAAAAACAAATGCTTCTACTAGTCTCTTCCTAAGTCCTCGTGACAAAGTCTTTCTGTAATAACGCAATGAGTGTAAAACCCCATGTACACGACTCGAGATAGATAACACTTGCCTTGTCCAATCGAGAGAGGGAGAAATCATGACCCCAAGCGATTTAACCTCACATTCATAATTCAAGAAATCCGTTCCCAGTTTAACCATCGTGGCAGTGTTCAAGTCAATACGCGATAAAAAGGCCTGACTACCCAGAATCATAACATTCGTTTTTTTACATTTAGCTTAAGTCCGTTTGTGCGAGCCCATAGGGCTATTGCATTAGCATCTTGTGTAATACGTTGTACCCCTACTTCGAATTCTGACGGAAAAAACGAATGGTATACCTGGGCATCATCGGCAAATAGCATATAATCGCTATGTGTAAAAACTTTCGGCAGATCATTAATGAATATAGAGAAAAGTATTGGGCCAAGAACACTGCCCTGAGGCACTCCTGCATTAATCTCGAGCCAATCCGATAGCTCGCCAGTCTCACTCTCTACTGCATGCATGCGACCTACAAGATACCGATAAAACCAGGTCAGTACATTATCGGAGCAACCAATTTCACTCAGTTTTTGTATTAGTTTATCATGAGGTACAGTGTCAAAGGCTTTGGAGAAGTCGAACAGGACAAGAATCGTGATCTTTCTGGCGTCAATGGCTCTCCTAACATCATCTAGAACACCCAGGAGTGCTGTCTGGGTACTATGTCCCTTGCGAAACCCTGCCTGTCTACAATAAGAATATGATACTCCTCTAGGTATTTAGAAAGCTGGTTGTGCACAAGTCTCTCCAAAATTTTTGAAAGCTCACAAAGCTTTGCAATCGGCCTTATATCAGAGCACGATTCAACCCTGCCCGCCTCCGCCAATGGAAAAAGCAGTACCTTTTTCCAGCATTTAGGAATGTATCCAGCTAAGAGTATGTCATTAAAAAGATCGACAAGGTGCAGTGTTAAATGAGGCACCAACAACTTTAGCATATCCACAGATATGCCATGAATCCCCACTGCCCTTAAGGACACTCCCTGAATTGCATATTGTACTCCTTTTGCGGTTATATAGGAGAAATGAAAAGAGGAATATGAGGGTGACATAGGACATGAATTGCATGAAATGGTTGAAAATGTTTGAATAGAAAGTGGTTGGACATGATTTGAGACAGCAGCATAATGACTGTTTAACTGATGAGACGTGAAAAATTTAAACGGTGACGGATTTGTCTTTGAGCTGAGGCCCATGTTTTTGAGGTATTTCCAAGATTTCTTAGGTTCATTTGTTCTATGAAGTTTCTTTGCCAGGAAGTGAAATTTACTCGAGTTAACAGCATTTGAGACATGATTTCGAAGACCTTTATATGTGTTGTAATCATCAATTGAACCAGTAGTTCGAAATTTTCTAAAGCTGCGTTTCTGTCTTTGATGCTTACTTTAATATCCTGAGAAATCCATGGCTTATATTAAATAATTCAAAGTTGTTGTCAAGTTTTTCAAGTTTTTGCTTAACCCATCAAGTCCCAACCGACTATTTCACAGTCGATTTGTTTTTCGCTTAGAAAAAATAGAGAATGGACTAGAATAAAAAAGGAAATGACTGTTTCTTATGTAAAATTACCTGCTCTATCTGAATTCAGCATCAGATTTTCATTTTTTTCAAATGGTCGTTTTACTATGTGCATTTGATTTTGTCGTCAAAATTAGAAAATAATGGCCCACAGTCGATTTTCAAAAAATGGAATTTTTTTTTTAATTTGAGCGGCTATATTGAATTTTCCGTGGAAAATATCAAAAATCTGATGCTGAATTCAGATAAAGCAGGTAATTTTACATAAGAAACAATCATTTCCTTTTTTATGCTAGTCTATTCTCTATTTTTTCTAAGCGAAAAACAAATCGTCTGTGAAATAGTCGGTTGGGACTTAATGGGTTAATAAAAGTACAATCAGCTTTCGCACTATTAAAAAGAAAAGCAGTCTGTTGAGATTGTGTTAGGGTTACTCGGCAAATCCATATTGGTACCAGTATAATTAGTCTCAGGCGAATTATCTAATTGACTGCTACAAGAAGAATTAAGAGTGCAGTCAAGATTTCGCGCCAAATCGAATGTAGAATGTCGAGCAGATACCGATAATATAGATGAGGATACAATATTAATATTACTCAAGTACTGCGATTTAAGTATTGGGCCGCTTAAATTCAAATTACAGCATAGATCGCTCGGCTTATTTTTTAAATACTGTTTTACACAGCCCGGATGAAAAATACTATCACACACAGTACACACTCTAATATAAGTGGAAATACTTTTTGTGCATCTAGAACATTTAATAACATTCACTTTGGAGTGTCCACTCAATAGAGGTCATAAATATGTCAAAATATTAGTTTAAAATGTAGTATAAAAGATAGTTGAGCAATGTGCACGCAGAGTAAAGTCACCCATAAGTACGTCACACAATGTAATTTAATATAATGTTCTATAGTATAGCGCGCCGCTAATATTAATAATAAGTAAAGTGTAAAGCGTAGCACAGTACGTATAAATGAATACATATGTATATACATGCACATACATATATATACATGCTTGCATATCACGCAATAATAACAAGTGTAACTATATTACAATAAGAGTGCTGAATAATAACAGGCGCACATGTGGTAGCGCTGTGTATAAAAAAGAAAATAAAATAATAATTTAAAAATTAAAAATCTCTCTCTTAAAATTAAAAATAGACATAAACTCTCAAAACCAGTATAAGTGGTACCATCTAGCGGTGAAATTGTAAACTACGTAGACGCAGAGTGATACGTGCCTCGTGTTAATTTAACCTAGCAAGGTTTCCACCAGGGTTTCAACAAAACTAAAAAAGTTCTTAAAAAAAAAAACTCGCCGTCAATGACTTCTATCTGGAACAATCTGCAACGGAAGAAAAAAATAAACATAAAGTAGAAAAAATGCTCGAACGAATAAGAAACTTAAAAACACAACAAAGAATTATTTAGTTGATCCTAATAAATTTATAAACTTTATTGAAAATTCCCAAAAGAAGACATGTATTCTATGACTGTTCTAGAGTCTTTCCATAGGGCAACATTGCACCGTCTAGCTGACAGTATTTGATTTCCCTGGTTTCTCCGTCATTCGACTTTCATAACCCCTCAGGATTAAGTAGTTTTGTTCTAAATGATCCCAAGCGCTTCGGATTCGATTCGACATTCCGATAACTTTATAAGTCACGAAAGCCGTCGAGAGTCACCTATGGGATCGGTTTACCGCGATCGGAGGCCACTTGAACAGTGTACCGAAACTCGTTACGATGGCCCACCGCCTTGCGACGACTAGCCTAGAGTCGTAATTTTCGGTGAGAATGCGGCGGTGTTTAGCTCCCCGCCGTCGTCCGCTTTCAAACATAAGCGGCATCCGGGTCAACTTCGCTTCACCCGTCAAGCCTGATGATGACGATGATCAACCCGACACGCTGGCGTTTCACTTTCAACTCAGAGGTACGCCAACGTGGAGCTCGGTTTTCCCAGTCCCTGCGTACCAGAGTAAAGTCATCCTGGTCCAACTGTCGACATGCCGAAGCACATCTTCCTATTACTCCCCGGATCCCCGAGGAGGTTTTGCGGTAGGTGGCCTAACGTTCGAATGAATGCAGTTTACAGGAGAATTTCCTTTGCATTCCGTGAAATGTTAGATCCCTCTATTCTCGTCGTTCACTACTACTCACTAGTAAACTCGGTTCGCATGGCCACGTGTGGTTCGCTCAACCCGAAACGGTTCAGGTAAGACTTAAAAGATCCGTGTCCCGTTAGGAACTGCGATGTATAGTGGTTAGGCTTTAGCCATCCCTTTCGCATCCTGTCATCAACATTGCTGAAGTACTTGTGTGTCTCTGAACCTTTGCCCGTGGAATCCCACCTTCTCTGCCATTGATCCATGATTTGCTTTCGAACTTTATCTTTCTCAATGGCAGTCGGGTCTTTCGAGTTTCCACTTCGGCTTCGTTCGACTGGTTCGTCTGACGATTAGACAACTTCGCTACGCCTAATATGGTAATGAGCGACCCTCTCATCTAACAATAAGTCGATGGGAGGAGAGGCAGAGATCACCTGAAGTGCCTCATGGGAGACAGTGCTATAAGCTTTCGAAGTCCAGACTAGGGTCCTCCTTTGCAAAGTAGCAAGGATTCTCCTGCTGTGACTATTATCCACCATCCTGCCGCAGCGTAGGCGACAATTAGGATGAAGAGGCACTTATATATCAGACTGAGGGATTTTTCTTTCATCCCCCAATTCGCGCCAGAGAGGAGATGTAGTCGACCGAGGAGGTCGAACCACTTTTTCTGCACATTTTTAACGTGCTGAATGACTCCAAATCTAGGTTCGAATGTGACGCCCAGGTACTTCATTTCTTTAAGCATACGAATGTTTTGGCCTCCCAATTTGTCTTTGGGAGGCTTGCTTGAGTCAAGTTTGCCTTTCAATAATATCATTCCCGATTTGGGAATTGATACTTCCAGTTTATGTAGTTTGCACCAGTTCTCGACAATGTTCATCATACGCTGCGCCTCTGTTTCAAGGTGACGCCGGCTCTTGCCTTCGACGATTGTTATAATGTCGTCGGCATATGCTATCGAATTAAAGCCAGCGTCGTGAAACTCTTTGAGTAGGGTGTCATAGTCTAAGTTCCATCCAAGTGGACCGAAAATAGACCCCTGTGGGCAACCTTTAGTTACTTCCTTTCGTGCTTCGTCGTACGTAACTCTCATGCACACCGTTCGATCTTGGAAGTAACTTTGTATAAGGTTATAGACGTTTGTGGGGCATTGTCTGTCTTTTAGCTGTTTTAAAAGACTAGGCCACCACAGATTGTCAAATGCCCCAGAGATGTCGAGTGGGAACGCTAAAGTAACAATATAAAGCTAATCACAGTTTTCGCTCGTTCGCTAAATTGGGGACGGATCACCCTCAGTCGCAACTCTCTCCTCCCAAGCCGCGGAGTCAGACTAAGAAAATGTGTGAAGGCAAATTTTTGAAAGGGTTTATGTGAGATGGATCGAACGACGTGATAGAAAGTGATTTAATAATTTAGATGCAGTGATTACGAAAGATTTATGGAGCGATTCAGTACGAGGTGGATGATATGTCAATGGTTTAGGAGAATGACGAGATGAAGTACGTTGATCAGATGAGCTACTGAATCGAGTGAAATGATCGGAAAGATAATGAGGGGAATCATGCGACCAGCAGGATGCTGAATGATAAAGAACTAATGAAAAATAACCGTCTCGACTCCATCCCAACTACAATCTGTATGGCGTCACGTGATCGAACCTACGTAAATTTCCCCAAGCAAATCTAACACATGCATTGAGGAGCCTCTGGAGCTTTAGGTTTCTGGTCTGGTCCAACTCGTTATAGACCGCGCAAGCGTAATCAAATGAGGAAAAATTAAGACCTCTACAAGATATTTGCGTGTATTCCTGGAGAAGGCCCGTCGATGGAAACGGAGTGAACGCAAGATTCCGTGAACCCTCTGAGAAATGGCCAAAACGTGCTTGGACCAGTCCAGGCTAGGTAGTAGCCAGACACCCAGTGATTTTACCTGATTTTCATAATTAAGATAGCTATCCAGAAGCTTAACTCGCGGGGCAGTGGCTAGATCGATGCGCGAGACATATGCTTTACTGCCCAGGATCATTACTTTGGTTTTATTCACATTTAAATTTAGATCATTTATGGAGGCCCAAGACGCAATAGCGTTAGCATCATGAGTGATTCTTTGTATACCCAATTCGAATTCCCCCGGAGGAAAAGAGTAGTAAACCTGGGCATCATCAGCATATATCATGTATTTACTAAATAAGAGTACATTAGGGAGGTCGTTGATAAAAATCGAAAAGAGTAAGGGACCCAAGACACTGCCCTGCGGTACGCCCGAATTTACCTCAAGCCAATCGGAACAGACTCCCAACTCGTCCACTACGACCTGCGAACGACCAACTAAGTAGTGGTAAAACCACCTCAACACAGTGTTCGAACAACCCACATCACGTAATTTAAGTAATAGAGGACCATGCGGTACTAAATCAAATGCCTTAGAGAAATCGAACAGGACCAATATAGTGATTAAACGTGAGTCAATAGCCCTTCTGATGTCATCGAGGACACCCAAGAGAGCAGTTTGCGTGCTATGACCCTCGCGAAACCCCGCTTGTCTGTCTATCAATATCTAATTTGACTCTAGATGAAATGATAACTGCGAGCATACCAGACGTTCAAGTAATTTAGAGACTTCGCAGAGTTTAGCAATAGGCCTAGTGTCCGAGCATGATTCGATCCTGTTCGACTTCGCCAATGGAAAAAGCAAAGACCTCTTCCAACATGTATTCTATGACTGTTCTAGAGTCTTTCCATAGGACATTTCTCCGTTATTCGACTTTCGTAACCCCTCAGGATTAGATAGTTTTGTTCTAAATGATCCTAAGCGCCTCGGATTCGATTCGGCATTCCGATGACTTTATAAGTCACGAAAGCCGTCAAGAGTCACCTATGGGATCGGTTTACCACGATCGGAGGCCACTCAAACAATGTACCGAAACTCGTTACTGAGGCCCACCGCCTTACGACGGCTAGCCTAGAGTCGTAATTCTCGGTTAGAATGCGGCGGTGTTTAGCTCACCGTCGTCGTCCGCTTTCGAACATAAGCGGCATCCGGGTTACTCTCGCTTCACCCGTCAAGCCTGCTTGCAACCACACACCCCGCAGAGTCCAACCCAATACTGGGGACACGCTGGTGTTTCACTTTCGACTCAGAGGTACACCAACGTGGGGCTCGGATCCCAGTCCCTGCGTACCAGAGTAAAGTCATCCTGGTCCAACTGTCGACATGCCGAAGCACGCCTCCCTATTACTCCCCGGATCCCCGGGGAGGTTTTGCGGTAGGTGGCCTAACGTTCGAATGAATGCAGTTAGCAGGAGAAACTCCTTTGCATTCCGTGAAGCGTTAGATCCCTCTATTCTCGTCGTCCAGACGAGGCCGTTCAAATCAAGGGTTCTAACTATTCCACGATGGGATTCAACTGGCGTTCCCTGTTGAGAGAAGCCTTAAGCACTCTGTATGGACTGGAGAGTCTGATGAGACAGTCTTACCAGCTTCACAGTACAGTGCTTCATGCATGATTGCCAGGGGAGTGGCCGTTTCCTCGAAACATCCGCTCTTTGACTATCACACGGGTTAGGCGTCTTTGGAGTCTGGGGTCTGTCTCTGGGGTTGTCCTCAAGTTCCAGCTTGGAAGGTACTACGTACCTTTTAGCAAACTTATTGAATGCCTGGTACAATTCCCGGCTACTCACCAGTAAACTCGGTTCGCATGGCCACGTGTGACCATGTTGCCGGACCAAGTTAACCAGGGGTGTCCGGATCTCAACTACGTAGGGACAATCGAAGAGTATGTGACTAGAAGTTTGTTCCTCTCCACATTCACATCTCGAATCTTCGCTCAACCCGAATCGGTTCAGGTAAAACTTAAAAGATCCGTGTCCCGTTAGGAACTGCGATGTGTAGTGGTTAGGCTTTAGCCACCCCTTTCGCATCCTGTCATCAACACTGCTGAAGTACTTGTGTGTCTCTGAACCTTTGCCCGTGGTAATCCCATCCTTCTCTGCCATTGCTCCATGATTTGCTTTCGAACTGTATCTTTCTCAATAACAGTCGGATCTTTCGGGTCTCCACTACGGCTTCCGTTCGATTGGTTCGTCTGACGGTTGGACAACTTCGCTACGTCCTGATATGGTAATGAGCCACCCTCTCATCTAACAATTAAGTCGATGGGAGGAGAGGCAGAGATCACCTGAAGTGCCTCATGGGAGACAGTGCTATAAGCTTTCGAAGTCCAGACTAGGGTCCTCCTCTGCAAAGTAGCAAGGATTCTCCTGCTGTGACTGTAGCTTAGTCCACCATCCTGCCGCAGCGTAGGCGACAATTAGGATGAAGAGGCACTTATATATCAGACTGAGGGATTTTTCTTTCATCCCCCAATTCGCGCCAGAGAGGAGATGTAGTCGACCGAGAGGTCGAACCACTTTTTCTGCACAGTTTTTAACGTGCTGAATGACTCCAAATCTAGGTTCGAATGTGACGCCCAGGTACTTCATTTCTTTAAGCATACGAATGTTTTGGCCTCCCAATTTGTCTTTGGGAGGCTTGCTTGAGTCAAGTTTGCCTTTCAATAATATCATTCCCGATTTGGGAATTGATACTTCCAGTTTATGTAGTTTGCACCAGTTCTCGACAATGTTCATCATACGCTGCGCCTCTGTTTCAAGGTGACGCCGGCTCTTGCCTTCGACGATTGTTATAATGTCGTCGGCATATGCTATCGAATTAAAGCCAGCGTCGTGAAACTCTTTGAGTAGGGTGTCATAGTCTAAGTTCCATCCAAGTGGACCGAAAATAGACCCCTGTGGGCAACCTTTAGTTACTTCCTTTCGTGCTTCGTCGTACGTAACTCTCATGCACACCGTTCGATCTTGGAAGTAACTTTGTATAAGGTTATAGACGTTTGTGGGGCATTGTCTGTCTTTTAGCTGTTTTAAAAAAGACCACAGATTGTTAAATGCCCCAGAGATGTCGAGTGGGAACGCTAAAACGTAGTTGCACTGGCTTTCCTCAACTATTCGCGTCAGCCTTATTATCGCATCTTCTGTCGACTTTCCTGGTGTAAAACTGTATTGGTCAGTCGACGTACTAATGTGTGTGCGCTCTGATGTTTGTCCTGACTCCGAGTTCACAGGCTGTTTTAGTCGCTCTATAATGAGCCTTTCCAACGTTTTACCCATTATGCTTAGCAAGCATATGGGCCTATATGACTTAACAACCTGCTCATCTTTGTCAGGAGCTTTGAGCAACGTAATTAGCATTCCCTCTTTCCATCTCTTTGGGAAGACACCATACTTGAGACAAGCATTGTATAATTTGTCAATTTCGTCTAGCAGTGGAATTGCATTTTTAAGTACCTTTGCTTCAATTCTGTCAGTACCTGGACTCTTCCCGCTTTTGTTGGTTCGAATTGCTTGAACTATTTCAAGCCGGGTAAATGGAGGTGCCTCACTCGAGATATATTCCTCCAGGCAAGCCTGTCGGATCTCATGGTGAGCTTCTGGCTCTCCTGATTTGTCATCGTCTGGTACTAACTGTTGAAGCAGAGATTCGCACGTTTCCTTCCAGGTAGTTGTCGATCCGTTTATTCCTGTCACTGTATTGAGAGCTTTGGTGGTGCTCATCTTGCCCGATACAACTCGGTACGGAAGACTCCATACGTCTTTGTTGCCTTCGAGTGTGATGTAGCTCCTCCAGCTCCTCTTTCTGGACTTACTTGTTTCAGACTTGTATTCTCTCTTAGCTTTTCTTACATGTTTGAGCGTTTTGTTCTGGAGTCTTTGCGATCTGGTCTCAGACGTCCCGCTTCTCTTCCTCAGGTAGAGCCATTTCCGTTCGAGTCTTTTGGTTCTACATTTGAGGTGTGTCAGCCGTGGGTTCCACCATGAAGCAGATTTAGAAAATCGCTTCTTCATGGGGATCGCCTTTTTACAAGCATAAATGATTGATTCTTCGAGTTCGTTGGCATATATGTCAACATCCTCTTTAGAATCAATCTGCAAGTCCGATAGGCGCGTCTTTTCGACTTTTAGAGCCTCTTTGAAGACTTCCCAGTCCGCTTTTCGGATATTGAAACGTGGTTCCATTATCTTTACTTGGCGAGTCGGTTGTCTCTCAAAGTCCAGTGTTATGGAAATAGGTCTATGATCACTCGTACTCCAGTCCTCAACCTTCCATTCGGTTATGAGGTGGCTTAGGCTCTTGGTCACGAGTGTTACGTCTATGAAGGTTTCCCCTCTTACGCTTACACAAGTGGCCTGTTGCCCTTGCCGGTTCACTACCGTAAGGTTGTGCTCGAGAATAAAGTCCTCAAGTAGTTGTCCTCTGCCATCTCTCGTTGGCGAGTCCCACCAAGTAGACTTAGCATTCGCGTCCATTGCTATAAGAACCTTTTGGTCTTTAAGCTCGGATAGAATGCGTCTAATCTGCGTCAGATATATCCCTATGGGATCTCTGAATTGGCAGTATAAAGTAACCACATAGAAGTTGCCAAAGCGACCGCTCACCATTGAGCATACGCAATGGCTGGTGCAGAGCTGGGAGATTCGTGTGTACGTGAGGGTACCAGAGCTATATAAAATTGCAGCCGAGGGATTTTCCCCGGGTTTGGTCCCTACTATCGTGCCAATGCTTAGTCCAATCCCCGAGGTACATCCTTTAAAGGAGTATGGTTCTTCAACTAGAGCCAAATCTACTCCTGCTCTGACCATGTGTTCGCGAGTTTCGTCTGTGACGTTTCTCGCACGACCCATGTTTAGCTGGAGGATCTTAACTTTCAGGCCTCTGTTAGAGCTTGGCTCTGTTTGAGGCCCGTCCGTACGAGTTCGACTCCTAGCTAAACTTATTCGATCGACAGGGTTTGTGTCCAAGCATGCCGGCTTGGAGGGCCCTTTCGTCGATCCACCCTTTCGCTTTCGAAGACGCTGCCGTTCGTTATTGGAAGAGGGCATCTTTGATTGTAAGCGCTTGTTAGCGATCCTCTCAAGTGCAATTGTCTCCTAAATTAAAAAACGTTTAAAAAGATTTCTTGATACCCCTACAAGTATCGAAAATAGCGTGAAAATACGCGAGTGCCGGGTCCGTACGGCGGAGAGATTCTTCTTAACACTAATCTTATCGTTCCCTAATATTGTACAGTATTTACAGCCTTATATATTATATTATCTTACGTCTACTAACTATCTACACTTACAACTACTCGTCTCTTTGAGACGGAATCTAGAATCTTGTTTCGTGCATTTCTTTTCATTACCCAATTATTTTTGAGTTTGATTAGATTATCCAAAGGGTTCAAATAGTGCACTGATGGATAATCATCTTGATTCATATTCCATCGTTTTATCATTATAGAATGCTCTCCATAGAAATCTTTATATTTACAAGGCATTAGGCCAATCTCGCTATCGCTACCGGGTTACGGCTGATTGCCGCTCCCGGGATCTCTATTATTTACAGGATCAATTGCATCTCGAGTTTATCTGCATTTGGCAGTTCTTTTATGTACAAGATTCAGGCTAGGTATGGTGGCCTACCTTTAGCGTCATAATCGGGTGTTTCTCTATGTGGTACTCTATTGGTAAGACTCGCCTTGGCAAACTGCTCAGGCTTGGATCGCACTGGAATGGAATAGAGATTCTCCTTAGTTGTCGTTCGAGAATCTCCACAGGGTCCACTTAGTACCCATCGACTTCCATGCTTTCGAAATTTCCAAGTGCTAAACTGGTTCAGTTTGAGTTACCCTTACTTCTTGGTCGGTCTCCTCGCTATCCTTTTATGCTACTTTCGAAAAATCTCCTGAAATGGAAAAACCCACCCTTACGGGTGGGTGATGAGCTCATGTCCGAAGACCTGAGTTCTTAGCTTGGATAGTCTGGAGGCTGCCATAAGGGAGCTCAACTCTTAACTAAGTGATTGAAAGGCTAACTTCTTCTCGAGGGCCTTCAGCGAACCTACTAACCCTTGCTTAAAGAAATCGACCTGTATTTGGTTGTTCAACCCTACATTGTGCTTCGGAGGTTCCTTGCTTTTGGGAGCTGCTATGACTCCGGCCGAGGCCCTTTACCCACAGTGGTGGACCCATCACTTGCTAGGCGATAGGCGGAAATTTATTATCTACCCGAGTAAACCCGAGTTACCTGGACCATTTTCAAGAAACAACTTTCTGCACAATGCTGGTTTCGCCCCTTTCGAGGCGTGTGGAACGTATTCCTAAGGAATTTCCCCTCAGGAAAATCCTCATCTCCTGCTTTGGCTTGCCAGAGACTGAGTTGAGTCCTTAAGGTACGTTGAACTCCACAATGATTTTCGAAGGCATTTTTAGGCTGTTCCCACCCCGGTATACACCGAGCTGGAACAATGTAAAAGAGTCCGGCCAAATGGGTTTTCGACTACACTCACTTTCAACAATAGTGTAGTCGGCATGATCAGGCTCGGAGCTTGACGCTCTTAATGCCTTCCCGTGCGAGTTTATGGTGCATCGAACCTACGTAAGGAAACGTCGGGAGAAATACTTTTAAAAGCCTGGAAGGCTTCCCGTCATTCGATAACACACCTCTGTGAGACATCTCGGCGGTTGCGGTCTGGGGTAAAGACTTCTATGACCGCGGTTGCTCTGATGAATTGTATAGCCGCCAACGGCATGTGTTCAATAACTAAGCGTGTAGTGTATCAAACATATAGCATGTTGGACAGTTGATCGCCAACACAGGCTCAGCGAAACAACACGACTTCGAGGCGCACTAGTGGCAATCCTCTTCCTCCACTAACGCAGGAGGTAAAAATCGAACTCTCGGAATTGGGGGCCGAGTCACTCACCCTCTCCCAACTCAGGAAATCTGAGAACAGGATTCCGCCATGTGACCTCTTCCAACAGTCAGGAAAATAGCCGAGCGATAACATATCGTTAAAAAGTCATGTGAGTTGTGGGGTCAGTTGCGGCTCAAGCAGCTTGAGTAATTTTTTTCCAAAAATTTAAAATTTTAATTAAATTAAAATTTAATTTTTCGGACTTATCTGACAAAAATTTTTGGAAAAAAATAAAAATTTTTCAATTATGTGAAATAATTGTTACCAAATCTTCAATTTTTTATAAATACAATTATGAAGATGCAAGTAAAATATTGAGTGGTGCTTTGAAACAGCAAAAATTGGAATGCTGTTACAATGAAATCTTGCCCTTCGATCAAGAAAAAAAAAGAGATATCAATAGTTTGATACAAAAAAAACTAATTCCTAGTGAATATTATTGTTTTTATTATAGTTTATTGAATTAGCATTTATTTTTATTTAATAAATTATTGCCATAAATAAATCTATTTTTTTGTAAAACTTATCGTGAAGTCAAATATCAAATTCAATTATAGATTATACAAGTTAAACGTGTGAACCTGTTAAAAATCAAAAAAGCTTATTGATAAAATTAAAAAATTATAAATAATCCACTTAGCTTTTTTGTTTGTTTGCAGGAATAAATATATTTTCCTTAATTATCGCTCATCCAACTTCAGACCTTTTTATCGCTCTTTTGAAGTAGTACCTTTTCCATCACTCATCGGAATTAGAACCATTTTCACCGCTCATCCGAATTAGAACCTTTTTCACCGCTCATCCGAATTAGAACCTTTTTCACCGCTCATTCGAATTGGAACCTTTTTCACCGCTCATTCGAATTAGAACCTTTTTCACCGCTCATCCGAATTAGAACCTTTTCAACCGCTCATCCGAATTAGAACCTTTTTCACCGCTATTTCGGAATAGCACCCTTTTCCTCCCACTCGACGATATGTAGTATCATGAACTCAGGAGAGTTCGAGAATAATTTGTCAGAGTGGGCCAATATATTAACTTTATACTCATCTTTAACATAAGCAGTAACACCCCCTCCTTCCTTGCCCACTCGGTCAAGTCTGTAGATAGTGTACCCAGGCAATTTTACTACGTCAGAGGAGTCCGATTCCGTTAGAAAGGTCTCTGTGAGCGCTATCACATCGTAGGCTTGAGGATGTATTAATGATTCAATTGATGCAAAATGAGTCTTGAGACGATTGATGTTAATATGGATGATAGAGAAAGAACGAGAATATGAACGTACATGAGGTGGAGACGCCTGACCAGCTGTCCTTCATAAGGGAGGAAGAATGGCATTAGGCGATGAAGGATTTGGCGGTATAGAGAGAAGCTCAGCTTCAGAGTTAATGCGAAGTAGAGCTCCCTTCTTTTCTTTACGCATGAATACCGTACACTTTTTAACAATCGGGCGCAAGTATTTAATTTCCTTAGCTCTGCACAGAGACTTCATCCATAGAGCGTGAATCGTCTTCGGCCACAACGGCCTGATATATAGTGAAGAATCTCCTCTCACGCCAAAAATGCTAGAGGCCGTTGCACCCTTAAGTAAGTACGCTTTATCAACGATTAGGTCTCTGACAGCCGGTGACGAAACCTTGCAAACTAGGCCTTTAGACGCATTAGGAGAAGGAGGAGTAGTTGACAATTGACTCGAAAACAATGGAGTAATTGAGCTGACAGAATTTACCGCACGTGGCAGCCACGGACGGATCTCAACAATATGTGACACAACCAGAGGGAGGTAAATAGGAGCAGTGTAGAGTGTGTCTGTACACTTACCCAGAGATCCACCCAGATGCATCTCTACACCGGCATATTACCGTTCTTGCTGGGGTAGTCGCGAAAAGGTATACACCGGTATACCGGGAGAGAGTTCGCGATAGTCCGACCGTCATCGGCTCTTTCCGATTGCGCTCGCGAGTGGGAGTAAAAGAGAGAATCCCTAGTCGCGGGGAATCAGTGCAAAGTGCTAGAGGGATTTTCTATGTGTGAAAAAGAGAAAACTCGATAATCTAGCCCTTTTGCGTGCAACAAGTCTTCTCAGCTGGTTTCGTCGTGAGAAACCATTGCGTTGAATTACTTTATTATATGAATAATAATTATTTGGCTCCCCAACAGCGGGTCAAATCTATTTTGTTTCCTGCGTATGTGTTTTTATAGATTCATTAAAGAGAGGTAGCTGCCTCCACTCCCCCGTAAAGGAGAATAACATTTTTTTCTGCTTTCCTATCGAAACGCGGCAAATATATTTAGTTAGTTTTTAGTTCGAGTTCGCATTATTTTTTTTGCCCTCTCCCAAGTACATATATTTTAATAGCAATAATAATGTAATATATATTGTATTGATTATTAATTCCTGTTAAGTTTTACAATACATGTGACATTTTTCATTTGTATATAAAATCTATTTTTACAACTTTTGTAAGTTAAATAATTAAACTTATTTGCGTCACATATATGTAACACTATTTATCTAATTAAATATTTTGTATTCTTTGGATATTGCTGTTTACGATATATATGTAAAACATCACTTGATGCTATAGTTAATAAGTCTTTAAAAGTAAATAAAGTTTCCAGTATTCATAATAATGCATCCATTCTTTACGGTATTTCATTTAATTATGTAGATTTACTTCCATTGCATATATCCAGAACCAAAATCAATTCCAGACAACCTAAAGGTTAAAATTTCTAACATTACAAGTTTTTTTTGATAAATAAAATGGTTTAAAATGAAAACATTGTTATAGTGGCAAATTTTTTTACACAAACAAATACACTTTTAGACATCAGAAAATAGTTGACGTCGTGTAAGACTCACTTTTCCTTTATTCCAATTAATTTCGTGTCATTACATTCTAATAGCGAATTATATACATTTCGTGTCTTGTATTCATTTTCTCGAAAAACTGTATTTTTCGCAGACTGAGTAATAAGGATGTGGTGAAAAAATATTTGCTTTGAAGTTTCCAGTTAAATCTAATATTGAATGGAGACCGAGACTATCACTTAGAAACAGAATCTATCCAAAGTATATATTTTTAAAATCGTTGCCTAAATCAATTTATATTTCATGCTCGTTCAAATTATATCATCTACAGGTCGAGAAGAAATAATTGGATTTTTAAACACCTGTCTTTCAAGTGTGTTAAAAAGTATAAATAAAAATATATTTCCAATTTTGGCTTGACATTCTGGTGGTAAAACAAGTATACTTATAATCATTTCACTCACAATCATCAAAAACATTAGTAATGTGGATATTATTTTATCCCCAAATGTCAACATCTTTCCTTTCCAATATTTACCTTGCAGTATATTAGTAATTATTTTGTCATTTAATTTTAACGGTTTAATGTACTTATTATTTTCTTCATACATTTTTGATGTTTCAATAAATTACTTAACACTAATCGCAATGGAATAGACTGTGAATTCACTGAAACATGCACATCAATGCAATAATAAATTCGAATTTAATTTCTTCTTTAAGGGGGTAGGAGTGGATGTTAAAAACTCATTAAGAAATATATGGGTGGTTCTCTGTGACATCGAAGATGAAAAAAATAAATACTGCTATATCTGTGGGAATATGTTTTAGAGGTATCCAGTAGTTCTCCTGAATTTTTTCAGATTTTTTCTGGGCCATTATTTTAAGTTACAGAGAGTCAAAGTTGACATTTTAGCACTTTTTTGCATTATATGCCCATATTCATGAATTTTTAGCTCCTAGGGGATGCTTTTTCACTAAAAACACAAGTATGTCTTTTTTTGTAAAATTTTCCGAACTTTTCATTAAAAATACTTTTAAAGACATAAATGTATGCTGTCACACTCTTGTAAGCCATTTAAACCTTAAATAGTGAAAATCAGCAATTTTGCTCCGGACTCTGGTAACCTAATACTGTCTAAAAGATGTCTTTTTATAGTCAGAAACTGCCTAAAAATTTCTAGAGTGGGTCTAAACCATTAAGATCACTTATGGTCAAAATATCCGGGAAAACTGCCCGAAATATTAATAGAATTGTATATTTGTTGCCTTATAACGATGAATCTATTAGAATGATCATTGCAAAAAAATTTGTGCACTTACCTTGGAGTGGTAGAAAAGTATCTTCACTTGTTTCAGTATCCATCTAATCCCCTGTAAGCTGCTAAAAATACAAATAATATTATACAAAAGTAGAAATTAATTTTTAAACTTTTATAATGCTGAATTTTTAGTTTTACATCCCTTACAAGAATTATAATACTAATCTGAATGATTACTATAAATATATAAACATCATTATTACAATAACTGAATATACGTATTTAATACAAAAGATATATAAATAAATCGGATATATAATTATAATGAATAATATGATAACGTGACAGTGACAAGTTTGTGAAATCTAAACAATGTATTGCTGAATAATAATAATAATAATGTTAATACTTTTATAGTAATCCTTCAGATAAGTATTATAATTCTTGTAAGGGATGTAAAACTAAAAATCCAGCATTATAAATGTTTCAAAAATAATTTTTTATAATTTTATAATAATATTTGTATTTTTAGCAGCTTACAGGGGATTAGATGGATACTGAAACAAGTGGAGATACTTTTCTACCATTCCAAGGTAAGTGCATAAATTTTTTTGCAATGATCATGCTACTAGATTCATCGTTATAAGGCAACAAATATACATTTCTATTAATATTTCGGGCACTTTTCCCGGATATTTTGACCATAAGTGATCTTAATGATTTAGACCCACTCTGGAAATTTTTAGGCAGTTTTTGACTATAAAAAGACATCTTTTAGACAGTATTAGGTTACCAGAGTCCGGAGCAGAATTGCTGATTTTCACTATTTAAGGTTTAAATGGCTTACAAGAGTGTGACAGCATACATTTATGTCTTTAAAAGTATTTTTAATGAAAAGTTCGGAAAATTTTACAAAAAAAGTCATAGTTATGTTTTTAGTGAAAAATCCCCTGGGAGCTAAAAATTCATGAAAATGGGCATATAATGCAAAAAAGTGCTAAAATGTCAACTTTGACTCTCTGTAACTTAACATAATGGCCCAGAAAAAATCTGGAAAAATTCAGGAGAACTACTGGATACCTCTAAAACATATTCCCACAGTTATAGCAATATTTATTTTTTTCATCTTCGATGTCATAGAGAACCACCCATATACATCTAATCAAATATAATGATAATTTTATACCAGATATAAAATTACCTTAACTCATAAAAAACAAGAATGTTCGACATTCTCTAAATTTTTCCATTTTCCGAGTTATTTCTTCTTCATGATATGGCTCAACTAGTAAAAGACTATAAATTCTACTTTTTCTACGAAATAATGAACTGATAAATTTGGTCTATATATCTTCGTATAAGTTTACGTGTGATATGTGTGACGGACACTGTCACATTAGATGACAATAGATTACCTAAATTCGAAATAATTGTAAACCGTCAAAACCTTTGGTATACCAAGTACAAGCAAGGACTTGTTTACTTCGTTACGGGTGTACAATTACGCGCACAGCTATACATAGGGATTAGAGCGCTAGTGTGTATATGTGTGTGTTTCCCCTCTCTCATCCTTTTTTCGCGGATTTAGGCGATCGTAAACTTAGTTCGTCCCGATCCGCCGAACGAGATGGACAGACTGTCTGGATGAATTTTTTCGTATCAAGACAGAATTGTAGACGCGTGAGGCGATGTAGGACGATAAATCTACCGCATTATCCTCGTCCCGATTATTTAAGTGAACCGCGAGTGCAAGAAACAGTAAGTGTAAGGACGGGATCGTGTGCAAGTGCAAACGCGGACAGTGAAATACATCAGCCGCAGCATTGAGCCGCCAGCTACGCTACCGCAACCAACTTTACACCTTCGTTGCCCAGAAGGTCAACGAGACCTAGATCGACTAAGCTATCAACGGGACGCATCTCAATAAGTCGCTTAGTATTTCCGTGACTCCCAACCCCCGAATTTACGGGTGCGTGAGACTTCGGAAGTGAGTCCAAATACACCGGCCCGAGCAGCGGAACCCAGGCGGGATTGTCCAAATCACTAACACCGTGCGGCTCACCGAACGTATTTTTGGTGATACCTGTCGGTATCATTGCAGCTTATAAATAATTGGTGCTGGCGCCCGTGACAACTAGGACGTAACAAATGTTTGCCATCTTTTTGAGCGCGAGAGGTGTCACAGTAAAACGTAAATGTGTGGAAGTGAGAGAATCATCGGAGTTGGTGTGAACAAAAGAGAGATAAAGCGGGAGACAGAGAGAGAGAGACAGAGAGAGACAGAGAGAGAGAGAGCTTGTGTGACGCATCTCTACACCGGCTTATTCCCCCTCTTGCTCGACTAGTCGGGGAGAGCTATATACCGGTATATCGTAAAAGAGTTCGCGAGACTCCGCCTGTCATCGGCTTTCTCCGATGCACCTGCGAATGTGAGTGGGAGAGAATCCCTAGTCGAGCTGAATCGATCTAACGTACTAGGAGGGGTTTTATGACAAATTAAGAATTTTTTCGATTTGACTAACTATGGTCAAATTACGAGCAGCCCCTAAAATGAAACACGAAATTCTTTAGTTTAGTTCCAACCGTAAGCGAGGAAAGCTCGTACCAAAAGTTTCACGAAATCGAGTGGTGGAGCACGAGTTTCGGGTAGAGTGGCGACTGTTACCGAAAAGAGTAAGGATGAGTCTTCTCACTCGGAAAACAATCCTCCAAGAAACTATTGAGCAAGAAATGTGCGACAGGCTTCTCAACTGAACTCGATAACATTCAAAAGTTTAATAATTATTATGTATGATATAATTTCACGGAAACAAAATAAATAACACTAATTTAAAATAGAATTTATTAGAATTATTTAATAAAGTATATCGACTTGTTTACTTCATTACGAGTATATAAATACGCGCGCAGCGGTACAAAGGGATGCGAACGCGAACGCGCGCGCGTGTGTGGGTATGTATATGTGTGTGTTTCCCCTCTCTCATCCTTTTTTCGCGGATTTAGGTGATCGTAAACTTAGTTCGTCCCGATCCGCCGAACGAGATGGACAGACTGTCTGGATGAATTTTTTCGTATCAAGACAGAATTGTAGACGCGTGAGGCGATGTAGGACGATAAATCTACCGCATTATCCTCGTCTCGATTATTTACGTGAACCGCGAGTGCAAGAAACAGTAAGTGTAAGGACGGCATCGTGTGCAAGTGCAAACGCGGACAGTGAAATACATCTGCCGCAGCATTGAGCCGCCAGCTACGCTACCGCAACCAACTTTAAACCTTCTTCGAAGGTGTAAAACTTTGCAAGTATGATGTAATTCCAATCACGCTTATACAATTGTTATCTTATTTTACAAAAAGTCATCGCACTAGGAAGTACTGAAATCAAAATCGAATCAGCAAGTGTTTCAGTTGAAAAATAACGCATTTTTTCAGAAAATTATACTACATTAAAATTTATTTTATAATTTTTAGCCCTATTATGTCTTACAGCAATAAATAAACAATAATGTTCATACTAATATTCATTTGTGTAAAATTAATTTCTTCATGTGTGTTCGAACAGAAATTTCTCTTTTTTATTGGTTTAAAAACAATAATATTTGCACTATCGTTGGTTATGTGTTTTGGCAGTACATTCTAAGTTACTAATCATGTACGATTTTGAATTGATTGTATCTATTCATATCACATCAAATACTCAACAAGTTTTAGCACTTGATGTAATTATAAATATAAATTTAAATATTAACCGCTGTAACGATGTACGGGCTTCATGAGAAACATTTTACATTATTTATATGTCCTAGTTATTATCTTCAAATCTTAAAATATTTATAAGCCCAAGAAATAAAGATGCCTTTGCATATATCATGCAATGCTTATATACATATTTTTTATTTACTGACAAGGAGGGGTTCCACCTTCCGGGAAACAGATTGTGTTGCAACTTTGAGAGCTGTTTTCTGGTACCCAAATATGAAAGAATTCACATGAAATTCAATCTCATAGGCTGTTTGGCGAAAGTTATACGCAGTTAACGAAAAATTGTGAAAAAATATATTTAAGCTTAATTGCCAATAACTCGGAAAGAAATATAGGCAGATATTCAAACTTCAATCCATTAAAAAGTTGAGATCAAGTAGATATAGTTTAAAAAAAAGAAGCTCAAATATCTCAATTTGGACAAAAGTTATGAAATATATCTATATATATACGATGTGTGTAATGCTGAGAGTAGCGCAGTAGCTCCCCCTTGCGGCCACTTCTCAAACAACTTGCCAACAGTTTTTACGTCTGTAGGCGTTCTCTCACGGGCTGGAAAAAATTTCGTCTCTTTTTATCTTTCGCATCTCCTATGACGCTATCTCTTTTTGTTTGCATCGAATGAAAAAGAAAGTGGAAATAGCAATATTCGAGAATCGGAATTCAGCAAGCAACTTTAATAATATCGAATTTCTCCACTATGCACTTATGAATTCAAACCGGATTTATTGTAAAGTGAAAACTTATATAAAAAATAGATGTGAGATATGTCATTGCATAAATAGATAGTATAATTTTAAATTTACGAAAATATAAAAAATCTGAGGGGTTAGTTAGCTGTATAATAAGGGCTTACGCGCCTGCATACTTGCGTCCAAGCGCTATCGCGCCTTTTGATTCCGACATGTGTAGTTAAAAATTTTAAATTTTAAAGCATATTTGCAAAAAAAAAGAAAAACAATTATATAACCAACTTGTGAGCTCTTATACACACTTATATTTATACATTAAAGAAAATGTATAAATATAATGTATTGAACATTAAAAAAATAAAACATTTATTTTAGAATAGTATATGTCCTGATATTACTTATTATTTATGTATTCGAATAAATTTTATCTTATGTAGTACATAAACCAATAGTTTAATATCGAAAAACCCCTTCTGCCAAGGTGTAAAAATTCGCAAGTATGATGTAATTCCGATCACACCTTTACAATTGTTATCTAATAGCTAATAATCTAATTTTAACGCACAACTTTTGTCTACTTAAAACAATAACTTATTAAATTTTTTTAATTCTTAAAAAGCTTTCGCAACAGAAAGTACTGAAATCAAATTGGAATCGACAAGTATTTAATAAATCTCACATGTTTTCAGAAAGGCGTGTAAATTACACATAATTTATAATTTTTACCCTACCATGTCTTACAGCAATAAATCAACAATATTACTTATAACAATATTAATTTGTGCGAAATTAATTACTTTCAAATCTAATAAAACAGAAGTTTATCTTTTTTATTCTTTTTAAATAAAATAATACTTACACCACCGTTGATATATATTTCGGCAGTACATTCTGATTTACTAATCATGTACGATTTTGAATTGATCGAATCTATTCATAGTCATATAACGTAATAAGAAATAACACACTTGATTATTTAAAATTAATAGAGGTTTCTAATAAATAAAAATAATAACAACTGTATTATATATTACAAGTGACCCGATTTCCGTTACAATCAAAGTGATCCGGTACAACAAATATAATTTAAGTTTGACAACTTCAAACGAACGTTTGGGAATAAATAGCTAGTATGAGGTATAACAAAAAAAGGCAAAAAAAAAGAATGAAGCGGGGCTTTGTATAACGACAGACCCGGGTTTTCCCAAACACATGTCGAATAGATGTCTCGCACGTTGCCTTTATCTTAGCGTAGAAAACTCCAAGCGAATTTTTCAATATGTTTAACTCACTGGGAATAAGCTTTCCAGGTGAAAAATAAAGAAAAAAAACCATAAAACACGCTTTCGATCCTTATGTCCGAACGCCCGCAGGTACGCCATGTCGGTTAGATTTACAAATATTCGACGTCGTAACAAAAAATATACATAACTATACGCAGTTATATTATAATGTCTAAAAGAATTAAAGCATGCTCTTTACAAACAAAACAATTGCACGTGACGATTCTACACAGCCGAGAAATGCCATCTGCCTAATATAAATAAACTACTTGTGCGGGAGCGAAAAAAAAACCAAAACACCGACCTCCCTCCCCAATTGTGCTCGAACGATCCAATAGAGATCGACCGGGGCCTAGAAGCCAATCACGTTCAGGGGTGGTCATCGACCGCCTCAGGTTCTCCGATCTCAAAATGGAGGTGACTCCCGGGTTCTGAGATCACTCAGTGGCTAGGGGAGGCCGTCCGGCCGAACCGAGGTCTCATTTCGGGTACTCTGGGGAGGGGGTAACAGTTTTGGATGTCCGAGACGTCGGGTCCGTAACAAAGCCTTGGGTTAGCTATAGATGTGGGAAAAACGTGAGAGGGACCGCCTTCAAGCTACCTCCTTAATTTCCTCTCCAGGCCCCTCACTGTATAGCAAAAAAATCATCAAGGTTTTTGGAAGGGGTTATCACGACACCAAGAAAAAGGAAAAATGTGAGAACGTCACTCGGCATTTTTACATCCGTGTAAGCAACTCGGCCTTCATGGCTTGTGCTAGAAGCGTCACTCCTATACACAAACTTGATTTTCTACCGTAAATATTCCGCGCGGAGACGGTTATCATTATTGGCCGTTTTTTGTATAGTTCAAATTTGCGTAATATTTATATATATATATGTACTCTCTTTAGTGTCTAAATTTTTAAGATTAATGTTAGTATTAGGCAAACAATTGAAAATTTGTATCGCTCTAACAAAGTTATTTTTATCACTAACAGCTTTCGTGCACTTTGGTGGAATTATTAGTTTATTTCTAGTTACACTTCTAGACATTTCATATATACTTTTGAGATCATCATAGTGGTATATTGCACACTCATAAGCAAAAATTTGTTTTAAATTCATAGGACTGTCTTGATCAAAATTATTTTTGTTCACAATTCTTAAAATTCTGTTCTTCTGTATCTTTTGTAATAAGTCAAGCTTATTTTTATAAGCTCCACCCCAAGCTATATTGCCATAGCTAATAATGCTGTGGAACAATGCATAATATATCAATCTAAGAGTGTCTTATTGCATATATTTCGACATTTTATACATTATATATATTATATATTTGGTTTTCTTGATAAGATAATCAATATATTTATGCCATCTCAGATTGAAATCAAATATAATACCTAAGTTTTTACAAGATTCAACCCTGCTTAATTTATTACCATGTATGTAAATATTCATATTAATAGGAACACTATCTCTGTAATTCCCAAATGTTATATATATGCGGTTTTCGTTATGTTTAGGGATAATTTATTAAGTTCTAACCAGTTAGTTATGTCTTCCAAATACTCATTCATTTTACTTTCAACCCTCTCCCAAGTATCATCAGTTACAATAATTGCAGTATCGTCTGCATAAGAGATAGTATTATCTTTTTGACCAGTTAATAAATCATTAACATAAATTATGAATAAGATTGGTCCCAGCATAGTACCTTGAGGTACTCCTGTAGTTATTGTTTCAAAGCAACTTTCAGTCGTTCCTATCCTTACTTTTTGCCTTCTATTATTTAAATAATTTGATACAAGTGTATGCGCCTTACCACGTATACCATAGTTATATAATTTGTTGAATAGGATTGAGTGATTGACAGTGTCAAAAGCTTTGGCTAGATCGAGGAAGGTAATGGCTGTTGGTTTACTTTTATCTAAATTACTGTACAATAAATTAGTTATAAGCGCATCTTTTGTGCCTTTGTTTTTTATAAATCCCAATTGATTCTGGGCTAATAGTTTATTCTTATCAAAGAACGTTTGTAATCTCACATACACAATTTTCTCTAAGATTTTTGCTAGATTAGATATTATTGATATCGGTCTATAATTTGATAATTCCGTTTTCTTACCAGATTTAAATATTGGCACTACTTCTGCAGTTTTTAGGGCCAGAGGCCATACCGATTTCTCAAGACAAAGATTAAAAATATGAGTCAACGCATTAGTAATAATGTATGATATTGTTTTTAAGGCTTTGGTTGTGATGTTATCAACTCCCCCATTTTTTAGTTTCATATTTTCAATTATTTGTAAAATTTCCGAGTTATTTGTCGGATTCATAAATATCGAGTCTTGATTCATAGAAGGCAATTTTAATATTTTACCCTACAAAAGTAAGAGTTCATATTATTTGTAATTAGAAAAGGGTTCTGTATTATATTATTGTTGCTAGTTTCAATTTTGCTAATATAATTATCATGTTGCAAATTATTTCCCATTTTTTTTATATATTTCCAAATTTCTTTTGCATTATTGACATTTTTCTTAATTACATTTCTTACATAATTCATTTTTGCCTCTTTAATCACTTTATCTAGACATTTCGCATAGTTTTTATATTCTAGTTTGATTTGATTATTTTTTGGTTCTTTTTGCATTTTAAGATATAATTGTTCTTTTTTTTCACACGATATAATTATTGCCTTAGAAATCCAATCCTTTCTTGCATTTCTTTTATGGTTCTTTGTTTTTATTATCTTTTTAGACTTTATTACGCAGTCTTGTATTTCATTTATAAGAAATGTTGTAGCTTCTTCCGGATCATGCATTGACTCTATTTTGTTCCAATTTTTATTTATTGCTATATTATGCAATTTAGTGTAATTATAATAATGTTTTGCAATCTCATTTTTTAAAGTTGGAGGCTTATCTATTTTTATGAATAGTGGATAATGATCAGTAAAAGGGGTCGAAAGTTCAAATGTGTTAGTGCTAATAGACTGAGATTTTATATATATGTTATCAATGCATGTTCCATTTCCGCCACAATCATTAGGTCTAGTTGTATCTATAAAACCAGGATAGAAACCTTTTTCAAGCATATTATTTAATAATTCTTGTCTATATATATCATCTTTCATAATGTTGATGTTAAAATCACCAATAATTAGATGATTTTTAGTATTTCTTTTCTTGTCAATATATGTTTTTAAGTTTGCTATAAACTCAAGAGTAGATATATCATGGCATCTATATTTCAGCGCTGATATTTCTAGATTACTGCTATTGTTTAATTTTATTCTTGTGTTTAATAATTTCAACTTGTTTATTTCAATTATCTCCGTGATTTCAGTAACGCAATCCTTTATATATACAACTACACCATCATTTTGATTAATATTACTATTATTATAATACATTTTATAACCTGATATCGCATACAGCTGAACATTCATCAAGTTCCATGTTTCTGAACATAGAATTACATAAGGTTTGATCTTTAAACTCCTAATAAAAATTTCAAGTTTTAAAAAATTGGCATATAGGCTTCTCACATTAACATAGAGTATTATACTATCTTTTTTATTTATATTCTTATTAAGAGTTTTTAGATCTGAATAGACTTTTTCTTCGTGAATCACTTCCTTTTGTAATTCTTCAATAAAGTGAATATGTTGCTCCATTACTAAGATTTTCGATTTCTTTGGTTTGAGGAATTATTTTGCGTGACGTCAGTGCTGACTGAAGAATTCTTTGTTTTGCTGATATTCATGTTGGTCATCGACATGGTTTCTTTAATGTTTCCTACATTACCAACTAATCTTGGTATAGTAGGACTAATTGGGTAATCAGTCATATCTATGTATCTTTGTATCTTCTTTTTTAATATTGCACATTTCTGTGTATCATTGGCCACATGATTAAATTCTAGATTTGTTTTATATTTTGAGTTGCTAAAGAAACAGTTAATACATGCATTAGTAAATTGGCTATCACATTGAATGGTTGAGTGCGGACCAGCACACTTTAAACAACATGCAGGATGTCTGCATTTTAATGTATTATGTCCAAACCTTCCACAATTAAAACATGGCTTAATGTTTATTAGATCCCAAACCTTACAGCTTTGATATCCAATAAAAATTCTATTTTTATTATCTGCAATAATTTTATACAATACTCTTGGTACTTCAATAATTATGCTGGATTTGTTAGTTTTCATTATACGATTTATGTGTAATACTCGACATTTCTTTTGATATTCTTTGAAGTTTCTTATATTTAAATCATTTTCAATTTCTTCTAAATTCATATTAGTATAATTATCTACTCCAACTATTTTCATCTTTGGATATTCAATTTTCTCAATACTTGTTTTGCAGTGATCAGAGATTTTTTCTGTGAGCAATTGAACTGTTGCCTCAGCACTCTTTTCATCCATGCTAATTATATCTATTTCATTCTCATTTATTATTCTAAATTGCTTAGTTTTAACTTCTTTTTCTTTTACCAAAAAATCACAGACTTTTTTTGTAAAAGCTTACCATCTACATCTTTTTTAGTATTCTTGACAATAATCTTCGGTATTCTTTTACTTTTAGTAGGTGGTATATTGGAAGGCGCTTGTGCAAGTTTTTAGGTTATTTTGTATCGCATCCGACTTATCGTCGCTTTTTTCTTTTTTTATTAATTCTTTTAATAGTGCGTTTTTTTCCATAAGTTCTTGATGAAGTTGTAATTGAATTGTTGTTTTAATAATTGATTTTCAACTTGTATATTTTCTAAATCAGTATTTTCCGATAAAATTGTTGCATTAAACTTGTCTCCATCTCCATGTGATGATAAAATGGAAATTTCATTTAGAATTTTATATTTTGCTTGTTCTACTTTTGCACTTTTTATTTGAGCAATTAGTATTTTTGCTTCTTTACTTAAATTAGTTTCTTCATCTTTGAAGGTTAAGTTGAGCTCCACGTGGTCCGGACATATCACAAATACATCACTGATAAATTTTTTGTTCTTACACTTGTCATAATCACTTTTATGATACACATTTTCACACACTATACAAATTACAACTGTTACTTTAAGTTTTGGGTGACATTTAAATATTTTATCAAGATTTTCATCAGGAGGCTTATCAGGAGGCTCACCACCTCCCGCGGCCATCTTGAAATTGTGTTTACAATAAATAATTTAAACAATTCAACTTAAAGCAAATTAACGCTTTTACTTATTTTGCGTTGCAATTGATACGTACATCTGGTATTAAAAAATATAATATAACAATATAAAATAGCAATATAAAAATAAAATAAAGTTAAACAACAATTATTTTGTTAAAATAACAAAATAAAATAGTAATAACATTAAGAATAACATAATATGAAATAAATAAATAAATAACAGTTATAACGCCGAGAAACAGTGATCAATTTACAATTTTCATTTCCTTCTAGTCGAGGTGAGGGATTAGCGGTCAGGTGAGTCCAAACAGGTGTTGAAATACTGAACTTTTAAAATGGCTGATAGATGATTTGTCGAATATACATGAAGGAAGTTCATTTATGATCTTAGATGATGTAATGATAAATGATTTGTTCAATGCCTCAGTACGAGAGGGAAAGTAATTAAGTGATTTTGATGGATGACGAGAGGAAGTGCGGGGGTTATGTTGGGGGGTGATTAATTTGATGAAGTGATTTGCCAGATAAATAGGAGAGTTGTGAGTGATGATACTATATGCAAGTGAACCAATGAGATATGAGCGTCTGGACTGGACTGACTACCACCTGAGACCTAACCAATACGGAGTAACATGCTCTCTTCTCGCTATGTCCCTCACACGAACGGTTTTGTGGTTTGGTCTACGTCATTGTAGCCCACACACGCATAATCGAAGTGTGGAAAAACAAGTGCTGTCTGGGTACTATGTCCCGTGCGAAACCCTGCCTGTCTATCAATAAGAATATGATTCTCCTCTAGGTATTTAGAAAGCTGGTTGTGCACAAGTCTCTCCAAAATTTTTGAAAGCTCACAAAGCTTTGCAATCGGCCTTATATCAGCACGATTCAACCCTGCCCGACTCCGCCAATGGAAACAACAGTACCTTTTTCCAGCATTCAGGAAAATATCCAGCTAAGAGCATGTCATTAAAAAGATCGACAAGGTGCAGTGTTAACTGAGGCTCCAACAACTTTAGCATATCCACAGAATCCCCACTGCCCTTGAGGACACTTCCTGAATTGCATATTGTACTCCTTTTGCGGTTATATAGAAGAAATGAAAAGAGGAATATGAGGGTGACATAGGACATGAATTGCATGAAATGGTTGAAAATGTTTGAATAGAAAGTGGTTGGACATGATTTGAGACAGCAGCATAATGACTGTTTAACTGATGAGACGTGAAAAATTTAAACGGTGATGGATTTGTCTTTGAGCTGAGGCCCATGTTTTTGAGGCATTTCCAAGATTTCTTAGGATCATTTGTTCTATGAAGTTTCTTTGCCAGGAAGTGAAATTTACTCGAGTTATCAGCATTTGAGACATGATTTCGAAGACCTTTATATGTGTTGTAATCATCAATTGAACCAGTAGTTCGAAATTTTCTAAAAGCTGCGTTTCTGTCTTTGATGCTTACTTTAATATCCTGAGAAATCCATTGCTTATGTTTGGTCTTAATGGAATGAAATTTTAAAGCAGCTAACATGTCGAATGAAAAAGAATTGATTTGTGTGTTAATTTAACCTAGCAATTGAAAATATATTATATCGCGCGAATTTCAATTTTTAAGGCAACTATTTAAGCGAAATTTAAAATAATTAACTAATATAAGTTTATTACAAGTGATACCACAAACGCACACTTATAACAATAAACTACTGCACAAAAATTATTTTAGTCAATATGTCACAACACTATATCACTTCGTCACAGAAACTGTCAATAGACTGGTATTAAGCAGGCGTAGCTTAAGGAAGCACAGCAGGTAGCGTCACACCGGTCAGCAATAGTGGTCGTGTAGACATCATGTCAGGGACGAAAGCCTAGGTCAAGATGGTAGATGTCCCGCCAACAAGTGCAAAGTATACAAAAATTTAAAATACTGGTTCTGAAATCTCAGGGCTCGAAAACACAAAAGGTATTATACCAAAAAGAGCCCTCAGGTACTAGGAACACTGCAATATAAATATACTCCCAAAAAAATATTAAATATTTTGTGAATCAGGGAGTTAAATAGGAGCAGTGTAGAGTGTGTCTGTACACTTACCCAGAGATCCACCCAGATGAATAGTATATTACACACCTAGGGAGGTAAAGTATTGGTCAGTCCATAGCACATGTAAATTGGCACCTGAGCCGAAGGCGAGGGTGGCAAACATGTGCTATGGGGTGACCATTTTACCTCCCGTGGGATGTATACTATTTTTCACCACCAGTAGGCCGAAAATAACACATTCCTTTTTCGGTGCCGGGACGGAATGTGGTACTTTCGGTCTACGTGTGGTGAAATAATAATTATTTGGCTCCCCAACAGCGGATCAAATCTATTTTCTTTCCTGCGTGTGTGTTTTTATAGATTCATTAAAGAGAGGTAGCTGCCTCCACTCCCCCGTAAAGGAGAATAACATTTTTTTCCTGCTTTCCTATCGAAACGCGGCAAATATATTTAGTTAGTTTTTAGTTCGAGTTCGCATTATTTATTCCTATTAAGTTTTACAATACATGTGACATTTTTGATTTGTATATAAAATATGTTTTTACAACTTTTGTAAGTTAAATAATTAAACTTATTTGCGTCACATGTAACTAACAGTAATTATCTAATTAAATATTTTGTATTCTTTGGATATTGCTGTTTACGATATATATATAAAACATCACTAGATGCTATAGTTAATAAGTCTTTAAAAGTAAATAAAGTTTCCAGTATTCATAATAATGGAACCATTCTTTACGGTATTTCATTTAATTATGTAGATTTACTTCCATTGCATATATCCAGAACCAAAATCAATTCCAGACAACCTAATGTTTAAAATTTCTAACATTACAAGTTTTTTTTGATGAATAAAATGGTTTAAAATGAAAGCATTGTTATAATGGCATATTTTTTTACACAAACAAATACACTTTTAGACATCAGAAAATAGTTGACGTCGTGTAAGACTCACTTTTCCTTTATTCCAATTAATTTTGGGTCATTACATTCCAATAGTGAATTATATACAGTTCCTGTCTTGTATTCATTTTCTCGAACAACTGTATTTTTCTCAGACTGAGTAATAAGGATGTGGTGAAAAAAATATTTGCTTTGAAGATTCCAGTTAAATCTAATAAAGAATGGAGACCGAGACTATCACTTAGAAACAGAATCTATCCAAAGTATATATTTTTAAAATCGTTGCCTAAATCAATTTATATTTCATGCTCGTTCAAATTATATCACGTGTCACTTTCACGTGTGCTAAAAAGTATAAATAAAAATATATTTTCAATTTTTGCTTGACATTCTGGTGGTAAAACAAGTATACTTATAATCATTTCACTCATAATCATCAAAAACATGAGTAATGTGGATATTATTTTATCCCCAAATGTAACGTCCTTCCTTTCCAATATTTACCTTGCAGTATATTAGTAATTATTTTGTCATTTAATTTTAACGGTTTAATGTACTTATTATTTTCTTCATACAATTTTGGTGTTTCAATTAATTACTTTAACACTAATCGCAATGGAATAGACTGTGAATTCATTGAAACATGCACATGAATGCAATAATAATTTCGAATTTAATCTCTTCTTTAAGGGGGTAGGAGTGGATGTTACAAACTTATTAAGAAATATATACATCTAATTAAATACAATGATAATTTTATACCAGTTATAAAATTGCCTTAACTCATAAAAAACAAGAATGTTCGACATTCTCTAAATTTTTCCTTTTTCCGAGTTATTTCTTCTTCATCATATGGCTCAACAAGTAAAAGACTATAAATTCTACTTTTTCTACGAATTAATGAACTGATAAATTTGGTCTATATATCTTCGTATAAGTTCCCGTGTGATATGTGTGACCGACACTGTCACATTAGATGACAATAGAATAAATACTTAAATTCGAAATAATTGTAAGCCATCGAAGCCTTTGGTATACCAAGTACAAGCAAGGACTTGTTTACTTCGTTACGGGTGTACAATTACGCGCACAGCGATACGTAGGGATTAGAGCGCTAGTATGTATATGTGTGTGTTTCCCCTCTCTCATCCTTTTTTCGCGGATTTAGGCGATCGTAAACTTAGTTCGTCCCGATCCGCCGAACGAGATGGACAGACTGTCTGGATGAATTTTTTCGTATCAAGACAGAATTGTAGACGCGTGAGGCGATGTAGGACGATAAATCTACCGCATTATCCTCGTCCCGATTATTTAAGTGAACCGCGAGTGCAAGAAACAGTAAGTGTAAGGACGGGATCGTGTGCAAGTGCAAACGCGGACAGTGAAATACATCAGCCGCAGCATTGAGCCGCCAGCTACGCTACCGCAACCAACTTTACACCTTCGTTGCCCAGAAGGTCAACGGGACGTAGATCGACTAAGCTATCAACGGGACGCATCTCAATAAGTCGCTTTATATTTCCGTGACTCCCAACCCCCGAATTTACGGGTGCGTGAGACTTCGGAAGAGAGTCCAAATACACCGGCCCGAGCACCGGAACCCAGGCGGTTCTGCCGCAGGCGAGATCTCTATCCATCAGACTTCCCGGAGCTTTCAACCAATCGAGAATAACATTGTTTGAAAATAAATATTTATATCATTATTTTAATTCGCTTCGATTTTCATTCATTAAATTTTAGGCAAGGGGGATTGCCCAAATCACTAACACCGTGCGGCTCACCGAACGTAGTTTTGGTGATACCTGTCGGTATCATTGCAGCTTATAAATAAATGGTGCTGGCGCCCGTGACAACTAGGACGTAACAAATGTTTGCCATCTTTTTGAGCGCGAGAGGTGTCACAGTAAAACGTAAATGTGTGGAAGTGAGAGAATCATCGGAGTTGGTGTGAACAAAAGAGAGAGAAAGCGAGAGACAGAGAGAGAGAGAGAGAGAGAGAGAGAGACAGAGAGAGTGAGAGAGAGCTTGTGTGACGCATCTCTACACCGGCGTATTCCCCCTCTTGCTCGACTAGTCGGGGAGAGCTATATACCGGTATATCGTAAAAGAGTTCGCGAGAGTCCGCCTGTCATCGGCTTTCTCCGATGCACCTGCGAATGGGAGTGGGAGAGAATCCCTAGTCGAGCTGAATCGATCTAACGTACTAGGAGGGCTTTTATGACAAACTAAGAATTTTTTCGATTTGACTAGCTATGGTCAAATTACGAGCAGCCCTTAAAATGAAACACGAAATTATTTAGTTTAGTTCCAACGTTAAGCGAGAAAAGCTCGTACCAAAAGTTTTCTCGAAATCGAGTGGTGGAGAACGAGTTTCGGGTAGAGTGGCGACTGTTACCGAACAGTGTAAGGATTAGTCTTCTCACTCGGAAAACAATCCAAGAAATCCAAGTAATCCTCCAAGAAACTATTGAGCAAGAAATGTGCGACAGGCTTCTCAACTGATCTCGATAACATTCAAAAGTTTAATAATTATTATGTATGATATAATTTGACGGACACAGAATAAATTACACTAATTTAAAATAGAATTTATTAGAATTATTTAATAAAGTATATCTACTTGTTTACTTCATTACGAGTATATAATTACGCGCGCAGCGGTACAAAGGGATGCGAACGCGAACGCGCGCGCGGGTGTGGGTATGTATATGTGTGTTTTTCCCCTCTCTCATCCTTTTTCGCGGATTTACGCGATCGTTAACTTTGTTTGTCCCGATCCGCCGAACGAGATGGACGAACCATCTGGATGAATTTTTTCGTATCAAGACAAAATTGTAGACGCTGTGAGGCGATGTAGGCCGATAAATCTACCGGATTATCCTCGTGCCGATTATTTAAGCGTACCGCGAGTGCAAGAAATAGTGAGTGTAAGGACGGGGTCGTGCCCAAGTGCAAACGCGGACAGCGAAATACATCTGCCGCAGCATTGGGCCGCCAGTTACGTTACCGCGACCAACTTTACACCTTCGTCGAAGGTGTAAAACTTTGCAAGTATGATGTAATTCCAATCACGCTTATACAATTGTTATCTTATTTTACAAAAAGTCATCGCACTAGAAAGTACTGAAATCAAAATCGAATCAGCAAGTATTTCAATTGAAAAATAACACATTTCTTCAGAAAATTATACTACATTAAAATTTATTTTATAATTTTTAGCCCTATTATGTCTTACAGCAATAAATAAACAATAATGTTCATACTAATATTCATTTGTGTAAAATTAATTTCTTCATGTGTGTTCGAACAGAAATTTCTCTTTGTTAGTGGTTTAAAAATAATAATACTTGCACTTTCGTTGGTTATGTGTTTTGGCAGTACATTCTAAGTTACTAATCATGTACGATTTTGAATTGATTGTATCTATTCATATCACATCAAATACTCAACAAGTTTTAGTACTTGATGTAATTATAAATATAAATTTAAATATTAACCGCTGTAACGATGTACAAGCTTCATGAGAAACATTATAATTATTTATATGTCCTAGTTATTATCTTCAAATCTTAAAATTTTATAAGCCCAAGAAATAAAGATGCCTTTGCATATATCATGCAATAGTTATATACATATTTTTTATTTACTGACAAGGAGGGGTTCCACCTTCCGGGAAACAGATTCTGTTGCAACTTTGAGAGCTGTTTTCTGGTACCCAAATATGAAAGAATTCACATGAAATTCAATCTCATAGGCTGTTTGGCGAAAGTTATACGCAGTTAACGAAAAATTGTGAAAAAAATATGTTTAAGCTTAATTGCCAATAACTCGGAAAGAAATATACGCAGATATTCAAACTTTAATCCATTAAAAAGTTGAGATCAAGTAGATATAGTTTAAAAAAAAAGAAGCTCAAATATCTCAATTTGGACAAAAGTTATGGAAAAAATAAGAATTAGACGAAATATTTGCCTATAAAGTCTATCAAATTTTAATACTAAATTTTCGTTAAAATTTTATCTAATTCTTATTTTTTCCATAACTTTTGTCCAAATTGAGATATTTGAGCTTCTTTTTTTTTAACTATATCTACTTGATCTCAACTTTTTAATGGATTGAAGTTTGAATATCTGCGTATATTTCTTTCCGAGTTATTGGCAATTAAGCTTAAACATATTTTTTTCACAATTTTTCGTTAGCTGCGTATAACTTTCGTCAAACAGCCTATGAGATTGATTTTCATGTGAATTCTTTCATATTTGGGTACCAGAAAACAGCTCTCAAATTTGCAACAAAATCTGTTTCCCGGAAGGTGGAACCCCTCCTGGTGAGTTTGCGCCATTTTCTGGCACTTCCCGATCGGAAAATAGTCATGGCTAGCCGAGTCATATCATAAGGCGCACGTATGGTTACCAGCAATATCCCATAGTACGGCGCGTAACTGGGCGTCAACCAGGGCAATATACGGCTAGCTCATAGCAAGGCTCACCTTACTCTCGCCTTTTCAAAATCTAATGAAAGTAATTTAGTTGTGTATTTTAAAGAACTAAGTAAAACGTTGAAACCGTCTACTTTATGGAGCATATGGTCGATGCTGAAGAAACTTTAAATACTCGAGAGAATATTGACATTAGTAAATTTCAAAATTTGAAAAGCCTCGTGAAAAAGAATTCGAAGGATACAAAGCTAAAAAGTCTTTAGTATTGAAATGGAATGAAATAATTGATTTTATGACAAATGCTCCAGACTTTACATACTTGGCTACAAAGGTTATTATCTACATTCACTTTCATTAATTATTCTCTTAATTTATATTCTTATTTTTATAATAATTGTAGGTCATTCTTGCATTTGGCATTTGTGGTGCCCTCAGATGTGATGAACTCACTAATCTTAAGGTACAAGATATTGAAAATCTTGGTAACAAGTATCTAGTTTCAATTACCGAAACGAAAAATGACAAACCTCGTCAATTTATAATTGGAGAAATTTTTTATAAAACAATTAAGAACTACATCTCTTTGAGACCAACTGAACCATTTACCGACAGATTTTTCATCCAATATCAGAAAGGAAAATGTCATCACCAAGTCCTACGGTAGGAATAAAATAGGCGAAATACCTCAAACTATAGCTTCGTATTTGAACTTACCCAATCCAAAAATGTACACGGGTCATTGTTTCCGAAGAACTGGAGCAACTCTTTTATCCGACTCGGGCGCAAGTGTTACCATGCTCAAGCAGCTAGGAGGGTGGAAGTCAACTAGTATAGCACAAGGTAGCTTATTACTTTCTTTGTTTATTTAAACTAAGCTAATTATTTGCAAATAATTTAAATAAAGTTCTTTTATTAAATAACTTGATAATAAGTAGATTATTATTTATAGGGTATGTAGAAAACTCAATGAAAAATCGAGACAAAATTTTTGAAAGTATAACCCATGCTGCTTTATTTGATTCACAATCCAATCCAAGACCATCGACAAGTAAAAATTGTTCCACTAAAATAGTTGTTGCAAGTGAAACAGATAAAACTACAGATGCGTGTGTTGTATCGTGGGATGATTTTTCTGAAGAGTTTAATGTAAATGACGAGGAACTAACTGCAAACGAAAAATTAAATCAATTGGAAGCACCCGAGCCATTGACGCCTTCTTTTTTCAACGGCAAAAAATACAAGAATACTTGTTCCGTCCAATAAGCAAACAGTACTAGCTAAGCATTTTACATTAAAACAACCAGTCAAACTGACTTACAAAGGAGCAGAGAATGAACCAGCGCCAAAAAAAGCTAAAAGTACAGATAGCAATCAGAATTTAAATGAACAATCACCTAACAACGATGCAGAAAAAAGAATGATGTTAACTTTGCAGGTAGCAAAAATTCATTTATAAAATATGAAAACTGTGTGTTTAATGGCAACATAATTAATAATTGTTATTGTTCCTGTGTAAATAATAAAAAAGAATAATAAAAGAAATATAGTTAATAAGAATAAAATAAAGAAAATTCAAATTAAACTAAAAAAAGTGTGTTCTATAAGTATTGCAAACAGTGTAGTTATTTATATTGCTTTTTATGAATTTTGATGCCTGCCCCCCCGACCAGCAAGCACTCGCTTCGCTCGTGCTTGCAAATATCGGGGGCAGGCATCAGAACTCATAAAAAATCTTTAAACAACAATAAATCTGAGAGAAGAGAAAACTCTAAAATTCTTCAAGTATCCGTTAGAGACACTAAAGTGGTAAGCAAAAATTAAACATGAACACGCAATATTACATCAAAGCTATTGTTAATATGCTATTAACTTGAATGCAATAGCATTATTTTCTATACAAATTAATAAATAAACGTACTTTCGACCGGCTATAAGAAAATAGTATACGCATAACGGGCAGAAGGTTGATAGCCGTGAACTGCGAGACAAATGCCCTCGGCTTCGCCTCGGGCATTTGTCTCGCAGTGCACGAATATCAAACTTTCTGCCCTACATGCGTAATATACTATTTATTGAAATGGTATATTTTATTTTATTCTTATAAAATTTTTTTGAGTTCTCTTGTAAATAATCATAAATAATTTATTAATTTTTATTACTTATCAGTACATATAATGTACTTAATTTGAAGTTTCGCGCCTGTGGTGGGGATGACTGTGTTGTCGATCAGATTAAGATTGATCGCATAGGTGTCTCTGAAAACGGGGGACGTGAGATTTCAAGTTTTTCAGTATTAACCGTCTGTGATATACATTGTTAGCTTTATTTTAATATTTGACTGCCTTTTGCTTATATGTGTGATTATGTGTTTATTTATTTTGTAATGTTTCTTCAAGTATTTATTTAATTTTCAATTTTTTGTGTTGATTATGGACACAACAATAGGGGAACGGTATGTTATATATAACCTCAATCTCTGTGCAAAAATTGTTAAACGTTTGTTATTTTAATCATTGTTTTCAATTATAAAGCGACGCATCAGAGATGCTGTTAATAATATTGTGTACCTATATATTGACGAAATAGTAAGTAACTTAGATTTATATATGTAAAAATTGTGTTTAAAAGATGTTGTAAAATGAAATCATTTTTAATAAAAGGTATAGCCTGATGAGGGTGGAGGATATCCATCGAAACGTCGCCAAATAAATAAATTGGTTTGTTTGTCAATATCGAGGAAAACCTAAACTACTCCTAGATATACTGCATGGACGAAAAAAATCACTCAATAAACAATAATGTTCATACTAATATTCATTTGAGTAAAATTAATATCTTCATGTGTGTTCGAACAGATATATCTCTTTTTATTGGTTTAAAAACAATAATACTTGCACTATCGTTGGTTATGTGTTTTGGCAGTACATTCTAAGTTACTAATCATGTACGATTTTGAATTGATTGTATCTATTCGTATCACATCAAATACTCAACAAGTTTTAGCACTTGATGTAATTGTAAATATAAATTTAATATTAACCGCTGTAACGATGTACGGGCTTCATGAGAAACATTATAAATTATTTATATGTCCTAGTTATTATCTTCAAATCTTAAAATATTTATAAGCCCAATAAAGATGCCTTTGCATATATTATGCAATGCTTATATACATATTTTTTTATTTACTGACAAGGAGGGGTCCACCTTCCGGGAAACAGATTTTGTTGCAACTGTGAGAGCTGTTTTCTGGTACCCAAATATGAAAGAATTCACATGAAATTCAATCTCATAGCCTGTTTGACGAAAGTTATACGCAGTTAACGAAAAATTGTGAACAAAATATGTTTAAGCTTAATTGCCAATAACTCGGAAAGAAATATACGCAGATATTCAAAATTGAATCCTTAAAAAGTTGAGATCAAGTAGATATAGTTTAAAAAAAGAAGCTCAAATATCTCAATTTCGACAAAAGTTATGGAAAAAATAGAATTAGACGAAATATTTGCCTAAAAAGTCTATTAAATTTTAATACTAAATTTTCGTTAAAATTTTATCTAATTCTTATTTTTTCCATAACATTTGTCCAAATTGAGATATTTGAGCTTCATTTTTTTTAAACTATATCTACATGATCTCAACTTTTTAATGGATTGAAGTTTGAATATCTGCGTATATCTCGGCTTCGCCTCGGGCATTTGTCTCGCAGTGCACGAATATCAAACTTTCTGCCCTACATGCGTAATATACTATTTATTGAAATGGTATATTTTATTTATTCTTATAAAATTTTTTTTGAGTTCTCTTGTAAATAATCATAAATAATTTATTAATTTTATTACTTATCAGTACATATAAGGTACTTAATTGAAAGTTTCGCGCCTGTGGTGGGGATGACTGTGTTGTCGATCAGATTAAGATTGATCGCATAGGTGTCTCTGAAAACGGGGGACGTGAGATTTCAAGTTTTTCAGTATTACCGTCTGTGATATACATTGTTAGCTTTATTTTAATATTTGACTGGCCTTTTGCTTAATATGTGTGATTATGTGTTTATTTATTTGTAATGTTCTTCAAGTATTTATTTAATTTTCAATTTTTTGTGTTGATTATGGACACAACAATAGGGGAACGTATGTTATATATAACCTCAATCTCTGTGCAAAAATTGTTAAACGTTTGTTTATTTTAAATCATTGGTTTTCAATTATAAAGCGACGCATCAGAGATGCTGTTAATAATATTGTGTACCTATATATTGACGAAATAGTAAGGTCACTTAGATTTATAGTATGTAAAAATGTGTGTTTAAAAAGATGTTGTAAAATGAAATCATTTTTTAATAAAAGGTATAGCCTGATGAGGGTGGAGGATATCCATCGAAACGTCGCCAAATAAATAAATTGGTTTGTTTGTCAATATCGAGGAAAACCTAAACTACTCCTAGATATACTGCATGGACGAAAAAAATCACTCAATAAACAATAATGTTCATACTAATATTCATTTGAGTAAAATTAATATCTTCATGTGTGTTCGAACAGATATATCTCTTTTTTATTGGTTTAAAAACAATAATACTTGCACTATCGTTGGTTATGTGTTTTGGCAGTACATTCTAAGTTACTAATCATGTACGATTTTGAATTGATTGTATCTATTCGTATCACATCAAATACTCAACAAGTTTTAGCACTTGATGTAATTGTAAATATAAATTTAAATATTAACCGCTGTAACGATGTACGGGCTTCATGAGAAACATTATAAATTATTTATATGTCCTAGTTATTATCTTCAAATCTTAAAATATTTATAAGCCCAATAAAGATGCCTTTGCATATATTATGCAATGCTTATATACATATTTTTTTATTTACTGACAAGGAGGGGTCCACCTTCCGGGAAACAGATTTTGTTGCAACTGTGAGAGCTGTTTTCTGGTACCCAAATATGAAAGAATTCACATGAAATTCCAATCTCATAGCCTGTTTGACGAAAGTTATACGCAGTTAACGAAAAATTGTGAACAAATATGTTTAAGCTTAATTGCCAATAACTCGGAAAGAAATATACGCAGATATCAAAATTGAATCCATTAAAAAGTGAGATCAAGTAGATATAGTTTAAAAAAAGAAGCTCAAATATCTCAATTTCGACAAAAGTTATGGAAAAAATAAGAATTAGACGAAATATTTGCCTAAAAAGTCTATTAAATTTTAATACTAAATTTTCGTTAAAATTTTATCTAATTCTTATTTTTTCCATAACATTGTCCAAATTGAGATATTTGAGCTTCATTTTTTTTAAACTATATCTACATGATCTCAACTTTTTAATGGATTGAAGTTTGAATATCTGCGTTATATCTCGGCTTCGCCTCGGCATTGTCTCGCAGTGCACGAATATCAAACTTTCTGCCCCTACATGCGTAATATAACTATTTATTGAAATGGTATATTTTATTTTATTCTTATAAAAATTTTTTTTGAGTTCTCTTGTAAATAATCATAAATAATTTATTAATTTTTATTACTTATCAGTGCATATAATGTACTTAATTTGAAGTTTCGCGCCTGTGGTGGGAATGACTGTGTTGTCGATCAGATTAAGATTGATCGCATAGGTGTCTCTGAAAACGGGGGACGTGAGATTTCAAGTTTTTCAGTATTAACCGTCTGTGATATACATTGTTAGCTTTATTTTAATATTTGACTGCCTTTTGCTTAATATGTGTGATTATGTGTTTATTTATTTTGTAATGTTCTTCAAGTATTTATTTAATTTTCAATTTTTTGTGTTGATTATGGACACAACAATAGGGGAACGGTATGTTATATATAACCTCAATCTCTGTGCAAAAATTGTTAAACGTTTGTTATTTTAATCATTGTTTTCAATTATAAAGCGACGCATCAGAGATGTTGTTAATAATATTGTATACCTATATATTGACGAAATAGTAAGTAACTTAGATTTATATATGTAAAAATTGTGTTTAAAAAGATGTTGTAAAATGAAATCATTTTTTAATAAAAGGTATAGCCTGATGAGGGTGGAGGATATCCATCGAAACGTCGCCAAATAAATAAATTGGTTTGTTTGTCAATATCGAGGAAAACCTAAACTACTCCTAGATATACTGCATGGACGAAAAAAATCACTCAATAAACAATAATGTTCATACTAATATTCATTTGAGTAAAATTAATATCTTCATGTGTGTTCGAACAGATATATCTCTTTTTTATTGGTTTAAAAACAATAATACTTGCACTATCGTTGGTTATGTGTTTTGGCAGTACATTCTAAGTTACTAATCATGTACGATTTTGAATTGATTGTATCTATTCGTATCACATCAAATACTCAACAAGTTTTAGCACTTGATGTAATTGTAAATATAAATTTAAATATTAACCGCTGTAACGATGTACGGGCTTCATGAGAAACATTATAAATTATTTATATGTCCTAGTTATTATCTTCAAATCTTAAAATATTTATAAGCCCAATAAAGATGCCTTTGCATATATTATGCAATGCTTATATACATATTTTTTTATTTACTGACAAGGAGGGGTCCACCTTCCGGGAAACAGATTTTGTTGCAACTGTGAGAGCTGTTTTCTGGTACCCAAATATGAAAGAATTCACATGAAATTCAATCTCATAGCCTGTTTGACGAAAGTTATACGCAGTTAACGAAAAATTGTGAACAAAATATGTTTAAGCTTAATTGCCAATAACTCGGAAAGAAATATACGCAGATATTCAAAATTGAATCCATTAAAAAGTTGAGATCAAGTAGATATAGTTTAAAAAAAAGAAGCTCAAATATCTCAATTTCGACAAAAGTTATGGAAAAAATAAGAATTAGACGAAATATTTGCCTAAAAAGTCTATTAAATTTTAATACTAAATTTTCGTTAAAATTTTATCTAATTCTTATTTTTTCCATAACATTTGTCCAAATTGAGATATTTGAGCTTCATTTTTTTTAAACTATATCTACATGATCTCAACTTTTTAATGGATTGAAGTTTGAATATCTGCGTATATTTCTTTCCGAGTTATTGGCAATTAAGCTTAATAGTAGTTTTCGTGCCAAGGCCGTAAAGTAGAACTTTTTTGGACGCTACTTTACATGCGAGGCTGAAAAAGTTTACGGCCGAGGCGCGAACATTACTTTTCGAGAGAGTATCCGTAAAGTTCTTAGCAATTTCAATACAAAATTTTTTTTTGTACACGTGTCCGTAAAGACTGTACACGTGTTCGTAAAGTCGCACTTTACGTCCGCAAAACAGTACGTAAAGTCGTACTTTACGGATACTCTATCGAAAACATATTTTTTTCACAATTTTTCGTTAGCTGCGTATAACTTTCGTCAAACAGCCTATGAGATTGATTTTCATGTGAATTCTTTCATATTTGGGTACCAGAAAACAGCTCTCAAATTTGCAACAAAATCTGTTTCCCGGAAGGTGGAACCCCTCCTGGTGAGATTGTGCCATTTTCTGGCACTTCCCGATCGGAAAATAGTCATGGCTAGCCGAGTCAGATTATAAGGCGCACGTATGGTTACCAGCCATGTCCCATAGTACGGCGCGTAACTGGGCGTCAACCGGGGCAATATATGGCTAGCTCATAGTAAGGCTCACCTTACTCTCGCCTTTTCAAAATCTAATGTAAATATTTTGCATTTTTATTTCAAAATAAGTAAGGTCTTCAAATGATACGATACAGGCAAGTCATGACATCCAGAAATCAGCTGAAGGAGTTGAGGTTATTTCTTTTCGTGATTTTCACAAAGTGTATGTATATACAATTCATGTGTAGTTAAAAATTTTAAATTTTAATGCATATTTGCAAAAAAAAAAAAGAAAAACAATTATATAACCAACTTGTGAGCTCTTATACACACTTATATTTATACATTAAAGAAAATGTATAAATATAATGTATTGAACATTAAAAAAATAAAACATTTATTTTAGAATAGTATATGTCCTGTTATATTATTTATTATTTATGTATTCGAATAAATTTTATCTTATGTAGTACATAATCCAATAGTTTACTATCGAAAAATCCCTTCTGCCAAGGTGTAAAAATTCGCAAGTATGGCGTAATTCCGATCACACTTTTACAATTGTTATTTAATAGCTAATAATCTAATTTTAACGCACAACTTTTGTCTACTTAAAACAATAACTTATTAAATTTTTTTAATTCTTAAAAAGCTTTCGCAACAGAAAGTACTGAAATCAAATTGGAATCGACAAGTATTTAATAAATCTCACATGTTTTCAGAAAGGCGTGTAAATTACATATAATTTATCATTTTTCCCCTACCATGTCTTACAGCAATAAATAAACAATATTTCTTATAACAATATTCATTTGTGCGAAATTAATTACTTCAAATCTAATAAAACAGAAGTTTATCTTTTTTATTCTTTTTAAATAAAATAATACTTACACCACCGTTGGTTATATATTTCGGCAGTACATTCTGATTTACTAATCATGTACGATTTTGAATTGATCGAATCTATTTATATCATATAACGTAATAAGAAGTAACACACTTGATTTTTTAAAATTAATAGAGGTTTCTAATAAATAAAATTAAAAACAACTGTATTATATATTACAAGTGACCCGATTTCCGTTACAATCAAAGTATCCGGTACAGCAAATATAATTTAAGTTTGACAACTTCAAACGAACGTTTGGGAATAAATAGCTAGTATGAGGTATAACAAAAAAAGGCAAAAAAAAGAAAGAAGCGGGGATTTGTATAACGACAGACCCGGGTTTTCCCAAACACATGTCGAATAGATGTCTCGCACGTTGCCTTTATCTTAGCGTAGAAAACTCCAGGGGAATTTTTCAATATGTTTAACTCATTGCGAATAAGCTTTCCAGGTGTAAAAAAAGAAAAAAAACCATAAAACACCCTTTCGATCCTTATGTCCAAACGCTCGCAGGTACGCCGTGCCGGTTAGATTTATAAATATTCGACGTAATAACAAAAAATATACATAACTATACGCAGTTCTATTATAATGTCTAAAAGAATTAAAGCATGCTCTTTACAAACAAAGCAATTGCACGTGACGATTCCACACAGCCGAGAAATGCCATCTGCCTAATATAAATAAACTACTTGCGCGGGAGCGAAAGAAAAACCAAAACACCGACCTCTCTCCCCAGTTGTGCTCGAACGATCCAATAGAGATCGACCGGGGCCTAGAAGCCAATCACGTTCAGGGGTGGTCATCGACCGCCTCAGGTTCTCCGATCTCAAAAGGGAGGTTACTCCCGAGTTCTGAGATCACTCAGTGGCTAGGGGAGGCCGTCCGGCCGAACCGAGGTCTCATTTCGGGTACTCTGGGGAGGGGGTAAAAGTTTTGGATGTCCGAGCCGTCGGGTCCGTAACAAAGCCTTGGTTTATCTATAGATGTGGGAAAAATGTGAGAGGGACCGCCCTCAAGCTACCTCCTTATTTTCCTCTCCAGGCCCCTCACTGTATAGCAAAAAAAAGTCATCAAGGCTTTTGGAAGGGGTTACCTGGACACCAAGAAAAAGGAAAAATGTAAGAACGTCACTCGGCATTTTTACATCCGTGTAAGCAACTCGGCCTTCATGGCTTGAAGCGTCACTTCTATACACAAACTTGATTTGCTACCGTAAATATTCCGCGCGGAGACGGTTATCATTATTGGCCGTTTTTTGTATAGTTCAAATTTGCGTAATATTTATATATATGTACTCTCTTTAGTGTGAAAATAAAGTGTTAAAATAAATACAACCATTATTTCATCTAAAACGAGCATTTATTTAATCATTTTTTGTACCATAACCTAAACAATTGGTGCCCCGGGCAAGGAACATTGAACTATTAAACAAGAAGTGTTAAGTGCGTGTTTAAAAAAAAAAAGATTTACAGAAGAGAGTATTGTGCGTGTTTACCTATTATGATACCTAAGAGGAGATTCACCGATGGAGCTGCGATTTTGGAGAAAGCAGGTAAACCAGCGCCAGCCAAAAGTACACGGAAAAGTGCTGCCGAGAAGCCGGTACGCGCCGACCCAGCATCCACGCGAGGAAGGAAGAGGGCTCAGCCCACCCGCTCCAATTCACGGGTGAAACGACTCGAACAGACTGACGATCAGGCGTCACTCCCGACTCCGGAGGAAACCACAAATACTGCTGACCAACAAAGCTAATTTCAATGAAACGAGGAGGTGCATGCGGCATCAGTAAGAGATAGAATGTTAAGTTTGCGCACGGCCCCCGATATATCAAGCGAACAAACTGTCGTGGGTTTCACAAGCGCATTGCATGAAACACTTAGGCTCGTTAGGGATGCTTTAAGCGAAAACGGTTCGTGAGTAACAAACACGCCTACAAAAACGAGGTTGCCCGAGTTTTCGTGAGACTATTTAGAGTGGATACACTTTAAAGAGTTTTTTTTTGAGACAGAAGCGGACTTTCCGACCGAGAATATATTGCGCAGTCTTTTCACGGCTTTACGAGGAGAAGCTCGGGAATCCGTCCGAATGTTATTAGCTACAACCAACGATCCGGAAACGATTATAAAAACACTTGATCAATTTTATGGTAATAGAAATAAAGTCGCGAGTAGAACTGTAGCTGAAATTCTCGGACTACCCAACTTGAACGTGGTTGAATCTAGTTATACACTTTTTGTTACGAAGTTGAAAAACATGGTAGACGCTATGAAATCTTTGAAACTCGTGGGTCATTTATACAGTCCAAATTTACTTGCGGGTGTTGTAAATTAACTGCCAGACGCGCTTAAATTTCAATACAGCCGACACATAAAAGAAACTGATGCGGACAAGTTAGATTTAGAAAAGATCACCGAATTTTTAAGTTACGAAGCAGATCTCGCAATCACATCGGGCATATTTGATTTAAATTCGACTTGCTCCGAAACTTCGAAGCGGCAATACAAAGGCACACATGCCGCGATAGTTTGTTCGACAATTGATAAGCCGGGTAACTCGAACGTAGATACTGTGGCGCAGGCTATCAAGCGCGATTGTAGTTTATGCATGCGAAAAGCTCACGAATTATCGAACTGCGATAGTTTTGCGCGAGAAACCGTAGCTCGACGATGGAGCATTGCAAAAAGAGCACGAGCATGCTTGAGATGTTTGAAAGTAGAACACTCACGACAAAACTGCCGTAAAAAACATCATTGTGGAATTTGTATTAAGCGACATCACGCACTACTGCATGATCAAACACGCGACGCGAGGAGATCTGGTCCAGAGAACGCAACTGTTAACGCGAATACGGTCCTCGGCGATAAAAATAATAGCGCAAACGCGTGACTAGAAACACGACGAGGTGCATTAAAGATCGTACCTGTATGCATAATCGGGCCTAAGGGATACGCTCAAACTTACGCATTATTAGATGGTGGGGTAACGATAAGTTTGGTTGACGAAAGCTTAGCTCGTGTTTTGGGAATCCGCGGGAAGCGCACACACATGACGGTTAAAGGGGCATGGGGAAATGAACTAGACATGGAGTGCGAACGAATACGCGTGAAACTACGCACAGCATTTAGCGAGACGAAAGTCGATCATGCCATTACTGTACCGCTAAATTTGTCACCGCAAACGCTACCTAAGGCGGTCGTCGAGGAAATTCGAAATCGAGAAAACATCGATTTAGATGCTTATTTTGAAGCGCGGCCGCGGATATTAATTGGACAAGACGATTGGGAAATCATAGCGACGCGGGAAATGCGAAAATTAGAAGAGCGCGAGTTAGTAATTTCACGAACGCAAGTAGGTTGGGCAATTCATGGGTAGATGTACGGCGCAAATCACGAAATCAGAAAGAACGTCGCGCAATTAAGCTTACAACTACCTGCGGATTTGGAGGTTGATGTTCAAGAACGAGGAGAGAGGTTCAACGAGCTCATAAAGTGGTATTTCAGCCTGGAAAGTATAGGAATCGACAGTTTGAAAGTCAGTACAATGTATCGAGGAGCAATCGGAGCAGCGTCCCGAATTCTTGAACAAACCAGTCGAAAAATTGGAAAGGTGTGGGAGGTGGGTCTATTGTGGAATGATCGCGATGCTTCCGAGGTCGAGAGTCGCGTAACCGCGCATAAAAGGCTTCTGAAGCTGGAGAAAAAGGTAGATTGCGATCATGAATACGCCACCTTATATTATAAAGAAATACAACGACTAATTAACGAGGGTTATGCGACAAAAGTCATCAATGACTTGGTGAGACCGCGGACATGGTATTTACCGCACTTCGGCGTAAGGAAAGCAGATAAACCCGGTATACTACGAGTAGTTTTGACGCAGCCGCGAAGTCGTCAGGCGTTAGTTTAAACGGCCAATTATACTTTGGACCAGACCTTCTCAAGCCGCTGCTAGGTGTTTTATTACAATTTAGACAGTATCGTTATGCAATTAAAGCGGATATCAAAGATATGTACCTGCGAGTGCGAGTGAGAGAAAATGACCGCGGAGCGCAGCGTTTCTTGTGGCAGGGCTCTAATAGAGTAAAAGAACCAGATATATACGAGATGAACTATTTAGTGCTTGGCGAGAGATCTGGACCAAGCAGCGCGATTTTTGTAAAAGATAAAAATGCGTGCAGATACTTGAAGTCGAAACCGACCGCAGCTAAAAGCATTATAGAAAACACTTACGTTGACGATTATTTAGTAAGTCGAGCGTCATTAAAAGACGCCGAAGAGCTCGTGCGCGATGTAACATTTATAAATAGCGAGGCAAACTTTCATATGCACGGTTGGGCGTCCAATGACTCGCGAGTCACGGAAAGCGTGCGAGGTGACAAAAAGAGTATGAGTGAGAAACAGACCAAGCTATGCGATAAGGACGAACGGGTATTAGGGCTCTATCGGGACCGGTCTGCAGATCATTTGGGTTTCAACATAGGTTTTCACAAAATCGCCGCGAGCAATGCGCGCGGAGATGCAAAACCCACGAAGCGAGAATTTTTTAGCATTGCTATGTTCGTATATGACCCACTGGGCTTACTATCTCCGTTCACTATTCGCACACGGCTGATTATGCAAGACATATGGCGCAGCGGGATAAGTTGGGACGCGCAAATCAGAGACGAGGAATTCGTGAGTTGGGTATCGTGGTTGCAGGATTTATAGGAAATAAATAAATGTAAAGTTCCTCGTTGCTACATATCAACAAACGCGGATTACTCGACGACTCAATTTGCATACGTTTTGTGATGTGAGTTTACAAGTTTACGCAATAGTAGTATATGTATTTACAAACCGAGATGCGCAACGGCGACATCCACGTATCACTTATAATGTGAAAATCTAGGGTAGCGCCGGTTAAATCTTCAACTGTTCCTCGGCTAGAATTACTCGCGACTCTTCTAGATGCGCGAACAGCGAAAACGGTAGTAGACGAACTCGACCTAAAGATCGATAAGAGAATTTTTTGGTCTGACTCAACGACAGTGTTGCAGTGGCTACGTACCGAACCGCAATCGAAACAAATGTTCGTAGCAAACCATTTAGGTGAAATCAGCGAGATAACGCGAGTCAATGAGTGGCGGTGGATACCGACTCGTGATAACCCCGCCGATGATGCGACGCGATCGTCCGATAAACCGTTACGTGAAGGGGATCGATGGTTTAGTGGGCCACATTTCCTTCAACAGAACGAAAACGAATGGCCGAAAAACAAAATATTGAGCGCAAACGCGAAGCTCGCAGTTGGCTATCTCGAACAAAAGAAGATTTTGTAGGCGCGACAATAGTAGGTAAAACACAACGCGAAATAGTCTTACCTGCGATAGTGACCTTACTCAGTTGGAAAGGACTTATCGCATTTGCTAGACGTTTAAAAAACCTTTGCAATAGATGGAGAGGTAAACCGCGAGAAAAACTATCAGTAGAGACGGATCGTGAAGCCGAAAAATTTTGGATCCGTGTTGTACAGTCTGATTATTTCAGTAATGAAATAGATCGCGTCCGAAAAGGCGAATTAGTACCGCGAGGAAGCAAATTAACAGGTTTAAATCCGTACATAGACGAAGAGCGTATTCTGCGAGCTCGAGGGCGTACAACAAAAATACAAAATATCGAATTCCACAACAACCCAATTATCATCGGCGATACTACCATGCAAACGCGGAAACCGTAGTAAATGAATTGAGACAGAAATTTTATATTATCGGACTCCGAACAAGATTACGCTGGTTAACTAAAAAATGTATTATATGCCGATTACGTCGAGGAAAAATTCAAATTCCACCAATGGCGGACTTACCAGCAAGTCCCGTAGCGTATCAGCAACGGCCTTTCACGCATTGCGGGGTTGACTATTTTGGCCCCATGCTAATAAAAATCGGACGACGAAGAGAAAAACAGTGGGGAGTCCTTTTTACGTGTCTATCCACGCGAGCAATACACATGGAGATCGCGAGCAATCTAAGTGCCAGCTCGACAATAATGGCGATACAAAGACTCGCGGCCAGACGCGGTTTTCCGTCGGTTATGTATAGTGACAATGGCACCAACTTCGTTAAAGCCAATAAAGAAATACGAGACGTGTATGTCGGAACGAATACTCAGGCGCTGGAAATATTTGCGATTAATAATCAAATTAAATGGAAAATTACGACAGACCCGGGTTTTCCCAAACACATGTCGAATAGTTGTCTCGCACGTTGCCTTTATCTTAGCGTAGAAAACTCCAAGGGAATTTTTCAATATGTAAAACTCACTGCGAATAAGCTTTCCAGGTGAAAAAAAGAAAAAAAACCATAAAACACCCTTTCGATCCTTATGTCCGAACGCTCGCAGGTACGCCATGCCGGTTAGATTTACAAATATTCGACGTAGTAACAAAAAATATACATAACTGTACGCAGTTCTATTATGAGGTCTAAAAGGATTAGAGCATGCTCTTTACAAACAAAACAATTGCACGTGACGATTCTACACAGCCGAGAAATGCCATCTGCCTAATATAAATAAACTACTTGCGCGGGAGCGAAAGAAAAACCAAAACACCGACCTCCCTCCCCAGTTGTGCTCGAACGATCCAATAGAGATCAACCGGGGCCTAGAAGCCAATCATCTCAAAAGGGAGGTGACTTCCGGGTTCTGAGATCACTCAGTGGCTAGGGGAGGCCATCCGGCCGAACCGAGGTCTCATTTCGACTACCCTGGGGAGGGGGTAAAAGGTTTGGATGTCCGACCCGTCGGGTCCGTAACAAAGCTTGGGTTAGCTATAGATGTGGGAAAAACGTGAGAGGGATCTAATCTTAGTGGCCATGCAGCCCACTTAGCGCAATAGAAAATCTCCTTCTTCGAAGAACGGGTTAACTTCTTCTAACAATCAATTTACACGAAAATTTGCAAAAGAAACAGGATGTTGTGGACCGGCTACGAATGGCGATCGGGACTCGTAGGATTCCGATCGTTCTCGTAGTTCGTCGTAGCGCGGCGTAAATTGTCGTCTTCTTCCTTATTTCTTCTAGCAATAGCCTCTCTTGGATTGCTACCATAGAAAAATAATACAGCTGTTCGCGCCATCTATTCCCGCGTTATCCTCCATCTACTCAGTGCCGGGATAGCAAAATAACCCGTATTCCGCTGAGGGACAGACCTTGCGCCCCAACTATTGCAACAGGTGTGTCTTATTTCTCTATCGTACGCACATATTACATGTGGCCTTTTCCCGCTCGTTCCGCTGTTCCCCCTTCTCGATGCGTCACTATGCGCCACGGCGTGCATATAAGAGCAGCAAGCGCCGCCATTTGACGACGGCCGGGTTTTCTCCATTGGTGTGTCAGTTCGGGATCATTGTCGTTGTCGCTATCTTCGTTTCTTATTACCAGGTCGCCGGGATATGCTGCAGAATCCACGGAGAACATGGTTGGACAGCGGTACTGGTACGGTCGTATCGTTCTTTGTTTATTTCCTCTCTGGTTACTCCAACCCTCCGATTTCCTCAACAAACCAGTTAAAATCCTTATTAATTCCCTTCCTTATTTAATACTCTTACGCCGGTGACGAGAATGGCTCGGGCCAGGATTCGTAGCCGGTGTTTACCTTTTTTAACCTCTACATTCTTACCCTATACAAATCTAACTTATTACTAAAATACCTTATTTCTTTACTACCATCCTATCCTAACCTCAAATACCCTTGATATACTTATTATTAACTTTACAGATACTCAGAACTAGCAAGGAGCGGACCCAGGACCAACGTGGACTACCCAAAACTCATCGCCTCAAGGTCTACGATAAATTAGATAACCATTGTCTGTTAATTCTGATTGTGAACTAAATGGTTTCGGAAAGTTTTTTGTACAGTGATTTTTATTTTCATTCATACAAATACAATTTTATTTTGATTAGCACAAGGACCGTGACTTATATTTTGTTTTATTATGTTTTACAATCTTGGATATCTTTCTTTATCAGGAATTTCTGTACTGTATTATCATATCAATTTGATCGACATCTTAAATTTTATTATTTTTATCTAACCACAATAACATGAATATGAGACAATCCATGTTTTTAAATTCTATCACATAAATCTAAGCCTTAATATTACCAAGTTTCCTATCTTTTATTAATTCAGTCATCAATACTTTTACTGTTTGATGAAAAACTCTTCGTATTAGATTTAGTTTATGTAAAGTAGTTTCAGATTCTTTTAAATTTTAAATTATTTATTTCCATTTAAATATTTGATAAAAAAATATTTGCTACTGGCAAAGCAGAAGTCTAGTTAACAACTGCTCTCAACGTACTGCCTATCTGAAGGAGGGGATACTCACTGCCTCGAATCTAATCTTCTCAGATAGCATTACCCAAACGTACCGAATATACTCTATGTATCGGAGGACGATCATATGTTCATCATATGTTCAAGGGTATGCGCGGCATTGCTTCATCTTTATTACCTGTAGTGTGCACGTTCTTACACGAATCGTAAGCGTGCAAAAATTTGTCCGCCGTTTCACATATGTTGGGGAATTTTCTGCACTCGGGTTTTTCTTTATCATTCTACTATACCGTACGATTCAATTTGGGTTCTAAACGAATAATACTCTCGAACTTACTCTTGTAACAAAACTTTAATAATTATTTCTTTTTGAGGTCTACTATGACTCGGTCGGTTAGGGCGTCGGGCTTGTAATCTGGAGGTCCCAGGTTCGATTCCTGACCCCGGGCGATTGATACAGCACCACTGGGGAATGTATTTTGAAAAAGTGCTTTCTTAACAAAGACATCATATGATCTGCGTTGCTGATTAGCACCAATTGGGAGCATAAAAAGAGTGACGTTTAAATAATAATAAAAAAAAAGCATTTCTTTTTTTTATTTGTGTAAATAAATGAGGGCTGTGGGTTTCTCTAACTACAAAGACAACCTGCGGTTCTAAAATTGAAAATTTTAAACAATAAAATGATAACTCACCGTAAATTCGAATTTAAAAGACACCTGAAGATAATGGTAGATCAAGCCAACGAAACGTTGTGCAAAAAATAAAGGAAAGAATTGTGTTTTCTTCCTCCTTTCCTCGCCTCCATCAGATCGACTTATTATTCATATACAATTAAATGATAAATTTGGTCTCAGCAACACCAAAGATGTCAAAAGAGTGACAATCAAAAGAAACTGACGGATCTGCTCCATGTTAGCTCTAGATGAGTTCTCTCCCCACTAAAACCACATTAGGCTCTCCAGCAGAAACCCCCCCTAGTCAATTTTTCTGTATAATAATATATCATTGTCATTGTCATTGGCGTTGTCATTGTAATTGTCATTGTCAAAGGTGGGAGCAGTGGCTGTGAATAATTAAATGATAAATTAATATAAATGAATAAGGAATTACCTAAATATTAACTGAAAAAAACGAAAAAAAAGGAGATAAAGTAGGAAATATACTAAAATGTACTTTAAAAAGTATCCATTAAAGATTTTCAAATTTTAAATAAAAATGATTACAATTTGTACTTTTCGGAATAAAATAGTTATGTTTTAATCTTTTAAAAGTTTACATTTAAGAATTTAAACTTTCGTAAATGATAATTTCATCAATTTGTACTTTTCAAAACCAAAAATTCACTTGGTTTGTTTTAAGAAAGACAAATTTAATAATTTGTATTTTCGAAATGGGTAAATTCAGTAATAGTAGTTTTCGTGCCAAGGCCATAAAGTAGAACTTTTTCAGCCGAGTGTGGAAAGTAGCGTCCGAGGACCTGCGAAGCAGGTCCGAGGATCGCTACTTTACATGCGAGGCTGAAAAAGTTTACGGCCGAGGCGCGAACATTACTTTTCGAGAGAGTATCCGTAAAGTTCTTAGCAATTTCAATACAATATTTTTTTTTGTACACGTGTTCGTAAAGACTGTACACGTGTTCGTAAAGTCGCATTTTACGTCCGCAAAACAGTACGTAAAGTCGTACTTTACGGATACTCTATCGAAAATAAAGTTTGCGCCGGGCATAAACTATGTACCAGGCGTAAACCTTCCGTCAGGCGTAACCACGGCATAACCTTTGCGCCTGGAATAAATAATGCGCTAGACTTATACCAGCGCTACGCTAGCGCCATACGCACGCCAGCATTACCTACAGAGAGCGCTTTGGTAGTCATGCTCCCCAGCGTCCCTAGCGCTCCCTGGGATTTTACCTAGGGCGCGTCAACGGTTCCGTGTTCCGTAGTGTTAAAATGATATACTTCAAACCACAATAGAAGATTCCGACATTGCCTTTAAAAGTAAATCCAAGCAAAAGGCTACGGTTTAAATAGACCCATACTTTCGCAAATGCTTCTCGTAGCACTCAAAAAGCGATTAAAACAATTACGAAATGTGAATAATAGAATAATAAATGTATTGGTAATGCATAATATCCACTTTCAATGCGGAATTTCAAAAACAACATCGATTATGCGAATCAAATGTAACAAACGCTTTACATGTACAAAGTATAACATTTTCAATAAAATAATATTGTCAATCGTGGTTTAAATTATTATTTTTATGATGTTTAATACAAAATATAATGATGATGTATTTGCTGTGGTTTATTTGATAACAGAAAGCAAGTTTGCAAGTTATAATGTTTCAATTGATCAGATAAACAAATTTCTGCAAGTTTCGTGTGAATAAATAGTTTTTAATAAAGATACCGAAAGTAAAATCTGATAGCAAAGCAGTCCGAGATATTTTCATTCTAATCTCGTAGGGAATCCAAATGCATATAGCTGCAAGGGACAAGGAAAATTGTTTGCTTCACAGATTCAGCAGATTTTAGGTACGACAACTTCTGGCAGTACTAGGTTTACTAAATAACTAGCAACAATTCCTCGATCGTTAACGCTTCCTCGGTCGAAATTATACTAATTTTATATTTATTTTTTATATATTTTTTAACTTTATAATTTAAAAATTTAATTGAATTACAGTGTATAATATAATATAATATGTAATTAATTAACCTAGGATTCAGTTATAATCAATTTTTTTAAACAATAATATAAAAATAACAGTGTATTATATTTGCAATATTGTATATACTTATTTAATCTTAGTCAATTACTCAAGAGTTTAAAGATACTGAACATATTTCTACATATTACTGAACCAATTAAAAAAAACTAAAAATAATCGACATGACAAAACTTTCACTTGGAGCAAGAGAATTTAATTTTTAGATTTCATATGTAATAACACATATATCATTACTTACAATATTTCCACACTTTTCCTGTAGGAAGCTACATCAATTTAGTAATAAATATACAATTTTTCTACCAAAAAATATTAATAATAAAACTTAGAATATAAAATTATTCTTTGACCATTTTACATATATTTCATGCTTTTTGAAAACAGACGGACAATTTAAATTTTCATGCAAAATTATCAGAATCAGCTCATAAATCGTGTGTATTCAATTATTCATTCAAACAAATTATATTTATACATAATTATTGAATTTATAAAAAATTTTTAGATTAAAATTGTGGCTTTTATGGGTTTTGGGTTTTCACATTGTATTAATTTTGTTTTATTTTCAAAAGTATTTCACAAAGAAAAATTTTATTATACAATAATAATATTATACAATTACAATGATAAAAAATTGAAAATTAATTATAAAGGTTAGAGTAAAAATACTGGTTGTCATATTGTTATTCACCATAACCGAAAATCCCCATTAAAGTTTTTTTAGGAAACTCCTATAAAATATTTTTTTAATTTTTCTAATTTAACTCCCCCCCTCCTCTTCCCAACGCCATCCATCAGTAAATGTGGGATAAGTGAAGAGCGGTTGTCGTATTCAGCGTTAACCCTTCACTCCATACTTACGCTTAATTCTTGCAACTTGTGGGTTAGCGGACACCGGATACCGCCCGAGGGCGGCCGGACACCGGAGAACGGATGAATGTTAATCTAATTTTATTTATTATTATTACATTGGATGTAGGGTGTAGACTTATGAGGTAAAAATCTGACAATATACCTCAATTCATTTATCAAACTTAGTTTAAAATCACACATATGAGCAAATCCACAGAACCTTTAATTTTGGGGAAGCGGGTAATATAGCAGTAAATAAGCAGACTTAGCAACATTATAACAACGGTTTCTGGTAGAAAAAGTAATTCGATGAAGGGTCCTTATCATTTTTTTAAAGTTGTTTTCATTAGCTTTTTGTTAGAGGCTTCATAAAGTTGCATTTTTGCAAATTTGACGATGGAAGTAGTACTCATCTTCTATTTTTTAAGCTTATAGAAATTATAATTCTTCACCAAATGTTACAGAAATTTTTTTTGACAACCTACACCATCTATCCTACTAAACTAAAAGTGTTAAAATATTGTGCCTTCATGATACAGAAAAATAAAAATCGCAACTCTTGAGGAAGTCAGTTTTTGTAAATTTAGGAAATTTTAGAATTTTGATATTATACAAAGATAAGTTTTGTTTATAGCTATTGTGACTAATATTGCTTTTTTCGATTTGCAATAAGAATTCTTATTCTTTTTTGTGCTTAGCTGTGCCTCTTTTTCTTTACAAGCAATTCTACCTTAAACTTTTCAAAATCTCGGGCCCCTAGTCTTCCAAATTTTCATTTTCGCATGGCACACTCGACATTCACAAAAAAAGCATATATAACTATATCTCTTTACTTTTTAGTAGATTATTGAGTCATCTACGTAAAACCTCAATTGAATTTTTTGTTAATTTAGATAATATAAGCTGTATAAAGTATAAACATTTTATACCTTTGAACTGAGGTCCAAATTGACTATACAAAATAGGTTATTTCAACAGAAAAGCTAATATAAATACACACACACACACACACACACCACACACACACACCCGCGCGCGCGCGCACACACATACACACACATATCATTCAGTCAGCCTTACGCAAGTAGTTTGTTTACCATTAAAGAGAAGTATGCGAAAAGAAAATTATTTATCATGTAATGAGTGTTTCAAATAATTTGCCATGTACTCATTACCAATTGAAACCTTCAAGTTGGAAGATTTATGGAGCAAAAATGAAATTCCTATTACAAGTACTCAAACAAAAAAAAACTATTGTTACTAGGAAAAGAAAATTACAGTACTGTAACGGCACTTGAAAACATCCTTTTATATGAAAAATTGTTGTTAGATATTTCAATTTTTGTTAAATAAGAGACTTAATTATGTTGTTATATTCATAAATTATAGAATAAAAAATGTTCTGTTTATTTACGAAGTGATTTTTATAATTTACCCTATGATACCCCTCATCAATATTTTAATCGTTAATTTCTTAGATAAGTCTTGAAAAGAAATAGGGGCCCTCATATTTTCCTACTATTTAACCTCTAAAGAAGTAGAAATCTCCATTAAAATCAATGTGCCTCCCAAAAAAAAAAAAAAAAAAAATTTCAAATGAAAATCAAAGGTTCCGTGGATTTGCTCATATACGCAATTAAATAAACTGTACAATACGTTTCACAAGTTAGTACTAACATTTGTAAACATTTTCATTTTAGCTTTTCCTAGCGAGGATGTAGTTATAAATTATTCACTTTACTCTCCGTTTACAATATAAACTACAAATATTATAGTTAATTGTGTTTCTCCGTTCAGAAGAAATTCTTATAAAATAGTTATTGTTATAACATTTATTTTGCGTCCCAGACATAAAAAGTTTATTGAGTCTATAGGTACTTATCAATATTAATTATTAATTAAAAGTTCCTGTACCTTAATTTTACCAAAACACTTTTTTTTAGTACAGCGAATTCGCATTATTTAAGGAATAAATAAGAAATTAAGCGAACATTGCACACTAGCAGTGGCATAAAATATTCTCACAACAGCATTATGATGAGTCCTAGCTCAGAACTCCTGATCGATGTAACATTTTTTGTCAAAAATTACGCGATAGTCACAATTTCAAAATTTTTTTTAACGGAACGTATTAACAACATGACACATAATTTTTATTAACGAATTATAATTAAATTTTATACGTTTCCAGTTGAAAAAGTTCCATACAATTCTATAAAAATATTATAAATTCTATAAAATTTCTTATAGAATTTTTATGGAATTTATAATACTTTATAAGATTCTATGGTACTTTTTCCACCGGACTTACCAAGTTTTTAACTTTTTGCTGCTTTTGATAAAATGTTCAGTGAATTATAATAATGTTGAATCGCAGTTTGATGCGAAAATTGTTATTATACATAACATCCATATTCTTGTTCATGAGAGATTATGAGATTAAGAGGACGACGAAGCTAGCGATTTTATCGACATATAAGAGTTGCCGTTTTTAATTTTTATCAAGAATAAAAAAAATGTTTATAAGGAATTTTGGTATCAGAGCTTTTTGATTTCTTTATCCCTACCATTATCGGAATCGCTGGAGTATTTATCGTAAGCATACGAGGAAACAAGCTATGTCACCTTGTTTCAAAATTCCAAAATCTTTTTCGGGTTTATTCTTAACAAGTGCGGTATGAAATACAAATTAAATAAGATTCATAATCCTCATCACTTTTTTCGGGTTTACATTCTTCCAGCTTTACGCTGAGGTCGTCATCAGGTGTAGAGTTATAATTGGTGTCCAATTCTGCATATTCCTTAGGTCTGTTTAAAATGTTGATTAAGTTGCCTGTAGATGTTTTTGGTTCAAAATAACCTTTAAGAAACATTAATGATTCAAAATGTTCCCAAAGGGATGCTTTATTGCTTGCTGCCGAGCCGGATTTTAAAGTGTTTTCGTGACTCAGTTCCGTTCTCATTTGTTTTTTCAGAGATTTCCATTTATTTTTCACTGTAGTACCTAAAAATAATGATAAATATGTTATTTTTTTATTTTTAGGACAAACTATCCGAAAAAATAATTAATGGACGTATAACAATTACAGTTAGATTACTTTATGTACATTGGAAATAAATATGTTAATTAAATATAGCAAAAATTCTTGCATGCACAAAACAACTTACTTCCTACATTGAGAGTATCAGTAACGTCCTTCCATGCTGCTGCTATTGACTGAATTTTTATGTTGTGGGTGATCTAGACGCCACAACACTGGACGTTGTTGCACTAAAGTAATTAGCATTTCTACTTTACTGAAGCAAATTGAAGCACGAGGCATTTTCAAAATATTACTCAAGTAATGAGAGAGAAAATATTTCACTCCGTAAGTTGTACTCCAAACTCCTTAAAAAAAATACTTTTATACTTGCTTATACATAATAAAAAATAAAAAACAGCATTAATACAAAAATGAATTTAACGTTCGGTGATAATATATTATATAAATTATCACCGAACGTTAAATTCATTTTTGTATTAATAAACCTGCGACTCTGGTCTAATACGTCGCACTCTGGTCGCACTGGTGGTCTTACCCATTGCTAGTTGAAGACGCCTATACTCATTGGAGAGATTGTCGTCTTCCTCCATATATATAGCCGCATAACATTTTGCGACAGATGTCTAAGGTATGATCTCCAGTTCCTTACCGAGGAGTCCAAACTGGGGATCGAGGACAAAACGCCTTTAATCTTTGTTTTAATTTTTGAAAAAGGCCTTTACTCTGGGAAATTCCACCAACCATAGTAGATAAAGGGTATAATAGGCCTGCTTTATTCCAAAAATAAAGCATTTAGTTTGGAAATATCGATAATATATTATATAAAAAATAGCATATTTCTAAGCATTTATCAACATGTATTATTAATGTTTGCAATAATAATTTATTTATAATACTTCAAAACACATAAAAGAAACGCGTTAAAAGAATGTATAATACTTTCAATCCATGTAAAATATTTAGACTTCATATTTATATTATCAACTTGTATATATAATTTATATCCTGACTGTAAATATATAATAAAAGGAAAATAAATCAAGTTGTAGCGAACCTTTTAAATTACTTTTAAAAACTAAGGTAGAATAAATCATCAACCTGATTATTTCAGAGGAGGTAAGTTCTTCAAGGGTAGGTGCTCAAATCCTTTAGATAAAGATGCAAGCGTAGCATGCCAGTACCAAACCTAATGGAAATCGTAGCTTTCTACTGTTTCTACTATCCGTGTTATCTACGTTGCTTGTTGTATGTGTTGTCCGTTGACTGCCAATTTGAGGAGACACATGTGTGTGGTCTGAGAGCTGTAAAATTGAGGTAACGATAAAAACTGAAAGAAAAATACTTCAAACTCTGGAAATTTGGCTCTGGCAGCCCGTTAATAAACCCTTTATTTACAATAGTTTAAATCTCGTAAGAAAACGTATTAAAAAATGTAAAAAAGTTACACGTAAAATTTTAATAATCTTTCAACTTCTTTTATAAATAATATACGACTCAAATAAAAATATATAATACAAAGAAAATAAATTAACATACAGCAAACCTTTCAAAATTCGAAATAAAGGTAGAATAATCTAGCAACTTAATTATTTCAGACGAGGTTAGTTCCTCAGGGATAGGTCCTCAAATCCTTTAGATAAAGATGCAAGCGTAGGATGCCAGTACCAAACCCTACGGAAATCGAGGCTTTCTGCTGTTTCAACTATCTATATATCAAATTTATAATATATCAAGTTATTCGCAAGAATTTTACAAATTGTTAAGAAAAAATACAAAAGTTGTGAACTCCTTTGATTTAACTAAAGAGGTATCACATTAGCAAATAAAAATAATAATTGTCAAAATTATATGACAGTAAAAAAAAATTAACAAAAGTAACAACATATGCACAGGCATTATAATCACAAGATATGAAAATTGAATTCTTTGATGCAAATGTAAATAATATTGATAAGAGTTCTGAAAACTAGTACATTTAAAGATATTTCAACTGCAATAATATATCAATCAAAATAACAGAAGATGTGTCATATACTTTATATAAGTAAAAGAAACAATTCGAAAGCGTTTGTATACAAATAATCTGTCCGAAGAAAATAGAAATATCAAAAGTTAAATGTAAAAGTAGAAAAAAAAATAATGAAGATAAAAAATTAGAGAAAAAAAAATAGAATATCTAATTTAAGTCAAAATATGTCTACTAAAAAGGAAAAAGCGGTATTAGAATCTAGATAAGCAAGGGTAGGTAAATATAATATATATATTATTAATATTCTATTTACCTAAACTTTGAAAATGGAAAATTGAATCTTATAACTTTATATACTTTAAATCTGTTTCTAATAATTAATATTTATATAACAAAATAAATTCAAATTTTAAATCGACCGAGGGAACGTTAGCGACCAAGTTATTTTTTGCTAGTCTTCTTATAAATTAAAGTGTTTCGTCGCTTATTGTCGCTTGTTGTACGACATATTTTCTATACCTAGCATGTCCGGGGTCCCTCGGTGACAGCTACTCCTTGGCACGCTTTATCTGAAAAGAGAGAATTATGTTAATATATTAGGTAGGAATAAATGAGAATGTTGAAAATGATAATAATATAAGTGTAAGGAGGTGTGAAAGATATGAACAAAATAGGTTCGTTGATTGTAGAATATTAGGAAAAGAGGCAAGATAATTAAATGAAATATTCTAATCATTGAATAATAAATATAAGAAGGTGAGGAATATTAGTACTTAAGGAGATTATATATTTAAAAAGAAAACATTTATCTAAAGGACGTAAATAATTAAATAATGTAATAATAATAATCAATGAAAAATACTTTCGATTGCACTAAGATAGTGCATACGTTATATGTGGTGGAAAACATTGCCATTTCGTCGGGAAATAGTTCGTTGACGGTGAAGTTGGGATATCGCCGAAGACTGCGTCGCCTGGGGATACCTTTGTCGGTGCGTGCGCGCACCACCGTTTGCACACCACTCCGCGGTAGTACCCGGGTACTAACCCCGATGGTGGGGATCGCGCACACCCGGGGAAACGGTCGCGAGGCACGTTGTTTACGCGCCGGCCTGCGCTCAGTTGTCGCCATCTTGAATCGATCTAGATTCAAGCGCGCGCACATTGAGCACGCGGTCCGCGCTCGTATCAGTACGGTGATCGCGCATATACAGCATAGGGAATTCGGAACGTGCGTAGTGGGGGAACACATGTATATTAGTAAGGAGTTAAATTTATATTCGAATTTTGCGCTGTTAAATACAGAATTATTATAGAGATCTATTGAAGCAATCAATAGATGACTTTATTATTGATGAGACTTCCTTATGGGTAAATATACAAGCGTATTACGTTATATGACAGTAATTACCTCAAATACGGAAAGTCATAATACCAGTTGGGACAATGATAACTTATGCACATTAGTTAGGATCCTTCACAGGTATCGAGAGAGAGAGAGAGAGAGAGAGAGAGAGAGAGAGAGAGAGAGAGAGAGAGAGAGAGAGAGAGAGAGAGAGAGAACAGATAGGGATGTTATGAGATTGAGGGAGATAGAAAATCGAGGAAGAAGTCTGGCGTGGTTCTGAAAACGGATCCTCGTCATTCTGATTCTATCGATCACGTAGATAGTATTGTATTCTCATTCTATCGATCATAGATACAGTATTTTTTTTATTATAGCGATCGTCGATAATATATTTGTTGAGTGTTCATCCATTCAGGACATTATTAATTATTAAGGAGAGTTAAGGAGAAAAAAATAAATAAGATTTTATACCATTAATATAAACGGGTTAGTGGAATATATGGGATATTCCACACGAAGTGGTCCGATCAAAATTTTAAAATGCTCCAAATTTTGGGTACACATTGCAAATGTTTTTCAGAATACAGAAAAAAATTTTTAGGTACTGGAATCTATTTGCTCAAAAGTTATTCTAACTTCAAAAAGTGGATTTTTCCAAGTTTTTTTCAACACCAGCTGGGTTTACCACTATTTAACTCAAAATCTATCAACTTTTACTATAGAACATTATATGTAACATTCGTTGCTAATTGCAGTGTTGCCAGATAGAAGTATTTTTTCTTTGTTCTACTCACACAGTATGACCTCATTTACATTAGATAATAGAGGACAGAAAAACCCTAAATGGTAACCCTGGCTAATTGTGTCTGGAATTTATTCTTCTAGGTTAGAATTTCTAATTTCAAGGTGAATGTTATATAAACTACATGTCAATATTCAACTCAAAAAAAGTGCAAGTTCGCCACAATTGATTTTTTTATCTAAAAGTCTAAAAGAAAGCTTGGAGCAATACCTTTCAAATGGTCTGTAGCATTTTTATGGCCTCCAGCTCTGTAAAAAGTTATGATAATTTAAAGAAAGAGAAAAAATTCACAAAAATTAACATGGTAATTCTCATTTAAATTTTTTAAAAAATTTCGTGTTTTTTTTAAATTTTAAATTCGCTAAGGTTTTTTGTTATGACAATAAACGAATCACAAGTAGTATCTTTGAAAAAGTAGGCCTCTTTTATCCAAACCAATATTTAGTCATGGTCAATTATTCTTCGCATTATCAAGTGTTAAAGATAAAAAAATGTAATAGTATAATTTTTAAAATCATCAATGATTCTAACAAATACAGAGAGAGATATAGTTAATAATAAAATAAAGGTAATTATAGATTTTAATGAAGGGTTCAACAATAATTAAAAACTAAATTATAATATAATCTGTATTTTTATTTTGTCAGCATCAAACAACGCATGAAATAATATTCTTTTATTTTAGGAAATTGATTAAATTATATTTATTTGCACATAAAATTAATATCATAGCATTGTCTGTATTAAGCTTACTCACATATCGAATATTTTCGAAATATTGAATTAGAATTAAATGGATAAATCTATATCGAAGTATATCGAAATGTATTGAATATATCGAAGTTTTTGAGATATATTCAAATACATCAGACATATTAAAGTATATTAAAATATATTAACTAATATATTAATTATTCATATAATATTATTTATATCAACTTATTAAAAATCAAGATGATTCGACCGATTTTGTCGCCGTCCCGATCGTCGCCGTATCGAGCCTTTCAATTGGCCCGCTGTTTCAGCAAAGGACAATAGCAAAGGCTCTTACTTTTCGGTACACTATGGCTTCACCTTTCCCCGGAAGTTGACCCCTTTTTATACTTCGGGAACTTATTCTTCAACAGGTTTCCCCGAATTGTAAGTGGGCAAACAAGCATCGAAAAACTCGGAGAAAATAATACTTGTGACAATTTATCTTGTCGCAATTTAAACAATAAGAAGAAAGAATTTTCTGTTTTATTAGTTTTGCACAAATTAATTTTGCACAAATAAATATTATTATAAAACTGTTTATTAATTGCTGTAAAACATGGCAGGACTAGAATTTGAATGCAAATCTGTAGGACGTTTTTTTTTCAAAAAATGTCTGTATTCAGTTTGATAGTTACTGTTTTTTAAACTGAAATATTATATATGTATATATATATATATATATATATATATATATATATATATATATATACATACATATATAGTTTAATATAATGTAGAATGTGAACGAAATTGGTTTATTACCGTAGTCGTCAAAATCTTAATGAAACAGAGGTAACTTTGCTCGAGTTATATATGTACATTACTCGAATATCTCAAAATTTCCGAAATTGAATAGAGACGAGCGACGTGAATTTCTTCTCCCTTATATATAATACAAATCTTGAAATTATCAAGTAAAACTGTAACTCGATTGTAATTAATTTTTCTGTAAAATAAAAACATTAAAATCGCGCAATAACGCGTTTATGGTAATTACCAAACAGAGAAATCGAATTAAAACGTAGCTAGTTTGGAAATTACAGTCGTCAATCCTTAACGAAGTTAACGTTTACTCGATTATTAGTAACTTCTTCACCTTAATTGGATGGGCGCGCAATCATGGCAATCGTCCCTGAAACGAGAGAGAGAAAGAGGAACTCATGGACAGAAAACGGCAAACCTGTGAAGCAGACGTGGCAGAAACGCCTACTCCTTTATATATATATATATATATGCGTGTGTGTATGGGAGTATACTCAATGTAATTTTTCCAAAGGATTTAGCCGCTAGAGCATTCGAGTCGCACTTCCGGTTGGTTTGCTCTCATTCTGGTCGTTCGCCAGATTTCCGAGGGTCATCCTGGGAAATGTACTAATTCTCACTTGCACCAATACATGATTACCAATTAGTACGTTCGTGTCTGTCTGTATGTTTGTATGTATGTATACTATTGAGCCGCGGTGGTTCATGGGTAGAGCTCCCGACTCTCACACCGAGGGTCGTGGGTTCGATCCCAGGCGTGTACCTCTGAAAATTTTTTCATGTGCATTTTTCGAACACCGCGACTCAGTGGCTCGGCGTGTCACTATAATGTGACGCCAGTTCAGGTGCGCGTGCGTTTCGTGCACTTGTCAGTGCATGAGAGGCACGGGCATCTGAACTATAGGGAACGTTAGGGACGCAAAGATGTAAAGAGGATCGCGGTGGTTCCATCGGGAGGACAGGAAACTGTAATTATTAGACTAATTACAGTGACCGATGATATCTTCCGATGGACACAAGCACCACTGTTTCAACTACATGTGCTTTGTTTACAGACACACCGTTCACCTCCGTCGCTGATTAGCCCTGGCAGCATAAATAGAGCGACGTTAAATAACAAAAAAAAATGTGTACTATCTTGTATTATTATAGGTTACGAGGGAAAAATATACTCCGCTCGAATTTTGATTTATCGGACGCGATGCGATAAGAGATGAACAAAAGTATATAATTCTTTCAAATACATGTCCAAATACAATTGCATTGTAAATACATGTACTTTAAATAATATTTTTAACTACATGTTGAAATTTTGATTTTATCACTTGGTATTTTTTAATATCAGTTGAATAGAATTTATCGATCTTCCCAAGTCAGAGGTGAAGGTAAAAAAGAAATTTTAATACATTTTTCTTTTTTCGTAACGTTTCGGTAGACAATGCTACCCTCTTCAGACTGTATAAAATTTATTAATTTCGATTAGTACATCTCAGAATATAATGTAAACCGGGAACGTAAATTAAAAAAAATTAAAAAATATACCTTCTAATATCAATATCGTACAATGTTATAATATTATTTCGCCGCAAGTCGATTTAAATTTTCGCTTTTTTTTCCTCATTCTAAACACGAGGAAACGTCAAACAGATGTATACACGACGAAAATTTCTGCTGTATATGAAACAATACCAGATTCGCGCTTTTTTATATAGGGATAATTAGTAAGTTTGTGTTTATATTTTTTCTATTGATGACGCATGATCAAGGTTGTGTACAGTACGTTTGATTTCAGATAAATTTAAAGGCTTTTCATTCTATATATAATTTGCAAATACTGTTTATTTAATTTAATTGAGTCTTCTTGTTTGTTTATTGAATTTTTTTGTAAATTTATGTGTACCATTTCAGATGCAATTCTTTTTCCATAATTCGGTTCTTTATCTAAAATCTTAAAATTTTGCCAATCAAAATTGTGTTGATTATTTTGTACGTGTTGAAAGATCATAGAATTTTTGTTAGTTTTATGTTCATTTATTCGGGTAAAAAACGACTTGCAGTCTTAAATCAACAAACAACTAACCACTATAGAAATGAAAACAATAACTACAAAACAACAATAACACTACCTTACTTAAATGGTTTTTATGAAAAAGTATCATCAGAATTTAAGAAACACGGAATAAAAACAATTCCAATTATTGAAAACAAATTAAGTAATATCATAATTAAAGGAAAATATAAAACTGATAGAAAAACTCAAAATAACATAGTATATAAATTAAATTTCAACAATTGTTATGCTTCGTATGTAGGACAAACAAAAAGACAAATAATTACCCGAATAAATGAACATAAAACTAACAAAAATTCTATGATCTTTCAACACGTACAAAATAATCAACACAATTTTGATTGGCAAAATTTTAAGATTTTAGATAAAGAACCGAATTATGGAAAAAGAATTGCATCTGAAATGGTACACATAAATTTACAAAAAAATTCAATAAACAAACAAGAAGACTCAATTAAATTAAATAAACAGTATTTGCAAATTATATATAGAATGAAAAGCCTTTAAATTTATCTGAAATCAAACGTACTGTACACAACCTTGATCATGCGTCATCAATAGAAAAAATATAAACACAAACTTACTAATTATTCCTATATAAGAAAGCGCGAATCTGGTATTGTTTCATATACAGCAGAAATTTTCGTCGTGTATACATCTGTTTGACGTTTCCTCGTGTTTAGAATGAGGAAAAAAAAGCGAAAATTTAAATCGACTTGCGGCGAAATAATATTGTAAACATTGTACGATATTGATATTAGAAGGTATATTTTTTAATTTTTTTTAATTTACGTTCCCGGTTTACATTATATTCTGAGATGTACTAATCGAAATTAATAAATTTTATACAGTCTGAAGAGGGTAGCATTGTCTACCGAAACGTTACGAAAAAAGAAAAATGTATTAAAATTTCTTTTTTACCTTCACCTCTGACTTGGGAAGATCGATAAATTCGATTCAACTGATATTTTTAACTACACTTTGTGTCAAATAAAAGTATTTTAATACAAATATTTTAAATTTGTGTGCTTTAAATACAGTATTTTAAATATGTATATTTTGAATATTTGTATTTTAAATACTGTATTTAAAATATAGTTTTTAAAATACAAATTTTTTAAATATTTGTATATAAAATGCATTTGAATACTTTTTTGAATTGCAGAACATTGATTATAAAATCTTACATACTACATGTTTATTCTAATAAATAATTTTTCAAATTAAATTTCCTTTCAGGATTGCTGCAATTTCGAAATTGCAGAATATATTAGAATATTAGAATAGATATTAGAATCAGAAGTGGGCAAGCTTTTGACCGCAACTTTTCGTCGAATTCTTTTTAAAATATATATATAAATGATAATATCCAAATTTTCAACTTTTGAGTTTAGAGTGTAAGCACAGAAGTGTGATATCTAGATGATTGGCGACCTAGAAATGAATTTAAAACAATTTCGAAAAGTATTCGAGCACAAGTATTTGTCGAATACTTATTTTAAAATATTAAATATTATTATTCGAGCAAACGTATTCGTTAAATCATTTTTGGTGACATAATATTAAAGCACAGACGTGTGATTTCTAGGTGATTCCCTATAAGTGAGTTTAAAATAATTTTGGAAAGTATATGGACACAAGTATTCTTTGAATATTAATTTCGATTACCAATATTCCAGCAAAACTATTCGTCGAATCTTTTTTTCTAATACTTTTTGGAATTGTTTTAAATTTACTTTTGGATCGCCAATCGTCTGAATATCACATTTATGTGCTTTTATTATCATTTATAGATCTCTGATTAGAATAAACATGGAATATGTGAGATTTTATAATAAATTTTATGCAATTAACAAAAAGTATTTAATTTTTTTTAATATATTTGTATTTAATACAAATGTATTTTAATTCATTTAAAAAAAAAGTATTTTATATTGAAATACTGTATTTAAACATTTATATTTTCGAAAAAGATTATTTCAAATACTTTTTTGAAAATATTAATGTATAAATACAGTATTTAAAAGTAGTTTTTTAATACATATTTTTGGTACAAAATATTTAAATATGTATTTAAATACAAAATACTAAACGTTTGCCCATCTCTGGATACGATAAGATGTTTTAATGAAGAAAATTATTTTTTATTCGTGTGTTATAATTTATTAAAATTATTGTTTATACAAGAAGTAAATTGATTTTTTTGAATGAATCGTTTCTATTTTGTGTATATATAATAACGCTAGTAAAAATGCATTTACTCAAATATATATCCCTGGTGGAAATTCCAAATTTTGATATTAAACAAATCCATAATTACACTAGAATATATAGTTATTTTATTCGATATTTTATCAATCTTTACGTCAACTCGCTGTATATCGATTAAATACGTTACACTTACACTTTATTTAGTTTCATTTCTTCTAGGTAAATAAGATTCTGAAATATTCATAAGTTGGCCGAGTACGCAAAACACTATGAAATTTTTCGCTGCATTCGAACCGGATGTAATTTCTCTAAATTGTTTAGCTATAATAACGCTAGTAAAAATGCATTTACTCAAATATATATCCCTGGTGGAAATTCCAAATTTTGATATTAAACAAATCCATAATTACACTAGAATATATAGTTATTTTATTCGATATTTTATCAATCTTTACGTCAACTCGCTGTTATATCGATTAAAATACGTTACACTTACACTTTATTTAGTTTCATTTCTTCTAGGTAAATAAGATTCTGAAATATTCATAAGTTGGCCGAGTACGCAAAACACTATGAAATTTTTCGCTTGCATTCGAACCGGATGTAATTTCTCTAAAATTGTTTAGCATGTATTTCTTTATTTATTCGTAGCATTTTCTTTTTAATAATAATAACTCATCGATAGGAAATTTAAATATAAATATTATATTTTAAAATGTTTTTACTGACATTTATTGATAATAGAATATCCAACTTCTTAAATAAATTATGTAATTGAGCTGGTTACTGTTTCACTTGTTCGAGACTAACAGTATAGTTGGCGAAAGATAGATTTCCTAGTACATTTCGGTAACGTTCAAGATTCTATATCTGGTACACTCATTTGGTCCAGATCTTCCAACAGGTCTGATTTCAACACCATATAATTATAACTTTGATTCGCCGGAATTGATGTCTACTCAAGAATATTTATTTTTTGACAAGATTTCCGAAATTATAGTTTGTATAAAGTTAAAGTTACTGATATTGCCCATTTTTATCGATTTTAAGTTATCGATAGAATAGTTAATATATATTTTTTTTAATTTCAAAAATTGTTCCATCGCTAAATATTGCTGCATTAGAATATGTTATTACATTATGAACTATGGCATTTTCAATGTAATAATAAAATCGATTTTTGGATTGGAAATCACATCTGAATGATCTTTTTTAAATAGGATTCGATGGCTTCTTAAGTGGATGCCATACCTGAATTACATCGTACTATGTCAACACTTGAATGTAACATGCGTTATTTCTCATATCACTATTATTGAACAGAATGGCAACGCGCGGAACCTAATGTGATGGTGTTAAATGCGGTATCCTGTTCGAGATCGTTTTTTTATATTCTGAGAGTATTTTAACATAAATTAAACTTTTGTACTTATAATTTACTCAAAATACCCCTATGGAAATATTAAATGTACATAAACGTACAAAAACGTACGAAAATGTACGATAACATACAAAAATGTACGAATTGTCCGAATTTGAACATTTATGTACATTTTGATACATTTTGTACATTTTCGTACGTTTATTATTTCCATTGGGGTATATATAGTAAAAATATATGTCTCTACTGTGTTTTTAAGCTATCGTTGTGCTAGATAATTGTGATATGAAAAATAATGCATGTCATTTTCAAGTGACGGTATAGTAGGATTTAATCAACTTTTATCCTCCCTACCTTATCGACTGAGTAAAACAAATATTTGAATTATAATTTGTAAAATATTATAGCATTTGACATAAGTGTGAGAAGACTTGTTTACAAACAAAATATGACCTCTCTGCAAAATTTGAGAATAATATGCAATTTCCTCTTACCAAGAAGTGTTGATTATTCATTTTTATATTTATTCTTCTGTTATAAAAATATATAAATTAATTTTAGTAATTTTAGTCTCTGCAGAGAAGATGATTATTTGTAGACAAAGGGAAATTTTTTAGGGTGTCTTTGTTGTGTTGACGTGGAACTTTGTAGAATGACTTACTATTTAATTATCTAGTGCAGTTATGTCTTCGGGTTTTGCATAAAGTTGCATATTTTTTTAAATACATAAATGTTATATAATCATCATTGTTTACTAATTATTACATTTATTTAACAAAATCTATACTTTTTTATTAAAAATTCATATACACAGGTACTAGATAATGAATAATTTATCCTTTCATAAAGTATCATACTTACATATCACATGCAGCCTTAAAAAAACTTTGACGTTAAACGTATATAGTTTTAAGTCTAAACATTTTTACGCGTACATTATTTAATTATTTAGCGGTTCTAAACTTTGTTTTTATATAAAACAGTAGGTTTTGTTAAGTAAATCTAAAAGTTAGCTCATTTAGCATGGTTATTAAAAATCAGATTTCTAGCCCGCCAAAGAAAATCCGTTGGAGTAGATAAATATATATATATAGGACTCCACTTAATTTTTCCAACATTTTTCACTCAATTTGTAATAGTAATAAAAAATAAAAGAAAATGGGTTTTCATCGTACTGCTTTTAAGAGTCCGCACCTATTATATGTAATAATTATTAAAAATTGCATTAAAAATCTAGGTATAAACTTATTACTATAACCTAAAGTATCTCCAAGTGACGATATTACTTTTTCAATGTCAATAATTTTTAACTTATCTTTTTCAATATGTACTACAACTATATATACTTCATTTATATATATACACACAGGGGTACATGTATGCGCAATCATCTATACGATAGTGCAGAGTTTACGAGTATTTTCCAGTGGATTGGTATAGGTTTATTGGAGAGAACGTGTACAGGAGGTGGCGGATACGCGATAAGCTCGACTCGATACGAGTAAGCGCAGGGATGGCATACTGAAGGGTCAGATAAAAAAAAGGTTTGACTTTGTTATAAAGATTACTCTTGCGGCTGACAGATTTGTCGTTTCATCTTTCATATATTCATATTGTTTTTTTTTTAATCTAACAAAGATATACACATTTTTTTATCCTTAAATTTCACCATATTTCTTCTCTCCACATACACTTATAATTTCAATGTTTAATTTTTTTATTTTGTATATAAAAAAAAAGTTCAACATATATGTATATTTGCATATACATGAATAAAGATATACACACGCGTATACATATATATACATATAGGATTTACAATTTAATCGATACGTAGGCACTTGATATCAAATAAAACCCTGTAATTCTGTCAAAATTGATATCAGTGCAAATTTTATACACGCGTGTACATAAATATTTTCATAAAAACAAAAAACGGAAAAGCCAGCTTTTGAATGTGATGCGTATAATATATATAGGATACGTATACGTACGTCAGAATTTATTTATTTATCGGTTTTAAGAAGGGCGATAAACAAAAAACATTGATATATGTAAATATATCGTGCGTATAGACATATTCGCGAAATACGTCAATTATCTCGCAACGATGTAAAACACGCGCTGTTTACGATAACTATATTTTTTGTAATAAGCGACAAGATATAAACGCGAGTATACACATCTTAGTCTTTAACGACTTTCGATATATACATACTGCACTACAACCCGTTCAATTACGGGAAAAGAATAATCAAAACGAACCGGGAAACAATATTAATCCGTACTAAGCGGATTCATTTATTTTAACGGCAATCGGTCATTAAATCTTCCAAGTATAAATAACGCAGTACAACAAAAACTAGAGATTATAACGTTAATCTTCTTACACAAAAGAGACGCGAAAAAAAAATGAGCGAGAGGGACAGAAGAGGAGGTATAATTATTTCACTGCATTTACGGAACAATCGAAAATGCACGGGCGCGTGAGGTATATAAGATTTAACAAAATCCGCTCTCGTATAAAGAGATGTGTGTAGGGAAGGGGGTGAATTACGATTCCGGTCTCGGTTTTCTAGAGTTGCGTTTATATCTACACGTGCATTCCTATTGTGAAAAAGTCTGTTATCAAGCGACGACAAATTAAATGTGTGTATTGTTTTATTATTATTATTTTTTGTTAAACGAAAAGAACAGAGTAGATCGCACAAAAGGGAGAGGAGAGAAAGTCATACGATATCATTTGCATATTATATGTATATAACGCGGACAAGGCGGCTTGCTGCTTTTGTTTAATGAAGGAACGGAATGTGTACAACCGCGTGTATATTAGGACGAACGCCGAGTAAACCAGCTTTCCGTATAATTAATCATTTGACAACCAAGTGTCACTACATTTGCATTTACAAATTATAAAATCTTGTTATTTATCCTTGTTGATCCGTTGCTTTTACCTACGTGTACGTGCGGTTTTATCTTTATTTTTATTTTTTTTTTTCAAGTATTATCATAAATTATCATGGACCAGGTTGTATTATTTTTCATTTTTCGAAATGTTTTTGAAGATTTGTATTCTGCTATTGTTGAACGGATTAGGATTCGTTTTGCGACAGAGGACGCCAAATTCGATTCTAATTCATATTTTAATCATAAATTATTATTTGAAGAAAGGAAAAATAATATTTATGGAATTATTAGTCGAATTTTATACACTGTTAATAAAAAATTGATAAATATACTTTGTGTAATTGAATGTTCAAGAGAATACAAATGAATATGTATGTTAAAGGAATTGAATAACATTTTTTTATAGAATTCAATATGATCGATTTATAAATAATTATTAGCTAATTTTGACAAAATCAACTAATTTTTAGCTTTTTAATTTACTTTATTGAATTTTAAATTTAATTAAAGATATGCTATAAAGTAACAATTATTTATAATATTTGTTATATTAATGAATATTTTTTATCAACCAGCCAATTATTATCATGTATTTTTAGTGCAAAGTTCGCGTTGGAAATATATGATTTGAAAAATTGTTTTGTAATAAAAATTAATTAAAAACATTATTCTTTACCTTTTTATTGTTATTTCATAACAGTAATTTTAGCGTAATTGACCTAATTATGATGATATTTATACTAGAACAGCTCAAAATCAATTCTGAGCAAGCTTTAGACAACCAGAACTTTTTGATAAAAAATACCATTAAAATTCGGTGTATCTAGGGTATTCGATCATTATGTAAATGCATGTATCAGCTCCTCGAAAAATTAAAGAGTCATGGTATTCGTATAAGGAAATCATCACAATTTTGTATTGTGTTGCCAAGTTACACATTTTTATATTTTTGAGTGGGAGTCCCATAAACACCTGATTTTTATGGTAATTTTTATATGTTTACCTATATATATATATATATATGCTCAAAATAAATAAATATTACTTATTCAAATAAGGACTACCCCCAATTATTTATATATATTTAAAATAGAAACCATATATGAATGTGTACAACGTACTATATGAATGTATTGTAAAATATTATTACATGTACATACCTCAATGAAACGTAACTTAAAATAAAATATTGTAATATTATATAATTTAAACCTAGCGAATTTGTTAACATATATACACGTACAGTATAGGTATATATGTATACACGTTAGTAACAAAATAAAAAATATAATCGAAGACTTCTGCATTCGATATTCCGGATATTGGATATTTCACCTATCTTGATATCATGGTATTCAATAACTGAAGGTATTCGACCATCGTACTGGAGTTGATCGCATCAGAAATTTTCAATTCTTTCCTCGTCCATTATTATTATCAGCATCACTAGTTCCATTTGTCGTTTAATTGGATTTCCGTTCTGATTGGCTTTACTAAATTATTTTCTCCCATTTTCCCTCCGTACCTCCCTCCCTCTTTCTTCACACTATTTCCGCGATCTTTTTCCTTTTAACTCGATGTACGCCGCATGCGTATGGAATGTTAAAAATCTAAATTTCGTTATAAACAAATTCGAAATACGCGATACGCATGGTATATATTTTCGTCTCGACCGTGTTGTAAACCAAAAAGGAGGAAAATTTCAATATAATGTGCACTAAAAAAGAAGAAGAAGAAGAAGAAGAAGAAGAAGAAAAAGAGGGATCAATCTCGTAAAATTTAATCGTTTTTACAATCTCTTTTCTTTGTCCGATCATAGACGACATTTTCGATCTAAATACCTCGGGCCTGAAGGGGGAACGCGATAACCATTAAACTTGAAATTACCAGATAATTAATATGCAAGCTAGGCCAGCAGTCGGGCGTCGCTGTGGCTTGCTTTCCTTCTCCTACAATCCCCCCTTCCCCACTCTCTCTCACTCTCTCACTACTCTCTCACGAAACTAAGTCAATACATAACGCAATTACTTGACAAGTGGATGGAGGCGCGTTCTACCGCTCCAATGTCTCTTCGTCCAAGTGCATCAGCGTCCCCGTTAACATTGACGTTGTGTGCGTCTGTCAACCTCCTACTATATATATATACATATTATTTTCCACTATATATATATATATATTCATCTCGAACCTTAGATGACTGAACCTCTTCTGGTATATGTTTTACTATCGACTGCCCCTCATTTACTTGGTGTACATCGTGCATAATTATATATATATATTTGAAAGACATTTTAGTCAATACGCGCCAAGTATATTTAATGATGCGTCGCTTAACGGGTATACTTGATGTTACCGTAAAAAAAATAATTTTTCTCCTCTACCGTAAGGTTCTTGGATGAGGAATATTTGTAAAAAAAGTATTCATCGCGTGTGACTAATTTTTATGAGGATATTTAATTTTAAAATATTTCGTATTCGATGCAAGTATAGAAATATGTATAATAAGGATATATCGAATTAAAAAGTTGAATTAGGTTGAGAGGCTGACTAATTGTTGACTATAACTACTTGCATATATAATATTCACATATTTTTCTCATCGTTTCGATGTGAATTCAATTGATGTACAAAAAAATATATGACGTTCGGTCGATTCGGCTAGACTTTATATTCGTATTTTAAAATAATTGAATATTAACAATTAGTGCAAAATACGTCAATTGCTGATAATACAAGGAATTATTGTGTTTTCAAATATTAAGCTGCATACTGAAATAAAAAAATTAACATATCTTATTATTATTACAATGCTGAAAGTTATGCCTTGAAAAACATGAAAATTAGTGATTTAATGAGGTTTATGAGGCATAATAATTTTCACCAGCGGTCTTGGCCAATAATCTAACCACTGCCATTCGAAAGCTCTCAAAAAATGTGAACTTTTGAGCGGTGTTAGATCAAAATTAATTGTGGCGTGGTCGCCTCTTTTGATAATCAATTTTTTTTTATATTACCGTGTGCATCCTATTTATTCGAGATTTTAAAATTAAGAATTGTAACCTGGGTAGATAAGTTCTAAAGTTTATTTTGAACAAAAGTTGTATGTGTGGTTTTTTCAAAAAAATCAATAGGTTGATTGTATAAATGGCTTTGAAAATAGCAATTTTTTTTAAAATTGAAAAATTTCCATTTTTATGGTGGAATAACTCTCAGAGAAATTATTTTTAATAAAAATTTTTTGTATTTTCTGGAAGATAATTCCAGCCTGTTTTCAAAATTTGGTTGCGATATAAAATTTTCATCATACCACTTGATGCGAAATAGCCCATGTATATATTATACGCAACAATTAAAACTATTTCTTAAGAATCAGACATCTTGAAATGATAACACCTGTGCAATAAAATTAATCAAATTCAAATATATATATTGTCACGTACACACATGAGTGTACGCACCGTATAAGATGATCCGCACAGCTATCTTAGATGACGTCTAACGTTGACGAATCAACGAGTATATAAACCCCATCAGTGCGAAGGGCTGGGTGAGAAGTAGCGAACAGAAGTAGTTAAGTATAGAAGACAGAAGTAGTTAAGTTTAGTTTAGAGTAGCAGATATCATTCTCTGGACCTCTCGGTTCATGTATATTGTCAATTAATAAATCGACTACACTTTATTCGACTCTTTGTTCCTAAGTCTTTCACCTTTCCACGTCCAGTAATAGAGAATAAAACCAACCTACGTAAAAAAATATATATACACGTATATGTATATTGAACCTAATCGTTCTAAACTTTTTAACGCACATTATGGGTATATGCGCGCATGGACATTTAATTACGCTACGCGTTTCTCTATGCGTGTGTATACACATACATAGATGTACCGGTATATATAACGTGGATGTGACATTAATGTACATTAACACGTTATCAGCGTCAGTACGTTAAAGTATTATTTATTTATATCTCTACGTGTGAGTGCAGATTAAGCCAAACATATATTATGTCCATATATACATATATATATATATACGCATCTGACAATATGAGAGGTATGCATACAAGTATACGTACGCACATGTATATGTATATATACATATATATAAATATATGTATGTATATAATATATATTGCGTTGTCTGGTAGTTGTAATGGATGTGGTTTATTATGCAAGAGACACGTTTAAGCTTAGTTGGACGGGTCCGTAAAACACCATTGCAACTGCCTTTTATAACAAATTTTATATAACCACATTTCTAATGTAATATACTTATTATATCTGATATATATATATATATATATATATATATATATACGGTATTGCTTAACGTTATAAACTTTCGACGAATAATTATTTATTTATTACACGGAAATAAATTTTTATTTTTCAGGTACTGAACAATATGACAACTATTCTTATATGTGCTGCAATACAACTGTACAACTACAATTCCATGGTAATTATTATTTTGATTGTAATTTTTATAGTAATACTAACAAGGAGAACATATGTTATTATCCTTATAAGTATCTTCCAATAGTGTATGATAATCAATAACAACAGTTAATACAGCCAAAAATTATGATTCCGCAGCATTTTTTTTAATTTATGAGAACGGTCTATAAGTCTAATACATAAATTGCATAAAATATTACTTATATTATTTTATATAATATTAAAATATTGTTTAAAAAAAGTTGATATTTTTTGTGTAAAATTTTGTTTTTATATAATCTACTTTTATTACATTTTACTCATAAATTAATATTTAATACACAGTTTATATTTTATCTGTTTATTCCTCACCATAAATCAATAGTAATTATAACTATAACAAATATTTGTTGTATAAAAATTACTATGTTATTCAGTACTGATTTTAGTAAGAATATAATTAACTCGTTTTAAAAGTTAAAATTATTAATTAACTCAAAAATAATTAATGGTTTTTGGGAATGCATTCAGACATACTTTTCTAAAAAATTATAAATGGTTGCTTTCTAATGTGAAAAAAACATTTTATTTAAATTTTGTGTTAAGGGAACCAGCTGCTGTTAAGGAACCAAAAAATCGAAAAAATTTTTATTTCAAAAATTGATTTTAATTCTTTTGTCACCAAAAATCGATTTTCAAAAAATTTGATAATGTTGATAAATATGTTTTTTTTCATTTTAATGTAATTTAATCTATGTATATATATATATATATATATATATGGCTGGTTCTCTGTGAAATCGAAGATGAAAAAAATGAATTGTGCTATAAATGTGGGAATATCTTTTACAGGTGTCCAATAGTTTTCCTGAATTTTTTCAGATTTTTTGGGACCATTATTTTCAGTTACAGAGAGTCAAAGTTGACATTTTAGCACTTTTTTGCATTCTATGCCCATTTTCATGAATTTGTAGCTCCCAGGGGATGCATTTTTCGCTATAAACATAAATATGACTTTTTTTGTAAAATTTTCTGAATTTTTATTAAAAATACTTTTAGAGTCAAAAATGTATGCAAAAATGTATTTAAACCTTAAATAGTGAAAATCAGCAATTCTGCTCCGGACTCTGGAAACCTAATGCTATCTAAAAGATGTCTTTTTATAGTCATAAACTGCCTATAAACCAGAGTGGGTCTAAATCATTAAGATCACTTATGGTCAAAATGTCTGGGAAAATTGCCCGAAATATTAATAGAAATGTATATTTGTTGCCTTATAACTATGAATCTATTAGCATGATCATTGCAAAAAAATTTGTGCACTTACCTTGGAGTGGTAGAAAAGTATCTCCACTTGTTTCAGTATTCATCTAATCCCCTGTAAGCTGCTAAAAATACAAATATTATTATACAATTATAAAAAATTAATTTTTAAACATTTATAATGCTGGATTTTTAGTTTTACAACCACTATAAGAATTATGATACAAATCTGAAGAATTACTATAAATGTATCAATATAATGTATATTACTCCACCTTAACCCGTGTAAAACTCGTAACCTATTTTCCTTAGTACAGGTATATACACCAATCTGTGTAACTATATATACATGTACATCTGCGTACCACAATATCCGACATCAACATTGTCCATTAGTCAGCATTGTTTATTGTGGTAACCTGGTAAACAAAGCTTGAAACTCCAAAGTATAGAAAATCATACGAGTTGGAATACAGTCGTATATCGTCAAGAACAGCAACAAAAGGACTGAAAAGTGAATTTTAAGCTGAAGTATTATATCGGGTACTTTAAAAATAATTTTATAAAATTCATAAGAGATAAATGGTAATCGTAATATTAATAATGCATACATATGTGAAAATATGTGCGAAAAGTAAAACTGGATATCTCATCATTATCAAGAATGTACAAAAAAAATATCGTTAGTCGACTACTTAAAATGTGAGAGTGTATATTTTAACTCTCATTAGTTAAAATAGAGATATTTTTGATCATCTGTATAAAAGACCGCTTCACTTATTTTATTACTTTTATTCTGATGCTCCAGTCGAGCAGTCACGTTGCTTTCATTAATATCATTTTATATATGCATATAATTCCTCTTTGACAGAGCTGTACGCTTGTGCGTGTTTAAAAAAATTTTTGATTAAAAATATATCTTTCTTTCCGCGTTGCGAATAGTAGATTAAAATTCACAATTTCGTGTTAAATATATTTTATCGTATGGATAAATTCTTCTTAAAAACTGAATTCTATACTGCACGGTTAATTCGTATTTATTAAAATAATCATTCAATTTTCGATTTCATGGTGATATTTAATTCTTGTAATTTACGTGAAGAAGGATATATATACTTTATGTAAATTATTAGAATCTCTTAACATCGTGTGATACACACACACATATATGTATATATATATATAATGACGTTAAAATATATAAACGTATATAACTCATTAGTCTACTACCTCAACCACACACGCACACCCACGTATATATGTATCGCATTCTATAAGTTTCCAACTTTGTGCTGATTCAATTACACTTTATGTGAAATTTATTAGAGTCCATTTCAGCACTTATAGCACTACCAGAAAAAAGATGAATGGTCTCGCTTTAGAGAGGGTTAATCATTTTCTTGCTGGTGAAAGGACTTCGATACACACTTTTTCTTCGCGTGTGTGATGTATCGCAGGAGAAGATATTCCTTTTGGAAATATTAATTTATTACTCCCATAAGTAGTTGTAATGTCAATGGCAGTGGAATTTTTCAGCTCTTGAATAATGTTAAATACTGATAAATGATTTGGCAAATTGTCAATTTGGCAACGGTGTAAGATCTACTTACAAGGGGAGTGCACGCACTCCAGGAAACAGATCTCCTAGCTTTGGGATATCTTTCGTAATATAAAAATATGAAGAAAGCTGAGTTATTGCTGTCCAATGACCACTATTACACAAGTTATATGATATTTAATAATAATTTCAATAAAAACTGCTTCAATCGCTTATAACTCTAAAACAAATAGAGGTAGACACGTAAACTAAAAACCAAAAGAAAGTTGAGATCAAGTATAGGTGATTAAAAACGAGAAGCTTAAATTGGTAAATCTGGAGCAAAGATATAGAAAAATAATAAATTGAAGATATTTTATTCAAAATTTAGTATAAAAAATTTATTGATTTTTTGAGCTTAAATTTTTATAATTTCTTATTTTCTCCATATATTTGCATCAAATAATTGTACTTGTTTTCAACTTTCTTCTGGATTTTGATTTAAGTGTCTACCTCTATTTGTTTCCGAGTTATAAGCGATTAAAGTGGAAGCAGTTTTTATTGAAATTATTATTAAATTTCGTATAGCTCTTGTACTAGCGGCCGTTGGTCAGCAATAATTCAGCTTTCTACATATTTTTATATTACAAAAGATATCCCAAAATTAGGACAAGATTTGTTTCCCGGAGTGCATGCACTCCCCTTGTTAGTGTTATACGCGTCGTCTCAATTCATTTTGTCAAAGTAAATTATTATTATTTTTTTTTAATATTACATTCATTACTTTATATATATATATACCTTGTATATACTTTGTGTATCATTCCGCGAATATTGAAATATATTAACTGTATAAATTTGAACGTTTGAAGAATTGCAGATTTCAGTAAAAATAGTATATACTATGTAAAATTTCGAAACAACCCAAATCTATAAAATACATTTAATTGAACAAATCGTTTTTAATTTTCTACAAATATACTATTGTAAAATAAAGATATAAACGTTACAAATACTTAAATTAAAAAACACCGACGCGGTGGCGGAGTGGCTACCTCGGCCGGTCACGGAAGTTAAGCAGTATTGAGCGCGGTACCCAAGTGGATGGGTGACGTTCTCGGTCGCTTGGCTTTCGTGGCGGGTTAGGTGTTTTTTCACACATCACAACGTGAGCGGGAGGTGTGAAACATTCGGTTTCGGTGTCAAGGCCTGCGCAATGTGACTTTGACACCCAAAAAGAATGTTTCGAATACACCGGCCATCTCGGGTGAGGTTTTCCCTGCTTCACAGGTTTCCCTCATCCACGGGCATAACCCCGGGCGAATGCGAGATGGTGGGGTTTTTAAGAGAGGGATAAAGCACCCACATATAGGTGGTAGGTGGACACCGTTAAAGTCCCTCAGGAGATAAACGGTAGGAAGTGCCAGGAATAAAGAGGGCACAAAATCAAGAATAAAAAAAATACTTAAATTAAAAATATATATTACAAATCATTTAGTATAACATTTATATATACTGACAGTTTGCGATACCATATGCATTTACAACACTTTTTTCTTATTTTTACTAGGTTATTTTCTTATAGTACTGTAAATTAATTGTAAACTTAATAAAGTCATTGTTGTAAACGACTGTACGTTAACTCAATAACTTCTTTTATATTCTGTTTAGTTGTATGCAACATATATATATATATATATTATATTGTAAAATAAAGATATAAACGTTACAAATACTTAAATTAAAAAACACCGACGCGGTGGCGGAGTGGCTACCTCGGCCGGTCACGGAAGTTAAGCAGTATTGAGCGCGGTACCCAAGTGGATGGGTGACGTTCTCGGTCGCTTGGCTTTCGTGGCGGGTTAGGTGTTTTTTCACACATCACAACGTGAGCGGGAGGTGTGAAACATTCGGTTTCGGTGTCAAGGCCTGCGCAATGTGACTTTGACACCCAAAAAGAATGTTTCGAATACACCGGCCATCTCGGGTGAGGTTTTCCCTGCTTCACAGGTTTCCCTCATCCACGGGCATAACCCCGGGCGAATGCGAGATGGTGGGGTTTTTAAGAGAGGGATAAAGCACCCACATATAGGTGGTAGGTGGACACCGTTAAAGTCCCTCAGGAGATAAACGGTAGGAAGTGCCAGGAATAAAGAGGGCACAAAATCAAGAATAAAAAAAATACTTAAATTAAAAATATATATTACAAATCATTTAGTATAACATTTATATATACTGACAGTTTGCGATACCATATGCATTTACAACACTTTTTTCTTATTTTTACTAGGTTATTTTTCTTATAGTACTGTAAATTAATTGTAAACTTAATAAAGTCATTGTTGTAAACGACTGTACGTTAACTCAATAACTTCTTTTATATTCTGTTTAGTTGTATGCAACATATATATATATATATATATATATATATATATATATATATATAGGTGACTCGATTGTGCGGAAACTGAAGACCGCTTTGTCGTAGGCAACTTATAAGCATACGCATAGATCGATAACGATGTGGTTTCATTTCGTAAAGTAGTTCGGTCGAGCTTAATACACACACACATACATTTTACCTATAAACATCTGACAAAGCGCGAATCACCACAAATATACACACCGACGACTGAGATCGCAAGGAAACTCGAACAGAACTCGAAACTCAACGATAAATATTGAAAAATCTTAAATATATATATACATTTATTTTTTGGGGCGTACGTAAATATAAAGCGTACATATAGGTATATGCACACGTATACAACTAATTTAACGGTTTTCGTTGCATATTCAATGAGTTCGGGATGTTTGAAAACTGATATCGTTTATATTTGACAACAAGTGAGCGAGGAGTATCAGTAACTCAAGTAACTATCGAGAAACTCAATCGCGTTTAACAGCATTTAATTAATTATTCTAAGGACATGTAAATCGAGATCAAGTTCCATAGTTCACGAATTCGGGGTTTAAAATTTAAAATCTAATTAAATCTATAAGCGTACCGCGTTAAGATGAATTTTGTGTGTATTAGCAATTTCGAAATATTTATGACATCTCCATGAACGTATATGAAAAGAAACACTTCCTTATATATGTTTAAAAAAATAGGATTTTACTTTCTATCAACGCGAGAAGATTATGTATAAATAGGTAAAATCACCTGGGAAAGTCAAAATCTCTACAGGATATATCAGAGTGACGGGAAAGGTGAAGTCGATTGATCAATGTCCTGCTCGGTGTATATCCGTATACCAAACTGCGTCGCGAGTGTATTTCTATATATATATATATAGTACGTTCAACAAGCCACGCGGTTCGCGGCGAGATATTCTGAATGTGGGTGGACAGCGTGTCGCGTGTATTATCGTACGGGCAGGGCAAACCCGTTGTATTGACTGCTCGTATACCCTCAACGCGCACTGAACCTTCGACACAAAGCCCCCCAACGACAACGCTAGACACGAGTCTTACGAGACTACGGAAAAATACGATATATTATATACTACTTTTATGAATTAATTTGGTGAAATGTTACAGGCATATGTACACGGAGAGACCAGTTCACGTAAAAATTACTATATTCTTCATGGAATTGAGCAACAAACTCACATAATGAGGAATTTCGCTATGCACATGGTAATATTTGCTATATGTTTCCCAATTTATGGAATTATTTTCCTCTAAATATTACAATATAACATAGTAAAAATTTAAATAATAAAATATAAGAAAGGTGGTTATCAAATAGTAAATAAATAAATTAATAAAAATAACCCGAATTTATATTCAAATTTTACTAAACTTAATAGCAAAACTAAATGTATTTTAAAAATTAAGAGAAACTTTCGCCTTATTTGTATAAACTAGAATAGTAAAATTTTCATATCCAGCATAGTAAAAATTATGCAGACCAAGTGCCAACCGATTGTCAGTTAGGTTAGGTGGCTTATTATTATTATACTTTTACATAATTAATTAACGCATTGGACTAATCTGAATCGACAGAATTTTGTGTATTTTAATTGTAAATCGACTGATATATTTATTTATTGAGATTAGTCTTTGGATAATAGTATAAATGTTAATAAAGTTCCGGCATCATTTGAGCAACGTGTAACATATGAGGACGATTCGAAGTTAGGCAATAGAAAAGTGTTGATGGCGCAGGCGGTATAGGTGCTCGACTTCGACCCCGAGGATCCCAGGTTCAAATCCCGACGCCGGACTTGGATTTTTTTCTTTCTTTAATTTATTCAATAAAATTTCACTAAATCTAATGTACATAAATAAAAATATTAAAACTCCAATAAATAAATTAAAATAAAAATAAAATAAAGAAGATGGCGCGCAAGCAGCTGAACAAAATAAATTTTTCTTTCTATGTATGTAAAACAAAAATTGCTATACTGCATAGTAAAATTTGCTATACTGCATAGTAAAATTTGCTATACTGCATAGTAAAATTTGCTATACTGCATAGTAAAATTTAAAGATTTCAAAGTTTACAAAGAAGTATAGTAATTTTTACTACTTTGCGAGTTTGTTGCTTCGTTCCTACAAAAATATAGTAATTTTTACGTGAACTGGTCTCTCCGTGTATACAACTCATTTTCACGTCAATTTGTTTAAGTATACATTTTCTAAGTATATAACTTATGGATGTTAGTTAAAGTTGTAACGGTATTAATCATTATTGTAATCATTTTTTAAGATTTATTAAGGGTACAGTATGGTCTAAAATTTAAAAAAAATCAATTTTTTTTTATTTTAGAAACAAGTTTCAAATGTTACGTAGAATATGCGTAAATAACGTTTAATATTATAAAGCTTATGTGCTTACATAATTTCAGCATTAAATAATCTTCAGTTAATGCAATAAGTCATGTATTTTATCTTTAAAGCTAAATAATTCAAAAACTATTTTTTATACCTTTAAAACATTCCTTGCAGGACAATTTTTGTCGTAGCCACCTGAAATTTTGCACACATCTTGAGGTATGTATGAATTATAAAGTTACACAGTCTTTTTTGTTTAAAATTAAATGTGACATTTTTATTACTACTTTTTTAATGAAAAATTTGATATTTTTTAGACAATTATATAAACAAATTCGATTTTCGAGCCGGAGATTGCATTTTTATAGATAAACCTTATTCGTTGTGTAAAGTTGTAGCTCTTATATGTATAAGTTTGAAATTTTTTTACCGGAGTCCTTTGATAACTTTTACCCTGCAAGAAGTTTTTTCAATTTGCAACTGTTTTAGGCCTATTTTGTTAAATATTTTAATATTTTTCGTGATTTAGGTGTTAGTAATCATCAATAAAAAATATTTTTTATAATATATTTGATAGAGATAACATTTCACATAATATTTTATAAGAATTACAAAAATATTTTTCTAACCATACTCTACCCTTAAATAAATACTATTTATTATTTTCAGAAAATAATAATTTAATAGTTATATAAAATACTTTGTTTATTTATCTAACAAATCTCGTAAATATTATTTTACAAAGTAATTTGAGTATTTGTATGTCTAGTGAATTATATTTCTAGTATATGTGTTATGATGACAGTTAATTTTTTTACAAATTAATAATATTTTCGCCTGATCATCTAAAAAATCTACTTTATAAACCTCTACGAATGGAGTAAAATTGCATTTTATTCCTTCGATCACTTTATTCCCCGTATACTCTTTTAATCTCCGTATACTCATTTATTCATCGTAGATTTACTTTTTTGTTTTGAACACTTAGTTTAGACTTTCTCCACATATATAAAATTTAATATATTATTTTAAATTTAAAAGTATCAAAAAAAAATTTACAATATTGAAAAACATTTAGAAATTAAAAACAAATTGTTTTTACTAATAGCGACTTTTCATAAGATCAGGATGAAAAATTCCTTGGATGAATTGCTGCAACATTCACCCAGGGAATAAGTGCCAATTTTACTCCTTAAGTGCATAAATAACTGTTATACCAATTAGTGTGTAAGTAATATTATACGGATAGACGTCTTTATAGGCCACGTGTACAAACGAGGAACGATCGATGTTAATTGTTTTAGTTTTTATTGGAAACGAAAAAATATGTTTGTTTAAAAATTACTATATTTTTAGGGAAGAAAGAGACAAAATATCGGAATAAGAAAAATTGCTTTATTATGTTAGTAAAATTTATTAAAAGTCCTCGCAAAACTGATTGCATGTATCTATTAAATTATACCTTACAGTATAGCAATTTTTGTTATCCTAAAAATTTGTCCCGTATGGTAATTTTAAATCAAACAATTTGCCCGTGTCTTAAATTTAATAAATAAATAACAAAGTTCTCAATCCAACCGCTCAAATTTTCTGTTAAATCTTAATGATAATTAACATCAAAATTTTTTGGTATTATATTTAATCTTATTAATCTAGATTTTTAATTTATCGGAAACTCTATACGGACCGTAATATAAATCATGTATAATTATAATTATAATTAATTAAACTATATACAATATATAAATCACGTATAATTATATATAATTAATTAATTAAACGACACTTTCCAACTGCGTAGCGAAACATTGTGTACATATTAAATAATGCGCCATAGTTTTCATGCGGCATGTGACGGACACGTTCGATTCAAACGTGCGAAGGATCGACCGGTGTAACTGCGAGCGTCGGTATAAAGAGACTGAACGGGTGAGAGTCGCTTTATGGTCTCCAGCTGGTACTGAGCAATATGTAGCCTACCTAACCATTGACTATTCCTTCGATGTCCCTTTTTTCTCTTTTATTCATTAAGAGTTATTTAAATCTCGCGTTTTAACCGATATATGGAAATGCCAATTTATAATTTTTATCAATAATTTAAAATTTTTTTCGGAATTTTTAATATCAGAGTGTAATATTGTATGCTGTTATAAATAATGTGTCAATTTTTGGTGTAATTCGAAGGAGTAATCACGAAGAATAGAGTGAATTACCGTGATTGTCTTGTACTAAAGTGACTAGGAAAAACCTTATTAGATTTAGTAAATTGCTGTTTCGCACTATTTTTGTTATTTATTTTTCGACGAATTGAAAAATTATTTGCAACACTATACAAAATCTTCTTCGGCTGCAAAAAATCTCCTAATACTTACTTTTCCAATCACTGAGAAAATTAGAAATCGTCACATATAATGTCCTCAATGTCCTCTGAACATCACGTTTAAAATCTCAAAAATTATAATGAGCATATACGTTAGCTGTAATTGTAAAGAGTAATATAAAACACGTGTATATTACTTCGATGTATTTCTTATATATCATCCATATTAAAATGCAACAATTTTTCATCTCCCATCTAAACAATTTATATACCCGAGTTATTATCAATAAATCATAAATAATCTAAGAATTGCTCTTATTCAATAGAATATTCAATTAAACAACTGATGTTACGCATTTAAGTTTCATATAGAGAGTTGAAACTGTGTCTCGAGGACAACCTCCTTTATTTCATCCGAATGAAACTTTTCTCAATACAGAGCACTGACCCAATATGAACTAAGTTATATACGTACCCGTACACACACACAGACACATACACATAGGTCACATAAATTCAAGTGCCACTTTTAGAACCCCGTTGATACGATTTTTCTTATATTCGATTTTTGTCTAATTGCAATTAAGTCGATCATTGTTGTAACAAATTTGTGGAAACCGTATTTACGCGTCTTAAAGACTAAATAAAAAATGGCTATAAAAATATGTATTATTTTTTTATCAATATGCGTAACGATAAATTTTATTACGCCCATTACAAAAATTATCGTCTCGTTTTTTTTACGCCACCTGTAAATCACTTTTATCACATTAAAACATTTATCACATATCCTTAGAAATTGTAGGTATATATACATTTTATTAATGTTTATTAAAAACTATAAAGTTCAAGTATAGAAGTGCATGCATGTAATAAAAAAAAAAACTTTTTTATCCGATTATTGAATTTTTTAAATGTTTTCAGACCTCTGTTCTATATAAAGAAAAGCAAATAGGTGTACCAAGAAGAATTTATTCTTTTTCTATATGTTTTTATAAACTAAAAAAGAAATGTTAAGAGTCGACGCATAATTAATGAATAATAAATTTTAATAAAAATATTTTATAACTTTACATTAAAAAAATGTATATATGAACAATGTTAACGTTATACTACAAATACCCGATAATATCAATTCCATGTAAATAAAAAATAATTTACGTTGCGGAATTTGCAACAGGTGCCTCGTAGGTTTCTTCCACGGCACTTTGACGATATAAATTATACGATAATATCATAATTATTTATAATGTTGTAAATTAATTTTTCATTATTATCGTAAAAAAAGTAGTCCGTCACTTTTAATAACTTTACAACGACAAAAACGAAATGCAGATAATATATTTCATTAGTTACATCAATATTGTATAGATATCGGCGAAGTGAATAATATTACACCGTTACGTATTACACAGAAGATTTATTGAATTAATCACTGAGTAATCTCTCAATCCGTGTATCAACTGATATTACGTTGAGAAACTATATTCAACTTGAGCATTTTCGATAAAGTTAATTTATTACCTGTCAAATGCAAAGTATATCGCTAAAAAAACAACAAAACGTTTTAATTTTGAAAAAATGATAATAATTTGTTTACAGTTGTATAGATATGAATTTCTGGTGTGGAATTCGTTGCTAATTTACATCCGTGAGTTGAAAGTTAATAAAGCTTTTGACAAAAGCCGAAAATTTTGTATATGATACTCAGTTTCGTACTCTTTATTAACCTTCGGAATTGAGTATAGAAATTGAATGGGAAATTGAATGCATACATCCATATATTTTTATAAAATCATTTAATAAATATTAATTTAAATTAACGATACACGTACACGTTGTTGGATAACATAACAATGTCACTTCACGCACTAAATAAAAAAAACATTTGAGTAAATATAATTAAAAAAAAATCTCGACATACCGGTATACATCGCGACCTAAATTGCATAATTCAAGTGAAATAGAGAATTTAACGAGAAGTAAAAAAATAGAATTTCACGTTAAAAAAAATCCTGACTAAAATTGATAAACGTTCGCTATATCCGCACTACACGCGCATACACACGCACATGTACACACATTTCGAAATAAATGATTACAATTATACGGGTCGTATACGATCACGAAAGAAAAAAAGTAACTAGAAATAATTAGTTAACAATTAATTAAACAGTAATTCTCAACAATTTAACACCGAGTTTAGGTAAAGCGCAAAAGAAATTAATAAACGATCAGGCCTTAATCATTCATCCTAGGGAACAGACGCAATTAGCCTCTCCGAAACGAGGCGCTCGTAAAGTCCGACGTGCATGAATCAACTTTATAGAAGCTCGGAGCAGCTGCAAAAGCAAAAAAAAAATACAGAAAAAAGAAGTAAAAAAAAGTGGAGTCGAGCGAAAAACCTCGCATAATTCACGTCTTCGTTACAAACGCGGGTAAAAATCGATGTAGCCATCCTCCTCCTTCCTCGATTGTTCGAACCTGAATATATATATGTGTGTGTGAAATTCACCAACAGTCACAAATCGCGATGATGGAAGACAGGGCCTTATATATATATATATATATATGGATACACAGGTGATTGAAATTGAACTCAACGAAGCATATTATTATAATATCCGAGTTCACGTGGATATGAGCTTCGGGCCATCGATGATTCCTACAGATTACACACACAGATACAGACATATATATATATATATCTCTCTATAATATATAAATATTTCGCCGCCGCCGCCGCCGCCGCCGCCGCCGCCGCCGCCGCCGTGTCTAAGAATTCAGAATTCAACATATATATATATGTTTTATATATATATATATGTCATATATATATGTCATATATATGTTATATATATATGTCATATATATGTCATATATATATGTTATATATATGTTATATATATATGTCATATATATATGTTATATATATATGTCATGTATATGATATATATATATGTCATATATATATAAGTGTGTGTGTGCATGTGTGTGTATGTGCGTGTGTGTGCGTGTGTGTGTGTGTGTGTGTGTGTGTGTGTGTGTGTGTGTGTGTGTGTGCGTGTGTGTGTGTGTGTGAACATACACTTTTCCAAATATCCATATGTGATATATACAATGGGTTAAAAATTAAATACATTAATTATTACATTTTTAAGATAATTCTATTATAAACAGTAATGGCAAAAGAAAATTCAAATTTTAACAGTGGCAATATAAAATACGAATTACATTTCAAAAGTTTTTCGAAAATTATTATTTTAGTAGTTTTTAATTTAAATATTATTGAAATCAAATTTAAAAATTGTTTGGAGATTACGTATATTTATATAAAACAATATTTTAAATAAACAAGTATGTATTATTAGATACAAAAGGTTATTTAAGAAATGCCTTTGTTTATAATAATTAAAATAAATATATGGGCTCTGTAACTAAAGGGAAAAATAAATTGGATATAATTATGGATTAAAACGCAAATTTTGAAAGAGGGTGCAAATTACGAATTACGGGAGAAATGGAAGAAACAGGTTTTTATTTATATACCGCTAAAATGTTATAAATAATTCTTTAAAACTAATACAAAAATTAATTTAATTAAGAAGAAAGTTTAATTACTCTAAAAGTACAAAATATTAATGACATATAGAACTCTTGGCGATGACTTAAATAAATTAATTTTAGGAGGTAAAGTTCTGTTTAGATCCGTTTAAAACAATCTAAAATTTTAATAGGTTTTTACTAAATACTACAATTAAGTATATGCACTTTACTATTTTTGGTAAGTTAATTGTTCATTACCACATATATATATATATATTATATATATTACACCTTTGGTGTAAGTTATGTCCTAAAATACGTGAAAATTAGTGATTTTATGAGGTTTATGAGGCATAACTTACAACAGCGGTCTTGGCCAATAAGCTACCCCAAGCCATTCGAAAGCTCGCGAGAAATGTGAACTTTTGAGAGGTGTTAGATTAAAATCGATTATGGTGTGGTAGCCTTTTTTTGATATTCAATATGTCCGGGTGTTCTATCTCTTCGAGATTTCAAAATTAAGAAATGTAACCAGGGTAGATAAGTTCTAAAGATTAATTTAAACAAAAGTTGTTTGGAATGTTTTTTCAAAAAAATCAACATATTTTGAGATAAATGGCTTTAAAAATAGAAGTTGTTCTAAAAAATTGAAAAATTTCCACTTTTAATGGTCGAATAACTCTTAAGCAAATTATTTTTAACACTTAAATTTTTTTTATATGTTCTGGAAGATGTTTCCAGCCTGTTCTCGATTTTGGAGTGATTTAAAATTTTCATCGTACCACTTGACGTGAAATAGCCCATATATATGTATATATATGTATGTAAGTATGTGGGTGTGTGTGCGTGCGGCGGAATATTTATATAATATATATATATATATTTTAAAATTGTTTTTTCAAGAATACATAATATATGTATTTTTTCCGTGCGCAAAAAAAAGTTGTGAACATAACTTGAAAGAATGTGTATTTGTTTACTCAAAAAATTTTGATAAAACTCATAAAATTTTTAAACGTATACTCAATAATAATAACGGATCTAAAATTGAATGTAATGCTTTAAATACAAATGCAAAATTGTTTGAAGATGAAATAAATATTAATCAAGTATAACATACACTTTTCCAAATATCCATATGATATATACAATGGGTTAAAAATTAAATATATTAATTATTGCATTTTTAAGATAATTTTATTATAAACAGTATAGGCAAAAGAAAATTCAAATTTTAACAGTGGCAATATAAAATACGAATTACATTTGAATAGATTTTTAAAAACTATTAATTTAGGAGCATTTAATTTAAATATTTTTTAAATTAATATTTCAAAATTGTATGGATATATAAATGTGTAGATAATTTATATTTATATAACACAATATTTTAAATAAACAAGTATGTATTTATTAGAAACAGAAGGATATTTAAGAAATGAATTTGTTTATAATAATCAAAATAAATATTTGGGTGTGTGTGCGTGCGGCGGAATATTTATATAATATATATATATATTTTAAAATTGTTTTTTCAAGAATACATAATATATGTATTTTTTCCGTGCAGAAGATGAATTAAATCAAGTATAACATACACTTTTCCAAATATCCATATGATATATACAATGGGTTAAAAATTAAATATATTAATATTGCATTTTAAGATAATTTTATTATAAACAGTATAGGCAAAAGAAAATTCAATTTTAACAGTGGCAATATAAAATACGAAGTACATTTGAATAGATTTTTAAAACTATTAATTTAGGAGCATTTAATTTAAATATTTTTTAATTAATATTTCAAAATTGTATGGATATATAAATGTGTAGATAATTTATATTATATAACACAATATTTTAAATAAACAAGTATGTATTTATTAGAAACAGAAGGATATTTAAGAAATGAATTTGTTTATAATAATCAAAATAAATATTTGGGCTCTGCATAGTAAAAATAAATTGGATATAATTATGGATTAAAATGCAAATTTTGAAAGAGGGTGCAAATTACGATTCACGAGAGAAATGGAAGAAACAGGTTTTTATTTATATAGCGCTAAAATTTTATAAATAATTCTTTAAAACTAATACAAAAATTAATTTAATTAAGAAGAAAATTTTATTACTCTAAAAATACAAAATATTAATGACATAGAACTTTTGGCGATGATCGTTCGTCATTAAATAAATTAATTTTAGGAGGTGAAGTTCTATTTATAACCGTTTCAAATAATCCAAAATTTTAATAAATTGTTAACTAAAATACTACAATTTAGTAAGTATATGTACTTTACTATTTTTGGTAAGTTAATTTTTCATTATTAATAGTTAATAATTATTAAAATATAAATTTAAGCTTTATAAGAATTCATATAGTTTAATATTTACAGTTAACATTTAATATGTCTCTATTTTTTTATTATTTTTATTCTGATTTCATTACTCTAAATTTTGGTAAACTTTTATTTATAAATAATAATAACTATAGCAATACCTTCAAGGTGTTGTGTGAATCTGTTTAATTTTTAAGGTGTCCATGGTAGTGAAAAAATAATACAATTTAAAACATTATTTTAAATAAATTAATTACGAAAAACCTTTTTCGAATTAAAAATAGGGGGTTGGCGCGCGAAGCGCGCAGGGGGGCGAAGCCCCCCTAGTATATATATATATATATATATATATGGAAACGTGAGCATACATTTTTTCGTGATCTATGCGATATACATATATAAGTGTATTGAAAAGGTGCCTTGGCGTACGCATTGGTATATATTCAATGTTTGAAAATGAAAGAATTTTATTATACATTTTTTTCTCCATCCCTTATATATCGTCGTATAAGTATATATTTCTCTTCTATTTACCTTCCGACAAAGATATCGAAACGCCCTCGTCTCGTCAAGTTTTATTAAAATGTATTCTATATATATACGAGCAATTCACGGAATTACACTCATTTGTAGGTATACGTATAATTAGCTATTACTCAATTTTGAATACTCTAATTGCCATCCGCATTTTACACACACACACACACATATATATATATATACATACATATATGCACACACGATCGTGTCGTTAAGCGCGCCCGATTACGCAATAAATAAACATTACCCTTTTCGAATAAATGACGAAAATATTCATTGATTACATCTGCTGCTGCTTCGGCGTTTCCATTGTTACTGCGAGTACTATATATGTGGACGCAGTACACTAAACGAACAACACACACTGATCGAAGGATAAATATTCCGAGATGAATGATAGTTGAATTCGAATAGTCATTCTCTATTGAGCAATAGAAAAACGATGATTGGTGTGTGTATGTGTGTGTACGTGTATAGACGAACGTTCAATTGAATCCAGTGATTACTTTTGATACAGATAGAGGCGAATTGAAAATATACTGTTGTGCGACGGGAGACACAAGGTTACCCATTTTTTTTACCTCGCGAGTCTATTGTTGCAAATTTGATGATAGATCGATATTGAAGGAAAAACTATAATAGAGTTACATTTTTTACGATGTTGGGTATACATCACTTATATTTTTCGTTTTAATTTTCTTGTTAATTGTTGATCATTGCAGTTAATTAATGATGTTTTACATTATGGAAAATTTATATTTGTAAAAAGATATTCTATTGAAAATCAGAGTATCGATTAGTAATAGATATAGAATCAAATGTTACTAAATTTTATTTGCATTCGGACAGTCAGTTCACCCAGTATAACCAAACGATATATTAACTTTCTTATAATAAATAATTTCATATTTTACAAAAGCATATTCCTATTCGTTATGACAAAAAATTCTCTACCGCTAAAAATCACAGGTAAAATTATATAAAAAAAAGTGAAGCCACGTAGAAGCCTTTGGAGCCAGAACTGTATACTTATACCTAAAAAAAAACCTTTTTACAGGAAAGTAGAAGCGATATTTTAACAAAAAAAACTCGAACGCAAAAACCAACGTGACTTAGGATTGGTCACACATCTTCCTTCACTCGTATATTTATTGAAAAAAAGAAGATTTATCTTTACCGTGGTCGAATTCATAAAAAGAATCAAACAGTACAAAGAGATATATTAAGTCGGTAATAAAAAAAATAAATTCAGAACTTATTGATCTCTGTAAATATTCGAACAATAATTATCTGTTTTGTAACAGTTTCGTTATCAGTGTGATTAATAAACAAACAAAGTAAGTGTACTAATTTTTAAGAAAAATATAGGTATAATAAAAATACAGAAAACATTTGTGTACTATATACACTGTTGTGACGGATATCATTACACAGTCTATTCACGGCGAATAGATCACTTAAAGTTAAAATAATTGTTAAAATAAGACTACCGGAGCCTGTGGGATGTCAAGATCAACCGATGAATCTTGTTTACTTCGTCTCAAGGGTACAATTACGCGCGCAATAGACGTAGGGATTTGAGAGTGCGAGTGTGTCGAAGTTTCCCCTCTCTCATCCCTTTTCCCGAAAAGTAGATAGTCGTTTAGTTAGGGTGTCCTGATTCATCAATTGAGGCGGATAAATCTTTCTGGGTGCAGGATTTGTGCCGCCTTACCACCACCGCACTCGACGCCAGAATTCCGCTGTCCAGGATGTCATCGGACAGGAAGATCGGCTGGGCCATCATCCACGAGGCGTCTCCTGGTTAACGAGGTTAACTTGCCGATAACGAGGGCCTGGACTCGACAAGCTATTCGGCACTTTCGCTAGCCCGATAATAGTACATTACTCATCTAGTAAGCAAAATAGGGTGACTCAAAAGACGAGTGGGATTGACATTTGTTTAATTTAAATTAACCGAGACGCTTGGAAGATTGTCCGAATCTTCCGTACGGTGCGTCCCGGTGAACGCGTTCCATGCCAACACTTGCCAGCATCTTCACGAGATAATAAAAAAAAATTGTTTGTGTGTAATAATTATTTCTTTTAATTATACATTTAAAATAATTTTAAATACATTTAAAATAAGTAAAAATTAATAAAAGTATATATACATACCACAACCGTAAACAACATATCTACTTGCAACAAAAATTTATTTAAAAGATCGAGGAGGTAAAGAATAGAAGGGAATAACGATTATCTCTCTCCATGACTTGTTGAGATTGATAAAACGAGCGTAATGGTAATGAAATATCAGGAATTTCGGCTCTTCCCACGAAACAAAAAGAAATCTACCCTCATCGGACTACCCGCAAGGTTATGCATACATACATATATACACGAATCGTAGAAAATTGTTAATTCCTATACGGTCACGTTCTGTGCGTGTATGTATATACAGAACTAAATACACTTGCCAAATCCTCGGGGTGGGTATACTTTACCGTAATTTCCGGGGAAATCGATGCGTTCGTAATGTGTATACACACACACACACACACATGCCTGTGTGTCATTGTCCTCGAAAGCCATGATTACGCTTGGCAACGACAACCTCCCGAAAACGGTAAAGCGAACAGCGGTGGATAAGAGCTGCTCGATTAACAAATTCAAGGGGGGGGGGGGAGGAGGAGGGAGGTGGGAGATGGAGAGAGAAGAGGTGGTTGAAACTTTAATTAAAACCGAATGCACACTGGTCTTCCTGTGTATAAGTTAATTTGAAATTCGTCAACGTTAAATATACGCGGGCCTCCTCGAGCGTGATAATGCTTCCAACAGCTGACGACTTGGCAATATTTAAACAGCTATATGTGCAGTTGATTGTTACTTGAACGAATGGCATATTGCGGTCGCCGTCGGTGCACGTTCGATTTTGAAACTAGGTTATAAATTAACTTTCTTGGTTTTGTAATGTGGGATCGGTGCAGACCAAATGATATATATATATATATGGGTGGTTCTCTGTGACATCGAAGATGAAAAAAATAAATATTGCTATAACTGTGGGAATATGTTTTAGAGGTATCCAGTAGTTCTCCTGAATTTTTTCAGATTTTTTCTGGGCCATTATTTTAAGTTACAGAGAGTCAAAGTTGACAATTTAGCACTTTTTTGCATTATATGCCCATTTTCATGAATTTTTAGCTCCCAGGGGATGCATTTTTCACTAAAAACATAAGTATGACTTTTTTTGTAAAATTTTCCGAACTTTTCATTAAAAATACTTTTAAGGACATAAATGTATGCTGTCACACTCTTGTAAGCCATTTAAACCTTAAATAGTGAAAATCAGCAATTCTGCTCCGGACTCTGGTAACCTAATACTGTCTAAAAGATGTCTTTTTATAGTCAGAAACTGCCTAAAAATTTCCAGAGTGGGTCTAAATCATTAAGATCACTTATGGTAAAAATATCCGGGAAAAGTGCCCGAAATATTAATAGAAATGTATATTTGTTGCCTTATAACGATGAATCTAGTAGCATGATCATTGCAAAAAAATTTATGCACTTACCTTGGAATGGTAGAAAAGTATCTCCACTTGTTTCAGTATCCATCTTGTCCCCTGTAAGCTGCTAAAAATACATATATTATTATAAAATTATAAAAAATTATTTTTTAAACATTTATAATGCTGGATTTTTAGTTTTGCATCCCTTACAAGAATTATAATACTAATCTGAAGGATTACTATTAAAGTATCAACATTATTATTATTATTATTCAGCAATACATTGTTTAGATTTCACAAACTTGTCACTGTCACGTTATCATATTATTCATTATAATTATATATCCGAATTATTTATATATCTTTTGTATTAAATACGTATATTCAGTTATTGTTATAATGATGTTGATACTTTAATAGTAATCCTTCAGATTAGTATTATAATTCTTGTAAGGGATGTAAAACTAAAACTTCAGCATTATAAATGTTTAAAAATTAATTTTTTACATTTGTATAATAATATTTGTATTTTTAGCAGCTTACAGGGGATAAGATGGATACTGAAACAAGTGGAGATACTTTTCTACCACTCCAAGGTAAGTACACAAATTTTTTTGCAATGATCATGCTGATAGATTCATCGTTATACGGCAACAAATATACATTTTTATTAATATTTCGGGCACTTTTTCCGGATATTTTGACCATAAGTGATCTTAATGATTTAGACCCACTCTGGAAATTTTTAGGCAGTTTCTGACTATAAAAAGACATCTTTTAGACAGTATTAGGTTACCAGAGTCCGGAGCAGAATTGCTGATTTTCATTATTTAAGGTTTAAATGGCTTACAGGAGTGTGACAGCGTACATTTATGTCTTTAAAAGTATTTTTAATGAAAAGTTCGGAAAATTTTACAAAAAAAGTCATACTTATGTTTTTAGTGAAAAATGCATCCCCTGGGAGCTAAAAATTCATGAAAATGGGCATATAATGCAAAAAAGTGCTAAAATGTCAACTTTGACTCTCTGTAACTTAAAATAATGGCCCAGAAAAAATCTGAAAAAATTCAGGAGAACTACTGGATACCTCTAAAACATATTCCCACAGTTATAGCAATATTTATTTTTTTCATCTTCGATGTCACTGAGAACCACCCATATATATATGTATCGCCATATTTGTTTTTTCGGATCACTCTTTTTTCGAAAGATCAGTATGTTAGATTTACTTCACATATACACCACTCAATTGTTGATCATTTTTTAATATAATTCATATGGAAACTAATTCGTCAATATTAAAATATTTTGACAATATATGTTGGAATACAACGGTTCTTACACATTAGTTTGACATATAATTCTGTGGCTTCCCGGCAAACCCAGTTAAGTCCATTTTTTGTGATTTTGAGAAAATTGAGTTTGAAAGTTCAAAGTTTGGCCAATAAATCGCAAAACGAACGAAATGCGTCGCAATACTGGAGTCAGTTTATAGATGCATTTAATAGAAACATTTTGATATTAGTAAGTCCAGGGTACATCTTTTCTGATCCTTGGAATCACGTAATATCGCGAAGTTACCTGGTTTTACCGGGAGCTGGGATTTGTCTGGTTTTGCCGGTTCTCGGTTTTTTACGTAGAAATAATCAATAATAATCATTGTGCGACTACATAAATTGAATTTTAAGAATAATTAGGCTGTATTTATGGTAATTGGAGGCTAACATATAATTATTGATATTAGTGGTAGTACGTTTTGTGACTTGCCGAATGACGCGTTTATTATACCAGTATCTTTGTACTTGTTTTAATGTGTATATCAGTATATGTATCACTATGAAATCGAACGACATTTAGGTAAATATACGCAACGACGACCTGCGTAGACTTTCCGTCATTCTTAAAACGCATTTTTACTCGAGCATAGCCCTATGGACATGATTTTGTAAACAAACTAATACATTTACAAAATTGATGTATTTGGTTGAGAATCTCTTTAATATTGATTGGAAACTAACATTTTAGGTATCAGAATTGTATTATTGTATATGTAAATTTATAAAGAAAAAAAAAATTTTAGTTTAAATAAATAAATTACAGTATCTATATATTAGGCGGGACCCCCTTGACTCCCTATACTCGCTACGCTGGTCAACCCCCACTTTTTTAATTTTCATATATAGATCACTGTATATATGTATTGTATTTAGAATTTAATATATCTACCTTTACCCGATCGTTATAACTATAAATAAACTGTATAGTCAAATATATTCATAAAGTATTTGGACTTATCTGGTTTTGCCGGGAACTAGTATCTGCCTTTTTAACTAGCTTGTACTTAGTCTAGGGTAAAATTTCGGCAATTCGAGATGTATTCAGTTAAAAGTACTGTGCATAAGGGCACATAATCCACAAAAAAATAAAAAATTTCAAAAAGTGGACTTATCTGGTTTTGCCGGGAAGCCACAGAATTTTTCTCACCACTTTCATAATGATGAGTCAAGGGGAAACTGACTTGCAATTTTTGTGTCGTTTTTCCCTGACCCTGCGAAACAGTTGAAAGCGGAAAAAAGAATGGAAGCAGTTGGTTTGAAAGACAATTCAAGAAAGACCACCACCACGATACAGTTTACCTTCTTGAGTCAATTATTTCTATTACATTTATACTTGTAATTATTTCATTTATCTTACATTGTACTATCTACTTTTATATACATTGTGCGCTTTCTGTATCAAATATATATTGTATATCATATTTATAAATAAAGGACTTTTCTAAATAAATAATATATTCCATCAATATATAGTAGTATATTAAGTTTAAAGTCCATATGTTACGATATAGTATAGAAAATATAATGTCAAATTTTATATGCGTCAAGGTATTATCAAGAATTGGTCATAACTGACCGGAAATTGGTTATTTACGGTAATACAAAAGTTATACGCACGTCCTTTGTTCAGTTTATTCCACTACTCATCGTCAGCGAGTATCAATATTTATTTTTATTCGTCTTCTCTATTTGCCTATAACGCGTACACACACAGAAGTTCAATAAGAACAGTTTAAATAACAGTTATTAAAAACTATCCTGTATCGGATAGGCAGGGAGTTTTACATTTAAAAATATATGAAAACAAAAATATAAATAAAACATAAAAGAAAAAAATTAAAAAAAAAGTAAACAATTTTTCGATTATTAAAATGAAATTTAGTAAGTGGAAAGTTACGCGAGTAAGAATAAAAGATAGATAAACTGTATAAGGTATAATACGGAGGATAAAAGTAATTTACAATGATTAAAGGAGAAAGTATATAAAGTCAATTGCATGCTCGAATCAAGTCGAAATCGCTATGGATGATATACTTATATACTTTCCGACAAGAGAGATATGCCCCAGTTTTAGTTAGGTTTTACAGTGGCTTTTTTACTTAAGGAATAAAGAAAGTATAAGGGAAAGTGGAAGAGGAAGAGGAAGAGGAAGAGGAAGAGGGGGGCGAAGAGGGGGGACAAAGTGTGTGTACAGAAGAGAGAAATATCGTCGACCCTAAACGATAAATTCCGCGCACGTCCTCTGTATATTGCGCGAGTGCACACCTCTTTCTCTACTACTTGCTCTCCTGTATCATTCCTTTCAAATTATTAGAATCTCCCAAAGTCCTTCCTATATATATATGTATATAGAAGAGACGACGGCAGGTAGTACGTGGTTTTGCCCGAAATATTTTTTTTTACTCTTCCTATATGCTATACCAATTTTCTTCAATTTCCTTTTATTTCTTTGTATATATATATATATATATATATATATATATATAAACATATATGTATATTGTTTCAATAGCCGTCCAAGACATTTTTAATATCTACCGATTTTATTTTGTTTTATCAATTTTTTGTACATTTTTGGTATTTGTATATCGGGAAAAGATGCAATTAGAAAAAGTATAAGGAACCGTATCTAATTTAATTTGGACAAATTAGTAGTACGTTGTATACAAGTATCATTATCAATCTTTTGTTTAACTATTATATATTAAAGTGTTTGTATTTATATGTATATATAATAAAACAAAAATAATATTCTAGTAAACTTATTTTTTTGTGTTAATATTTCTTTATATTTATATTTATTTAAATGCACCACACTTGAAATTGTCGACTGAGGAGTCCTTGTTATTTTACAAAAGTTAATAATATTTTACGTTAAAACTTACTAGGAGAGTGTCACACTTGCAGGAAACGGATCTTTACCAAACTTTAGGATATGTTTTCTACTATAAAAATATGAAGAAAACCGGAGCTATAGACTCTAAAGCTCTATTTTTCGATAGATACAAGCAAAAAACGTAAAATTACGCCAAAAATATTTCTATGTTTGATTGTTTATAACTCGGAATCGGTTAAGATATACATACAAACTTAAGTTTAAAAGGAAACTGACATCAAGTAGATACATTTAAAAAAAAAAGCTCAAATATCTAATTTTGGTCTAAAGTTATGGAACAAAAAAAATTAGACAAAATTTTAATGAAAATTTAGCTTTACAATTTCATGATTTTTTAAAGCCAAAACTGCGTTTAACTCTTATATCTCCCATAACTTCAGACAAAATTTAGATATATGAGCTTTTTTTTCTTAAAATGTATCTACTTTGTGTCAGTTTTCTTTTAAACTTAAGTTTAAATGTATATCTTTAGCCGATTCCGAGTTATAAAAATCAAACATAGAAGTATTTTTGGCGAAATTTTACGTTTTTTGCTTGTAACTATCGAAAAATAGAGTGTTAGAGTCTATAACTTCGGGTTTCTTCATATTTTTATAGTAGAAAACATATCCTACAGTTTGGTAAAGATCAGTTTCCCGCAGGTGTGACACTCTCCTAGTTAGTTAAATTAGACATCAAAGCCATCGACGAGAACAATGGTTATTTTGTTACGTCACATATATCACAGTTGAAAAAGAACCGTTACTAATTGATACTAGTACGTAATTTCATAACTTTAAACTAAATCAATATATTGAAGCTTCTTTTTAAAATTAAATCCTTATTTATTTTTATTTGGTTTTGAGTTATAAGCAATCAAAGTCGAAGATTTTTTTGTCGAAATTTTTCGTTACGTGATTGTATATGTATATATTATATATTATATGCATCGTAAACAAGATATTTAGGGTCTAAAACTCCGGGTTTTTTCATATTTTTATAATTGTTAACATATCCTAGAGTTTGGTAAACTATCCGTTTCCCGGAAATGTAACACTCTTCTTGTTAGAACAAAAATCCATTTTTCTCAGCAAGATAATGTTATGTTTATATTTGAAATACGGGGAGTGATTGAAGATTGTTTCGATTATACAAACGGGTGTCCATAAAAAGTCTACTTTATTAACCTCTACGAGTAGAGTAAAATTGCATTTCATTCCTTCGATCACTTTATTTCCCGTAGACCCCTTTTATTCAACAAAAACTTACTATTTTGCTTTCAACACTTAGTTTAGAATTTTCCTCGCTGCAGCTCGTCGGGCAGCAACTTTCATCCCGGGAATAAATGCCTATTTTATTCCCTAAGTGCATAAATAACTGTTATGTAGTTATATCATCTGCTTATCATGGACGAAAATGTTCTCTGGGAGAAAAACCGACCATTTGAGAATAAGTATATCCTTGCGAGAAAGTATAAAAACAAGAAAAAAATCTTAGATTATGTAGTACAGAATTTCTGATGTTTGCCATCGACGACTATTCATGATGCAAGAAATTTCGAATCGGACTTCAGTGAATGTCGATTCGAAAAAGTCACTATACTTACATTTTCCATCTATTTTTAACTCCATTTCAAAATGATCTCGTATACATTAGCATCAAAATACTCAAATCAAACAACCTCACTACACTACAACCTCAACAATAACTTTTAAAAAACATTGTCTAGTGTATAATTGTATATTTGTTACATATTGGCATTGTAAAACAAATTGTTCAGTTCATATAGAAAGGGTTGTACATACGAATAGAAAGCCGAAACGTTGAAAATAAAAAAAAATTGTTGAACCATTAGTTTCATGTATACAATCAATTTTAGTGTAATTAATTTATTTTAATTCAATGTATATTCCTGATAATTCATATATTTTCAAGTGGTTTACACGCGAAATATAGATATTTTATTAATTAAATCGAAATCACGTAATTTTTAGTACTGTTCAACTTATAATTAATATATACGAATATTTTTATAATTAATGCGTTTAAATATAGGTATATACATATATGTTTACACGAAATGAACGTTATTTCAATTATTAGTATGTAGTAGTATACGCTTGCGAGAGTAATTGTGTCTTTTTACATTAGTGAAATTACGAAGGATTGAGATCGTTAATGAATGTATTGTATTTATATATACATATATATTCATGTACATAAATATGAAATCTACTTACTAATTTTAATGGGAAATCGATAAATACTTTGAAATCGGTGGATTTACAATTTTTGAGATTTTTGAATACAGGTATAAGCTGGTAAAAAACCAAGATATTTATCAAAAAAAATGTTAAGGGTATGTCGGACCCAGAAAATGGTCATTTTGTACTTTTTTTTTATAAACGATTGAATAAACTTTTTAAAAAAGTCAAGCCCTTAGGCACGTTTTAAATAACATACCCAAATTTTTCCAGATTTTTAAATCCATAATTTGATCACGATGTTTGAATTGAAAGATTATGCTTTTTTTGACTAATAATGACCAACCAAACATTGTTTACTCAAGTATTATTTAAGAAATGTTTTTTCATTAAAAAATCAAAACGTCACGCCCTTCTTTATGTTTTCAACATTATAGATATAATTTTTGGGCTGAAAGGTGCAGAGTCCTGTAATTTGGGTCCGACATACCGTTAAGAACAAAATTAAATAATGAGAACAGTTTCTACAAGTTACAATGAATATACAGATTACAATTGAAATAAATGTGAAATTGCCTAAGAATCGAAAATATTTATTTACAACCCCACGTGAAATTTAAATGCAAGTTTCTACGTACAAAACATATGCAGATATATTATTCCTACACAAGAGAAAAGCAATCAATGAGAAGCAGATAAGACGGAGGTTGAGGTATATATATATATATATAGACACACACACACACACACACACACACACACACACACACAGACACACACATCGAGCCCGCACGAATCTTTCACACCTTTATTCGGCGTGGCGGTTTTGCGGCGCGTACATCCCCCTTTGTCCTTTTGGCAAGTCCCGATGGGCGATCCCTTTCCTTGGGCGGCAAAATTTACGATATGCAAGGCATTTATATTTCCGCGTGCCGCCATAAATTCCGGTTTACGCTCACGTAAGTGGCTCCACTTTTGTTCATAGATTCCTCGGCTGTCAGATTTATGCTTCGAAATGTATACGAGAGGGCGAGAGAGTCGCGATACGCCCGCGCGACTCTGCATACAACACACCTATATATACACACTGAATGCAAACCCAAGCTGGTGAGTGCGAAAACGAGAGTATAACGCACGTGAAATAGTGAATATATCCATATATATATATATATATATATATATATATATATGTACATATATCTTTGTGTGTGCGTGTGTGCGCGCGTGTGTGTTTGCAGGTATGTATGCACAGGAGTATGGTTGATCGTGTTAGGGGTCAGTGCACTATTTGCGTACATGTATACACATACCTTCAGATCTGTATACGAATTCGATTGAGCTTACAGTTCGATGCGTTTCTCGCCTCGATTATATATAGGCATATATATATGCATTCGACATTTCTGTTTTTTGTTATGCATATATATATATATATATATATATATATATCTTCTCCAACAATGCGGGAAAGATGCCATATACATATATAAATAAAATTGAACTTACACTAAAATAGTATACACACCTTATTAGCCAGTAAAAAAAAAGCCTCGGATCACATGTTCGTCCACCTCGACTTCGCCTCGGCCGACTATTACAAGTGATCTGCGACATTTCTTATTTCACTAGCCATGGTATATGTAATATACTATTTTTACTCAAAATAAAGATAAATAACTAGTTTTAATATTTAAAAAAAATAAACTTCACACTACACACATTCACATATGATCTACATTGTTCACATTTGATCCAATCACATTCGCCCCTTCTTGCCATGAACACTGATTCGTCAACGTGGACAAAAATCATCAAAAGTTTCTTTTTTTTCTACCCCGCTTTTTCTCGTGGTAGTGGTTTATTAAAGGTGAGGAAATTATCTAATTTTCGTATTTTCTAAATTTAACAGTATTACGAACTATAACCTTGAAAAATGATGTTGGAATTTATTGACAATTTTAGATCGAAAGCAATTGATAATGATGTTATGGATCTTGAAATGGTTAGGTATCTGAATTAGAAAATCACAATAAACATACCTTACAACAAGCACTTTATGTAGTTTATTTACAAACAAAGAAAATTTTGCGGTGTGGCGTCTTTCCCTAGCTGGAATTTCCCCGGTTACCATACCATTTTTACCACAACTTTTTTCTTCGATCTACTCATATGTAAATTGTAAAATTGTTTAACATATATATGTAAATAATTTATTTGCTATAATTAAAAGTACAATTCAAAAATTTCAAGTTAGTTTTTAGACACAACCGCTACACGGGAGAGCCTTATATTTTCATCATTGCAAAATGTGTGATGCATCCAAATAGTAAGAGTAATGTACGCGTATTAGAACTGATTTGAGGCCCTCCCCAAAATGTATGTATGGATGTATGTATGTATGTATGTAATCATGTATCTAAGATTACTCAGCCATGTTTGACCGATTTGCAGGGTAACTACGTCATAATGGTAGATATTATCTATACGTATATATATATATGAAAAATGGAAATTTTTCAATTTTTTAGAAAAATTTCTATTTTATTTATCTCAAAATCTATTGATTTTTTTAAAAATACATTATAAACAACTTTTGTTCAAAATAATCTTTAGAACTTATCTAAGTTGAGTTACAATTCTTAATTTTAAAATCTCGAAGAGATAGAACGCCCGGAAATATTGAATATCAAAAAAAGGCGACCACGCCACAATCGATTTTGATCTAACACCGCTCAAAAGATCACATTTTTTGAGAGCTTTCGAATGGCGGTGGTTAGATTATTGGCCAAGACCGCTAGTGTAAGTTATGCCCTAAAATACATGAAAATTAGTGATTTTATGAGGTTTATGGCGTATAACTTACACCAGCGGTCTTGGCCAATAATCTAACCACCGCCATTCGAAAGCTCTCGAAAAATGTGATCTTTTGAGCGGTGTTAGATCAAAATCGATTGTGGCGTGGTCGCCTTTTTTCGATATTCAATATATCCGGGTGTTCTATGGTAGATATTATCTATACGTATATATATATATATATTATCTCTTATGGTCTATATATATTATATTTTGTAATATTGGGCCGAAAGTTCCGAGGTTTAAGAAAATTAATAAAAGTTCAATTGTTCATTTAGGTATTTTACCCAACTCACACAAACGCTGCGAGCGCGAAGTGCGAGCTTGACATGGTCGTGTTTTATATGCAAATATCGCAAATAGCGCTACGCGATGCAAGGCGCGGAGGAACTCTAGATCGAGTTCGATTTAGAGCTCCGAAGCGGCGAGTCACGGCGGCCTTAAGGCCGCACGTGGCGAACTAGTTTATTATTATTATTTGTTACGAATATAATATAATAATAGCCGTATCATATATTAATTATTATAGTAATATTATGGTACGCCGTTAAAATTTTTCATTTTAAAATCGAGAGTACTAATAAACATTTTTTAATTTTTCTTGACGAAAACAAATTTAATTGTAATAACGTCTCAGCAGGAGATATATGTTTTATTTTTTAGCGTGATTTATAAGGGTTAATTTAAGGAAAAAAGTCTGGGACAAAATTTAGAAAAATTATTTATTTTTAATAATTAATAATCTATTATACAATAATAACTTGAAGTATTATTTATATTTTAAACAAATTCTATTATTTCTATTACTTAACTTTTATCTAGATTTTTTATATCGATACTATGATTTTTTAGTTTAATACGCTTATCATTATGGATATGTTGGAGAACAGCTTGATCTAACACGCTGCAATGTTAACAGTGGCAATCAAACGTGATTCTAATCCATTTAGATTAAATAGAATTATAAAAAATAACTAAAAACGTTTATTTAAAAAATTTATCTATTTTTCATATCCTAAGTAAATCTTGGTTAAAAATTCTAGATTATTTTGTGAATCATAAATTATTGTCAATAAATAACACTTTTTTCTAAATTTTAACTCAAACTTGTCCCGTTTAATAAAATTTAAACGTTTTGCGAGATGTGAGATTCATGTTATTTGTTTTTTACATAAATTGTTATCAAAATTAGAATTTTTAATGTGAGTTTATAGCAATATAATTTTTAAGATTCAAAACTTTGTTGTATTCAATTTTATTAATCAAAAATACTTTTTATTTCTCTATAAGTGATAAAATTACCGTATTTAGTAAGTATTTTTCACTAACAAACCGTAATTTTACCATTTAACCACGCCACGGAGAAATAAAATATGTCAACTATATCTAAGCTCTAACTTACCTAATATCGCGGTAATTTAAAGAACAACAATGGATGTTGGCTAATTAATAAATTCTAGCTATAACTAAAGAAGTTTCAACCTGTATAATTAAAATATTAATCTATTATGCACTATTATATTGAAATATTCGCAAAATGTAACTATTGTAATATTATAGACAGTAGTTAATTATTTCTTGTAACCTTGTCCAAAACAAAACTTGGTACGTAACCGTTTATTTATTCATTTCATCGATTATATTTTAGTTAAACCAAGATTCTCATACCGAAAATTTTTCAATATCGTAACGCTAAAAAATCGCCAGACGAGCTACGAAAATGTACATCTTCATCAATACTAAGAATTTTGTTGGTTTACGATACACGATTTTAATAAATTAACACTCCTTACGGAAATTTTACTGAGCTTAAAATATTTTTAACTATGTTTTTTACACTAATTTTTTTGTCTCAATGTTCATAATGAATGGTACAAGTTTGAAGCCATTTTTTAATTGATTTTGTTGTCGGTAATTATATTTATTATCTGCAGTCATAATTACAGTTATACCTTTAGAGTTGCACCACTTATATAAAAAGTTTACATTAAAAATGACAATACTTATCAGTAAAGAAATAACAGACTGACGAACTAGAAAAAGTAACTATAGTTTCCAATAAAATTATGACTATATAATTTATAATAATATTTATTATAATTTTTGTAATATTTACTGTAACTTTTGTAAAGTATAATATAAAATATTGTAATTTACTTCAGTTCATCAGTCTTAAATTTTTTTACCGAAACTATTGTAATCTTCAATTCAAAATTTCTGTCTGTGTAGAAGTACGTGTCTCGCGGTTACTGGTTGAATTACGGACATCGGAACTCTCGGTTTGTTCTCTCGTCTCTTCTTCGTCACGCTACTATTCCAATTACCGATTCTCCTCGACCGTCACGAGTCATAAACAACTTTAATAAGAAACGTAAATAAACCAAGGTGTAGAAATAGCTGTCAAGCTATTCAAACATTTTTCTCATCGCAATATTTGCAACAGCAGTTTACTATACTTATATAGTTATGAATCTTCACTAAAATTCTACTACGTTTTTATATAAAATATATTTTTATTTCAATGTATTATTTACAATTGTACAATTAGGCTCTTAAGTATTATTCGAAAATTTGACAATATTATACGATCATTAATGTACAATTAAATATGATAACATACGATTTAACAATAATCTGGAATTTTATATACAATGTGAGTGTGAAATGCATGATCTTAGATTGATAATAATTAATTATACCCATCGAATTTTTTAGGCAATTAATATCGTTCCCCTAAATTTATTTATTTTTTCATATCAGGTATTTTTATGATATGTGATTATCAATTAACTATTATTTATTTAAAAAAAGATTCTTTTTATGTTCAGCCATTAAATTATTTTAAACGTGTGATTATTTTATAAACTTTAGTTTAATAGTATTTTTATTAAAATTTTATTTAAAAAAAACTGTTTTTCTTAAAATATAACACTTACGGGTATATATACATGTGTGTGTGTGTGTGTGTGTGTGTGTGTTACAATTCAGAAATAAAATTTAAAGTAATTTACATAAAGTAAAATGTTAAAAATAAATTCCGGTTAATTCCGCTGTTTAATCTGCAACCAAAATCCATTTTTAGCAGCCGGTATAAAAGTATAATTAGCGTACTCCAAAGGCACTGGAGTCTTCTTACACGGAACTAAACTGCACTTGTACAATAAATGTACGAACAGGACTTTCGTTTCTAAAAGAGCGAATCTATTACCAATGCACATCCTCGGTCCCAATCCAAACCCTAAGAAAGTCGGATCGCTTATGGATATTTTTTTATTGTAAAATCTTTCGGGATCGAAGGTATCTGGATTTTCATAAATATCCGAATCATTTTGAATGGCGTAAACGGGTACAATCAATTCCATGCCTTCCTTAACGACGAAAGGTTTCGAATTGGGCAAAGCAGGTGGTAACTCGAAATCTTTCGTGCAAATGCGATTTAATGTCGGTGGCGGATGTTTCCTCATGCATTCGTAAAATACGGCGTCCAAGTAAGCCATGTTGTTTATCATATCGTAAGTTGGCTCGTCACTCGATTGAGCCATCACGGCATCGATTTCACATTGAACCCTCGCCTGAGTTTCAGGATTAACAGCCAACTCATGAGCGATTAAGCACATGTGCCCCGAAGTCGTTTCGAAACCACCCAAGAAGAAGATAAAAGCTTGGGCGGCCAATTCCAACATGTTCAGCTCGTTCGTTTTGTCCCGCTCCTCCATCAGAAGCTGCAACATATCCGGCCTCTTGATATTTTGTAGCTCCCTCGTTTGTATCGTACTTTCGATCACCTTGACAAAGTAATCCGTCTCTTCCTTCGAGATGAACCTCAAACCGAGTTTCATCATCAGTTTCGGGAACGCGGTGATCATGATTATTTTGATGAACGGGGTCGACGTGAAATTCGTAGCTTTCCTCCCGCGGGTGTAAAACTCATTATCCGGGTTTTTCAAACTATCGATCTCGATGCCGAACGCGCAAGTGGCTATCACGTCGTTCGCGTATCTCGAGAAAGCGTCTTTGATGTCGATGGCCTCCGAGTCGTTGTGTATCTTAACGAACTGATCGACAAAATTTTTCGCGCAACTGGACATTAAGCTGTACATCATTCGTATTTTACTGGTGGTAAAACTCGGGGATAACAAATTTCTCAGTTCTCTCCATCTGTCGCCGTTTACGTAAGCCAAATTCTGACCGAAGAGCGGATCGGTGTCGGCGTCCACGTAAATCTTGTGATCGGCAAAGTTATCGAAATTCTTGATTAACGCGCTCTTTATCAATTCCGTGTCCCGCAGCATTAGCACCGGATTACCAAACAAATGGTACACTATGTACTTAGCTTCTTTGTTCATGTCGTACAATTCTTTCGATGCGATTATTGGATTTTTGCCGGTAAATACGTTCGCACCCATGTAACCGATGTACGGTATTTCGAACGGTTGTGGTATACCCCATTTTTTAAAGTGTTGACGTTTCTTCACGGATTTCACGAAGATGAATGTTATCAACGCTACCGCCAGTGTCCACGTAACGTAATCCATTTTCGAGCACGAAACGTCTGACTGAACGTCTGCTTCGAAACGCGCGCATTTAAACTACGCAGAATATCAAGCTTCAATAGAGTGGGTGAGGCGAGTTACTCAATATAGACTCGATTGGGTGATGTCATAGTCATGGCTAGGAAAGAAGAAGTCTCTACTTTATTTTAGATAAACTGCTTAGGGATATAGATTAAAATATTCTATAATCTAAAAAAAATGACAAAAAGTTTTTTTTACATTTAATTACATTATTTAAATTTTTTAACATAATTTTTAACTACTTTCGAATTCACTCAGAAATATGGGATTTTGTAGTAACGGGAAGATATATTTCGATTGACAGAATACTATAGTAATTTCTGTTATAAATTCTAATATAAAGTACTGTACACGTGTTAATATTTGCTAAAAAATATAGTAATTTTTAGGCACGACCGCTACACGGGAGAGCTTTATATTTTCATCATTGCAAAATGTGTGATGCATCAAAATATACTAGATAATCGGTTCTAAGAGAAATGTATGCGTATTAGAACTGATTTGAGGCCCTCCCTAAAATGTATGTATGTAATCATGTATCTAAGATAACTCAGTCAATTTTTTACCGATTTTGTTGTGATTTACAGGGTAACTTCGTCATAATGTAATTAGGTAATGGTCCTATTTTCAGATATATAGCACTAAAACACAAAGTTATGGCATTATTTTTCATTGCTTAGAAACGGTTATGTAGGATTATCTTGAAATATATTAATCCTACATAAAAACTTTATACGGATGAAATGTTCCTCTCAAAATAACAAAACTTTTTCCTTAAAAAAAGAAAAAATGTCGATCTTTGAGGGTCAATCCAAGTTAAACAAGGAATAAAAAATTTTTTTATTCTCAATTTGAAAAATCGTGCAACGTTTCGTCCACTGGTTTGCGGACCTCTTCAGGCACTGTTTATTAACAAAAAAACAAAAACCAAATATACAACAAAATATATAAATGAACAAAATTTCAACCACACACTTTACAACACAAAATAAAATTAAATACCTTCGAAAAAACAAAGTATACGTTTTAAATTTTACTCCATTGTAAGGTAACGTCTAAGTGAATAATAAATCAGTCAACTCGACTATATATAAATACATGTGAACATTATCAAATAATTAATTATGAGAAATAGACATACATCAATATTCCGAGCAAAACAAACTGTTACAAAATCCTTTTATAAATATTACTGAGCATTTGAGTGTCTTCCTTCTTATTTATAGTATATTTACAATTATTAATATGCAGCATCTCTGAAATAATACGTTTTTTGTATGAGGGTTCTTTGTCTAAAACCGAAACATTGTCAAAATTGAATGTGTGATTATTTTGTAGCATATGTAAGCTAACAACAGAATCACTATTATACATGTTTTTGTGTTCTCTAATTCTATCTTTTAATGCACGTTTTGTTTGTCCTATATAAGAAGAATTACACTCATTACAATTGAACTTATAAACAACGTTACATAAATCAAGCTTTTTTGTCGTATCTTTACATAATGTTATGACATTATCAAGTTTTTTATTAATATTAGGCACTGTACCTATGTTGAATTTTTTTAACATGTTAGAACATTTTTCATAGAAATTTTTAAAGTACGGGAGTGAAAAGTAGCTAATTTTTTTATCGACTACAATATCTTTTGGTACTAAAACACAATTTATTTTTCGTAACCTAGTATTAATATTTTTGTTGACAAATTTTAATGGATAGTCATTTTCTGTCAAAATGTGTCTAATAATATTTAGATTATCTTTATGAAAATCAGTGTGAGATAGTAATATCGCTCTATCAGTCAAATTAAAAATTATGTTGCATTTCTGTTTCAAATTCATTTCATTTCGGTTCTAACATGTTAAAAAAATTCAACATAGGTACAGTGCCTAATATTAATAAAAAACTTGATAATGTCATAACATTATGTAAAGATACGACAAAAAAGCTTGATTTATGTAACGTTGTTTATAAGTTCAATTGTAATGAGTGTAATTCTTCTTATATAGGACAAACAAAACGTGCATTAAAAGATAGAATTAGAGAACACAAAAATATGTATAATAGTGATTCTGTTGTTAGCTTACATATGCTACAAAATAATCACACATTCAATTTTGACAATGTTTCGGTTTTAGACAAAGAACCCTCATACAAAAAACGTATTATTTCAGAGATGCTGCATATTAATAATTGTAAATATACTATAAATAAGAAGGAAGACACTCAAATGCTCAGTAATATTTATAAAAGGATTTTGTAACAGTTTGTTTTGCTCGGAATATTGATGTATGTCTATTTCTCATAATTAATTATTTGATAATGTTCACATGTATTTATATATAGTCGAGTTGACTGATTTATTATTCACTTAGACGTTACCTTACAATGGAGTAAAATTTAAAACGTATACTTTGTTTTTTCGAAGGTATTTAATTTTATTTTGTGTTGTAAAGTGTGTGGTTGAAATTTTGTTCATTTATATATTTTGTTGTATATTTGGTTTTTGTTTTTTTGTTAATAAACAGTGCCTGAAGAGGTCCGCAAACCAGTGGACGAAACGTTGCACGATTTTTCAAATTGAGAATAAAAAAATTTTTTATTCCTTGTTTAACTTGGATTGACCCTCAAAGATCGACATTTTTTCTTTTTTTAACCTACAATGGAGGGTGTACAAAATTTACCAAAAACTTTTTCCTATTTTACGCTTTACGCCTAGAACAATATTTTCAAAGATAAAAAAGAAAAATGGTCAAAATAACGAAAATAGTACAAAAAAATTCACGTTTTTCACAATAAAATTAAATATATCGCAGTACGTGTGAATTGTGACATGATCCGAAGGCATAGATGATAAGCACATAATTTGAAGTTATGTTTTTATTACTATCTCTTATGATGTATATTATATTTTGTAATATTAGGCCAAAAATTCCGAGCTTTGAAAAAATGAATAAAAATTGAATTGTTGAGTCACAACAAACGGTGCGAGCGCGAGCTTTACACGGTCGTGCTTTATATGCAAAAAGCAAAGCTAGCGCATGCTTAAAGTAGCGATGTAAGGCGCTTCGCGACGCGTTCGATCTAGAGCTCCGAAGCGGTGAGTCACGGCGGCTATAAAGCCGTGGCGAGCTAGTTTATAAATTTTTTCACGCGTTATTTAAAATTATAATTTATAGTTTATTTTATACACGTTTCTTTAAAAGAAAAAAAACAATTTTGACAAACCACTTTGTTTATAATTTAAATTTCGCGCTAATAAATCAACTGTCGCTCCATCTGTCACAAGCGTACGAAAACATTACGCTAAAAAACAATCGCGATAATCGCGCGGCAACCGGCAAATAGCCGACATATAGTTTTAGGTTAGAATATAATTGAAGCGGATTCGAAGAAAAGACCCGGCACATTTTCCGGTATTAAAGTGATAATACAAGTACAAAATGAGGCACGATTTTCGAATAAAAATGGATTTATCCAAAATCTATCAAGATGCTCGTCAATACAGTTGGATATTCATTGATAGTACAAAAATACTTTATGTAAGTCATTTGGCTGAGCATGTACAAAAAATTTTCAATATCAAGAAACCGTTTCACTTTCTTTCAAGATTTGAGGATATGCATTGTTTTCTACCATTTGAAGAAGATATTAGAATTTTGCAGAATAATGATTCGGTAGTGTAAGTAATTTTAATTATATATATATATATATACTTGTTTTATTAAAAAAAGTATGGTTTTAGTTATTTTATAATAATACTGTAAATATTTAATCATTTTTATCTTTATTTAGAATTGTACCCGGTACAGGATTCAGTAGTACTACAGAATTAGACAATGGTGAAATTGCTACACATAGTAAGCAAGAAAATGGTTTTGTCGAACCTATGCAGTACAAAGAAACTGATAGCGTTGTAACATCCGAAAAGTCTTCTATGCAAAATACTTTGGAAAGCACATCAGGTTAGTTACATTATAAATTCAGAATATTTTTTAAATATAGATTTAATCATTTCAAGCAATACTTTTTGTTTCAAAAGTAGCATCTATAAACAGCAGTTTGTATCGGACAGCTTTACATCAAGCCGAAGTAGAGGATAGCAAAATAAGTGAAGATAATTTAACCGAAGACAATAATAGCATTGTAGAACAAAATAACGTATCAAAAAAGAGGAAACGTATTCGTAAAAAGAAACAAAAGAAGTCAACTGAATCTGTAGCTGAAAGTGATGCTTCTATTGTAGAATCGTCTGGCAAGAAACCAAAGATAATTGATTCAATTTTAATTTCATCTGGTAAACATATTCGTTTTAAAGGACTCGACGAAGAAGAAGTTACTTCTGACACCAATGTTACCAACGAGAATAGTGTTAGATCAGTACCAAAAAGTTTTATAACTCAAAATAAATATGTGAATACAAATCTTTCTGCACTGATTAATCTAAGGCAAAGCTCAACACCACTAACCTTTACTCATAAAAGATTAAAAAAAGATTATGATCAGCCAAAAATAGAAGAAGCAGAGATGACTATAGAAACCAATGAAACTATTAATTCAAATGCCAATTCAAACACAAGTGTAAAACCATCAATTGAGAATGATAAGATAAAAGATAATTCACAATTATCAAGAAGTAATATTGACAATGATACTATTTCTTTTAAGGTACAAACAATATTGTACTGTATAATTCTTAATAATAAAAATCTACTATAATTTTTATACTGTTATATTTATCTATTTCAGGTATTTAGAATGAAAGATGATTATTGTCCTCAACTATCAGATTTAATAATAGCAAAAGTGATATCATATAATGCGGATACAACACAGTATACTTTAAAAGTATTACGTGAGTAAACAATTTTTATTAATGTATTAATGTGTATTACTAAATATTTAATAAGAAATTATATTTTTAGATGGAAAAGAAGAATTAAAGGAGCCTGAAGGCAAATTTTCCCTTCCCAAAGATGAACAAGAAAATGATGAAATAAATGATATTTTTACTCTTGAAAAATCAAGATTAATTGAATTACAAAAAGTAAAAGCAATAGGTACTCCTTTGTAATTTTAGTGTTCATGTTTATACTATTTATTTTAATGATTGTAATGCATGTAAGTTTATATGTTTTGTGAGATTGTTATATATTGAACATCAAGAAGTTCAAATGACGTACCTTCAGGTAGAAAATTATTATTGTTACATATAGGTATAAAAATGTGTAAGATACATTATATAATTTAATAGTTTATTATTATGAATATCAGAGGTTAAAAAAGTTAAAGTACAAGATTTGTGTTAGTACAATTTTATAAAGTGTTATGTTCCTCTTTATATAATTTATATTTGACAAACAGATATTAAAAATAGATAGACGTTTCAAATTTTAATTGAATAGTACATAGTCCAAGTTTTCTTTTAAGCATAAAGATTTAAGATTTTCTTCGAATACACCATTCGTCATATCCTAAAAAGTAAAAAAAATATTGTCATTTACCTTTTTTTTACACATGTGATTATGTAAAATTTACCAGTTTTACACAAATAATAAAAGGCGGTCGAGCTTTGGTAAAATGTAAAATAGGGATTGGATCCTTAGCTTTTCTTTTAAATGAATCGTAAGGTGTGTATTTACGTCCTATTTTCTTTTCGTCAACATCACAGAAAGCTATAACATTTTTCTGAAATAAGTGTTAATGTATATATTAAAGATAAATCTATTTTATAATAAATTATTTATATTTTTGTAATAAATATTTGCATATAAAATAAAAAAATATGTACTTGAAACTGATAACCTAAACTTCTGAAAAATTGACGACCCTGTTTTCCTGCATTCCATATAGTGAAAGTTGGCCAATTGCATAAAACTTTGTTTTCCAAATGTGTTATTCTAATTGCAAATATCGTTTTTCTATAATAAAACATTATGCAATAAGTAATCACAATTACAATTACTTTAACAATATAAATAATCAAATTTTACTGTTCTATAGAAAATGTTGTTGCTGCTGGATGATATAAATAATCTAAAATAATTTCGTCAGCTCTTAAAATATATCCATTATTATTTAAGTGAGAATAAAAAAATATTAAATCTTCAGGTGTACCATGGCCTTTCTCAGAAAAACCACCTGTAATGCTATTGGTAAACAAGAATATAGATTATATTAATAATGCATATCAAAAATTTCATTAGCATTTAGTAAAAATATTAATACGTACTTGTTAAAAACATTTCTGTGACAAAACCAAGTAGGCATTATTACGGTTGGTCCATGAGATGTATAAATTTGATGTTGAAGTTGTTCTAAAGTAAGATTATTTGCCCAGCGAACAAATCTCTCAGTTGAATTTTCAGGCTTTCTTCGAAATCTTCCTCCGACAATCTACACCATTGATATTTTAATTAACTTTAAATATTCTACAATAGACATTTTTATACTTACCGCATTATGGTGATTTTTAGTTAATTTGTATTGTAATTCAATACGTTGAGGAAGCATTACATCATCCTAAAAATTAACAGCAAAAATAAATAATTGACTGTTAATATTTTACAAATGTATACATAAAAAATTTTGCAAAAATGGAACTTACAATATCTTGGAAACACAAATAATCTCCAGTAGACACTTCAACAGCTCTATTTTTTGCATATCCAACTGAAAGAAAATTGCCATGTAAACTTTAATATAACTAAACCAAATTGTTTGTACATTTATGAACTTTATTATGCATCAATACCTCCTTTTGGATAACCAGAATTATTTTTAAAAATTTTTAACGAAATAGAACATTTGTTTAATTTTGTTTTCCATTTATCTATCATATCTAAGGTTCTATCTGTGCTTGCATCATCACATATAGCTATTTCTAAATGCATCATAGGTATGACAGTTTGTCTTATAATTGATTTGAAACAGGAATCGACCCAATGTTCTCCATTGTAAATAGGAATAATAATTGACTGAAATGTCAAACATTTACAAATTAATAAGTGTATAAACAATATTAATAAACATTAAATAATCAATATAATACTTACAACTAAAGGTTTTATAGCTTGTAAAGCCATTAACATTTCCAGTATTTACCATGTTCATAAAAATATATACAAATGTATATAAATATAATAATATATACATATATTTAGATATATTTAGATATATTTATATATATATATATATATATATATATATGTGTGTGTATGTATATATATCAGAATTAACGAATAGTAGGTGTGAAAAATATACTAAAAATTGTAATCTAACATTTTTATAATAAAGGCATAATATAATGTTAACACATGTTCAACAATATACATTATATTAATGTATTAAATTTGTCAACTCAAATCCAACACAATAAACTATAATAACATAATAAAAACACAAAAATTACTGACTGCCAGATGTTACGGGCATGTAAATATGTAACCAACGAAGGTATCTTCGTTGATATAACTTATGTATGTGTATAAATTTATTTTATGGTAATTGTTGGCAACTGTAAGTACAATTTCTACTTTACCGACGTTTGGCTATATCAAAGTTTGAATATTCATTATCATTGCCTAGTAAATGCATAGCGACACTACAAATTTTCATTTTAGTAGATGAATATCTAAAATTTTCAAATTTATACCAACAATCTATGTACTTCGTGGAGTTGAGTAAAAGTAGTTCCTTCGTGAAAATTTCGCGTTTACCGGATAAATAGTTATTGACTACTCTATTTAGTAATTTAATATGATGGTAATATTAAGACTGTTGTAATTTTCAAATAAAGAATATTGCATATTACATCTGTACGCATGCGTGTACATATTTTACACAATGTATACATCGATTAGCAGTCGTAAAAAGTATTTTCCTCAGTTTTTTCATTTACGGTCTATTCAAATCAAACATAATTTTAAATTAAGAGAATATTTGTTTAAATAATAAGTTTAAATTGTTAAAATAAATGCTTTGTTTTTAGCCTATACTCTCTTATATATAGGGGAGACTGAGGCATTTTTGAACTTTTTTTTTATTTATTTTTTTTCTTATCGAAAACGACATAATTTTATACTTGGGACCATGGCAACTTCAAGTACTTGCGTCTAGCTATTAAGACAAATTTTTTTACCCACGATATTTATTGATAGGACGGTTTATTTTACGGTTGAAGAAAAAGGCATTTTGTTCAAAAATGCCCCAAATCCGCATACTTTCTATAGCAACTCTTAGAATTTTTTTAGGCACCAAATTTATCAACACAACATTTTACACTTACCAACTTTCACACTAAAACAAAAGTTATTTTTGTGAAATTTAACTAGGTTTCGTTTCTTTTAGATTGGACACACGATGAATACACTATAAAATCACCGTGCACCAATTTACTTAACACGTTCAAATTTATCCCAGGCTTCGTGTTCAAAATTACCACAAAATAGAAAAAAACTTTAGATATACAGTGCGCAGCAGTACATTAATATTTTTCAACGTAATTACGATCAAAAGAAAGCGAATATGAATAATTTTGACGTGTGTGATTTGCAGGTATATAAAAGGTACAGCGCAAGTGTGCTACTAAGAAGTACAAATAAAATAAAATGAGATTTTTATTTTGGCAGGTCTCGAGTAAACGTAAACAATCAATTCGGAATATAATAGCTCGATACCATGGGGGATTTGAGATAATAGCATTTATTTAAAGAAACCGTCCTATTAGAGCATAAAAATTACGATATAAAAAAGCTATTCAAAAAGTTCAAAAAAGCCCCTGTTCAAAAATACCCCAGTCTCCCCTATATAACAGAAGGGTCGAACCTAAACAGAGAACGCGAGTTAATAAACATATATCTTAATATTATTTCCTTTAATGTGTTTTTAATATTATATTTTAACCCTGTTCGCTTTTTAACTTTATATTTGCTTATTACCAATTCCTTAATTATATTTATTCTAATTTCTCATTTCTGAATAGAATCCTCTTAATAGAATATAAGTTTTACCCGTTATTAACAATGAACCAATATAGTTAATTTGCTTCGTTAATCTACTCTTATGTAATATTTTTAAAACGAATACACGCAAAATAATTACTTTTATTTTTGTTGTCTTTCTTTTATTGTCTTGTAACGTATATTTAATAATTTTATACATAATATAGTTACAAAATTTTAAATCATAAATGTAAATATAAATTGACCTTTAAATCGAAATTTAAATTAAAAATTGTACTTTTGTTTCACATTATAGTGTAAGCTGAATTTGCGCCAGTACATTTTAAGACCAGATCAATTTTTTCAAATTTCTTTTCTCAACTCAGAGATGTGATCGGAATAATGCTGTTCTCGTTGCGGGCTTTTTTATATGCTGCTCGATGACCTATTTGAATTAACGTGTAAATCATATAAATATATATATATAGAATCTTCTCTCTTGACGAATAGAAAATGCCATTGAAGTTCTTGTCCTTCATTTTCCTTCATCGGGGGAAAAGACTGCAGTAATAATAGAGCTAGTTCAAACCCGCATATGCATAATATATATGTCTACATCGTAATTATTAAGTACTTAACATTTTTTATTATAATAAAAACATAGTATAAGTAGATGTACCCTCCATCGATTAGATTTAAAAAATTAATAAAATAGTCACGCTGGATTACTAGAGTTTAACCATATTATCCTTTTTTACGCGTAACTTTTTTCTGTTTCATTTGGCAGATTTCATTAAAGTACCATATTCTGTATATAATATACTCTCCAAAATTACACCAGAATTATTATATAATATTATGATTTAACTAATAAATATTCAAATATATTTAATTAATTTTAATGAATTTACTACAAGATAATACTTTTACTGCGTAATATTAAAAATAAGCTTCAAATGCAATAAAGTCACTATATTATATAAAAATTCATTTTTAGTTTGAAATTTTGTACTTTTAGAAAATTGAATTAGAAAAAATAAGGCAGGGTTAAAAATTCAATTTTTACACATTTATTGATAATAATATGTATATAAATTACAAAAAATATTAATAATGAGTGTCTAAGTATTATTCACTTTGTTCTGGGATTAAACATATATAAACCTTATTTTCTCGCCGAGGTATCCTAAATTAAAAAAAAAATGAGCTGTTTAAGTGCTTTCATTCTCGAGATATAACAATTTTTTTAACGCTCTTGATTATGAAGCTGCTAGTTCCGAAACGCGGTTTATTCTATCGCCCGAGAGTGTCGGGTCCGCGTGGAGGGCGAGTCATCGCATTGTAAAAATTGTCATGCTTTGAACTTTTTCTCACATAATAAAACTTATTTAATCAGTTTAACAAAATTCCGTGTATAACACAAACATGCACGAGTTCATTCGTATTTAATTCGTTTTTAATGACAATATGCTTTGTTCTTTTATTTGAAAATTATTTCACTCTCAATATTACCATTATTTTAAATTGCTAAAAGGAGTATTCAAGAACAATTTATCTGATCGAATAGAGAATAATAGGTGCTATTTGCCATAAATAGTTTCTATACTAACTTTTTCAATTAACAGGATGTCGGACCTAAATTGCAGGAATCTGCACCTTTCAACCCAAAAATTATATCTAAAATATTGCATTAAAAATCTGGAAAAATTCATACGGATAACTGAAAAGATAAGGAAGGGCTTGACGTTTTTATTTTTTAATGAAAAAACATTACTTAAATAATACTTGAGTAAACAATGTTTGGTCGGTAATTATTAGTCAAAAAATCATAATCTTTCAACCCATACATCGTGATCGAATTATGGATTTAAAAATTTTGAAAAATTTGGGTATATTATTTAAAACATGCCTAAGGGCTTGACGTTCGGCGTTTTTTAAAAACTTTATTTATTTGTTTATAAAAAAAAGTACAAAATGGCCATTTTCTGGGTCCAACATCCCCTTAAGAAAAGAAGAAGATGTCGATCTTTGAGGGTCAAACCAAGTTGAACAAGAAATAAAAAACTCTTATTCTCCATTTAAAAAATCGTGCAACGTTTCGTTCGCTGGTTGGCAGACCTAAGCAATTTAAGAATCAAATTTCGGTGACTAAATATTTTTTCTTATTAATGCATTTACACCTCTTGGGTGAAATTATTTGCTTAATGATACTATGTTTGGAATCAAAGTAGAGTAGGTATAGTTTTTGAAAATTTGGATTATAAAACGTATCCTAGAATTTAGATAAGATCCGTGTTCCCAAGATATTGGCCTCTCTTGATTAGATGAAAGTAATTTGTTTGCCTTTACTGATTATACGCTTTAGATCAATTTATATATTTCCAATTCAGTAAAACTCTATTATTCGTGTACCTCTTCAGGCACTTCGTGAAAACGATGTACAGGTTTTAATTCTACTACATTGTAAGATAACATCAAAGATTTTTGAAATTGAGAATAAGAGTTTTTTATTTGTTGTTCAACTTCGTTTGACTCTCAAAGATCGACATCTCCTTTTTCCTTAACCTACAATGGAGGGTGTACAAAATTTACAAATTTTTCAATTGTTATTTTAATGTATTAATAAAATAACGTTTTTAGTAAAAAAAATTGTCTTTTTGAAAAGTTAAAATTGGACCTTATATTTTGTAGTTCGTGTAGTTAGAAAAATATTGTAGTTTAAAATTAGGTTTGATTCTAAAATACCGAAAATACCTGAAAATAACAGAAAAATTTTTTACGACTGCTAATCGATGTATATACACATTGTGTAAAGCATGTTCAGGCATGGGAAAAAAATAATATGCAATGCTTTTCTTTAATTTACAACAATCTAATGTTACCATTATTTCCAATTATATAACTATTAAAAAAATTTAATTTAAATAATTGTTTATAACAATTAATAAGTGTAAATAGAGTTAGTAGAAAATATGAGTTTTCAAAGAAAAGAACGTATAGTCATAAATTTAAAACTGGGAAAAAGGTACATATATAACAGAAGAGCCGAACCTAAACATAGATAACGCGAGTAAGTAAACCACTATCTTAATATTATTCAATTTAACGTGTTTTTAATATTTATTTTAACCCTTTTCGATTTTTACTTCTTTCTGATTTCCTACAATGATCTTCTCTTATGTATTATTTTTAAATATGAAAATAATTACTTTTGATTTTCGTGATTTTACTTATTAATTTGAAACGTATATAATTATTAGATTTGATTAAATAGTAAAAAATTTGAAATTAGAACCGAAATATAAATAAATTTATAATTAAAATTGATATCGGAAATTGTACATTTGTTTGACATAGTGTAATCTGAATTTACATCAGTCCTTTTTAAGTCCATATCGATTTTCTCAAATTTCTCCTTTCAACTCGAGAGATGTAATCGGAATATTTAAACCAAAGTTAAAATCGCTATACCTCGTGGGTATTTTTCGAACAGGAATATCGAATAACAAGTACCACTGTAACTGTAGTATTTAATCGATCTGCGCGCCAATATCCGCTCGTTGTAAGTAAAAAACTAGCTAAAACTGCAGCGAGTAAATGTAATTTATTATTGACATTTTTTTACATCTGCACGCTGTATGTGTTTTACCGAATATTTATGGACGCTAAAATCTTATTCCTTGTTTTCTTAAGAATATAAGTATTATAAAACATAGTATAAATAGGTGTACCCTTCATAGATTAGATTTAAGGAGTAAATAAAGCTGGTTTATTAGAATTTCACTATATATTTTCCTTTTTTTCACATCACTTTTTTACCGTTTCATTTTGACAGATTTCACTGAAGTATACTATATTCTATATAATGACTCTCCAAAATGACACTGGAATTAAATGCTTCTAATAAAACCACATGTATACTCCATAAGCACACTTTCAAAGATAAAGTATTTTATAAGAAATCTTAAATGTTCGCAAAAAAGAATTCTTTTTGAAAGCAATAAGTATTAAGGAAGTATTACTAATAAAGTATTGGAAATCGAATACTTTATAGAAGTATAGAATACTTTGTAAATAATTTTCAAGTATATAAGTCTATCTGTCTATGTATATAGTAGTAAATTAATATTAAACAAGAAAATCTTCTATATAAGACGTACGCACATTTTATGTAAATTTGTATTTTTAATTGTAAAACTTAATTATGAAATTAATAAATATTAATTATAAACAAATCAACAGCGTATTATATGAAAGATAGGCTGATGAGCATGTACGAGTTCCGAAACTAAATTAAAATGTTATGTGATAGCTGCAGGTTCTGAGAACAAATCCCTATCAGAGATAATTTTTTTTAATAATATAATTTCTATTTATGTCTGATTAGCGAATTTCTCATAACTAATACGCAAACGTCTATTTATACATTATAAAGAATTCTTATACTTTAAGTAATATCTTCTAGCGAACATTCAAGAATTATATGATAATATACAAAAAATTCTTAAAGAAATCTTTTTTATAAAAAGATTAGTATATAAATACTTAAAGAATACCTATGGATTACTTATATAATACTTTGTGCTTATTGGATAAGTATTCGAAATTTAGTATCTGAAGGAAAACCCACCGGAAAAAATTAATTTTAGCTACCGGACTTTCTTATTGTTGCGCGGATAGTGTTTTTATACTATATAAAACGATTGGTCTACACCTGTACAGTGTGTTTGCATATTGGTAAATATATGATGGTAAGGTTTAATTAGGTATCAAGGTGAAAGTTTCTAAAAGACAACATTTTTATTAAAAGCGGTGATATCAAAGACACGGTATCGATGCTCGACGACTGACTCGTTTTCTTTGTATACAAATACTTTTGAAAGTCATACAGTGGATATAGTTTGTATTGTAAAAATAAAAATTATTCATCTTTTGTTTTATTGTATGTTAAAATTGTATTGTTAAATTTATATTAATATTCTTATCAATGATCTGTTTATAGAAAATAAATAATCTGTATCATATAAAATGATTGTATTTTTGTATTACTTCAACCGTGTGAAAATAGCTGATAAGTGGAATTCATGTATAATCCATTATCAAGCTATTTATGTATACATACATTCATGTATACTGTATAGATATGGAATTATTATTTTTACATTATTACTAATTTGCTGACATAATTAATTTTGATTTAATTTCTTTTTATTATTCATTTTATAAGATTCAAGAAATAAGAGACATTCGGTTATATGAGATTATACCACTATTTTTTATTCAAAATCTGGAAAATCAAAAGTTCTAGAGATGTATGTATATATGAATGTGATTATTATTTATTGTTATTCTGCAATTAAGTACATATGTTGTTAAATATAATTAATTATTATTTGTATTATAAAAAAAGAAAACATAAGTAGAAAAAAATGTATAACATATATACAAAAAAATTAACTTCTAAAATAATAGAATATTTTATACATTTTTGTGCACTCCGGGCGCGAAGAATTAGTGCGAGTAGATGATTTTCCCCTGTGATTTCGCATCGCTTCGCTCGTGCACAAATCGATACTTGAAGGAAGCATTATATTTTCGCACTAGTATCGAAAAATACTTTATTCAGTTTATAAACATACATTCTCAACTCGATCATATACTCAATTTTTGTTGATAGTTATAAAAATAAAGCAGCATGTGGAAGGATGAAAAAGAAGCGTCTACGTTTATCAATGATGTAACGGTGTGGTGAATGTAAAACTGAAATATTGTTGCGTGATATTAATAATATTTTACGTTTCAAATTCAGCATATATGTTACTAAACTTTAATGAATTTAGTACAAGATAATACTTTTACTGTAATATCCATTAAAACAAGCTTCTAATGCAATAAAGTCACTATATTATATAAAAATTAATTTTTAGTTTGAAATTTTGTACTTTTAAAAAAATTGAATTAGAAAAAAAAAGGCAGGGTTAAAAATTCAATTTTTACACATTTATTGATAATAATATGTATATAAATTACAAAAAATATTAATAATGCGTGTCTAAGTATTATTCACTTTGTTCTGGGATTAAACATATATAAACCTTATTTTCTCGCCGAGGTATCCTAAATTAAAAAAAAATGAGCTGTTTAAGTGCTTTCATTCTCGAGATATAACAATTTTTTTAACGCTCTTGATTATGAAGCTGCTAGTTCCGAAACGCGGTTTATTCTATCGCCCGAGAGTGTCGGGTCCGCGTGGAGGGCGAGTCATCGCATTGTAAAAATTGCCATGCTTTGAACTTTTTCTCAAATAATAAAACTTATTTAATCAGTTTAACAAAATTCCGTGTATAACACTAACATGCATGAGTTCATTCGTATTTAATTCGTTTTTTAATGTTAAGTAGATCAACACTAATATCTTACATTGATTAAAACTGATAATAACATTATAACCAATTGGTTTAAAAAATCAACGAATTCTAATCGCATACTAAATTTTGAATCAAATCATACTACTCAACAAAAACGAAACATAATTTATAATTTAGTAGACAGAGCAATTGTCTTATCTCATCAACAATTTCACAAACAAAATATAATGATTGTTAGAAACTTATTAAAAACTAATAACTATCCCGATGATTTCACTAATTTGGCAATTAAAAACAGACTACGTAAAATTAAATATACAGGCACAAGCGAAAAAAGAAAACAGCTTCCAATTTACACTATATCATTACCTTATAATCAAGAGTTTTTAATAAATGTTCAAACATGTTAAAAAAATTTAACATTAATACAATTCCATTAATTAATCAAAAATTTAATAATATAATAAAATTAGGCAAAGACTCGACTGAAAAATGGGATATGACAGGGGTAGTATACAAATTTAATTGTAAAAAATGTCCGTCAACTTACATCGGAGAAACTAAACGCTAACTAAAAAGCAGAATTAAAGAACACCAGAAAAATAAAAATCCAGAAGCTGTTGTTACTGCACATATTGTTAAAAATGCGGATCATGAGTTCGATTGGAACAATGTAAAAATATTAGATAGAGAGTCATCTTACAAAAAACGAATTATTTCAGAAATGTTACACATTAATTATGATAATTCGACTATCAATAGAAAAGAAGACGTACAATATTTAAACCGACAATATAAAAGTATTATGATGTGATTTAAAGAGACTATTTATATCCGAGTATTTCTAAGAAATTGACTTAAATTTGTAAACATACATACACATATACTCGCAGACATTTGTTTTGTTTTGTATAAATTCGCTTGATTTCGCATACTCTTGTTATTCGACGACGCCTTTCTGGGCTTATTACATCTACGTTTCAGAGTATCAATGGTAATATTTTCTTCCGTCAATTTATTCAATATTTCGTCCGCTAATTTGTAATTATTAAAATTGTTATTTTGTGTTCAATAAATTTATAGTACCTGAAGAGGTCTGCAAACCACGCAGACGAAACGTTGTACAACAAAATTTAAATAAATAGTGTTTATTTATTTAAAAAACTGACCCTCGACATCGATTCCGTTTAATAATATTAACAATGGAGGATGAAATCAACAAGTTTACAAAGGATTGTTTTTCTATTGGTTACATTGCCCGTATTTGACCATCATAAGCTATTTTATATTACTGCGTTGTCATTTTAAAATGTATTTACTATTACCATAATCAGCGTTAGTCGTAAATTATTTTTAAACTTCATATTCCCAACCATTTGTTACTTTATTATTATAAGTCTCGCGTGACAACAGCTTCTGGATTTTTATTTTTCTAATATGTTCTTTAATTCTGTTTTTTACAATTAAATATGTATACTACCCCTGTCATATCCCATTTTTCAGTCGAGTCTTTGCCTAATTTTATTATATTATTAAATTTGTGATTAATTAATGGAATTGTATTAATGTTAAATTTTTTTGAATATGTTTGAACATTTGTTAAAAAACTCTTGATTACAAGGTAATGATATAGTGCAAATTGGAAGCTGTTTTCTTGTTTCGCTTGTGCCTGTGAATTTAATTTTACGTAGTCTGTTTTTAATTGCCAAATTAGTGAAATCATCGGGATAGTTATTCGTTTTTAATAAGTTTCTAACAATCATTATATTTTGTTGTTTGTGAAATTGTTGACGAGATAAGTTAATTGCTCTGTCTACTAAATTATAAATTATATTTCGTTTTTGTTGAATAGTATGATTAGATTCAAAATTTAGTATACGATTAGAATTCGTTGATTTTTTAAACCAATTGGTTATAATGTTATTATCAGTTTTAATCAATGTAAGATCCAAAAAATTAATGCAGTTATTTTCTTCCATTTCATGTGTAAATTTTAAATAATTATTGTAGTTGTTAAAAACTTGTAAAACCGTATTTATGTGTTCTTTTTGTATAAATAAAAGTATATCATCTACGTATCGATAGTAAATTAATGGGGAGCAATTGTGTTTCTCTTTTAATTCTTTAAGGCAATGAGTCTCTAAATCATCCATTACTAAATCAGCAAATAATGGTGATATCGGAGAGCCCATTGGAGAACCGAATATTTGTTTGTATATTATATTGTTAAAAGTAAAAAAAGTATTATTGAATAAAAATTCAACTAAATTACGTATTCCGTACAAAGGTATCTTGCATTTATTGTGAATATATTTAAATCGTTTGTCTAAGCTATTAAGAACTTCGTTACATGAAATGTTTGTAAACAGTAAGCTGTCATCTAAAGATAACATGCTATAATCGTAGAGAATATTAATATAGGACAGTTTCTTTTTTAATTCAAAGCTATTATTGATGTGCGATTTTGGAACTGGAATTATATTTTTAAGTTCATTATATACAATTTTGGCTAAATAATAAGTTGGAGAATTTACGGTAGAAATTATAGGTCTAAGTGGAACATTATTTTTGTGTATTTTAGGTAATCTATAAATTTTAGCTAAATTAGTATTAGTTTGAGTTAACTGATTATTATGAAATTCCTTATAGAGATATTTATTATCATTAAGATTTTTTAACATAGATTGAACTTCTAACTGTAGTTTTTTGAGTGAATTCTTTTCATTCAATAAATCATTAATTTTTTGGGAATATTCAGTTTTGTTTAAACATACTGTTACGTTACCTTTGTCTGCATTAGTAAAAAATATGTCTGAATTATCCTTTAAGAAATTTTTTGTAGCTTTTAAATTGTCTGTAAATTTACGTTCTTTAACCGATAAATGAGTTTGATTTTTTGTAACAAATTTAATGCTTTCAACAACAATGTCTCTTATCTCATTTTTTGATTGTGTATTAATTTCTATTTTATCCAAACTGTGTTCTACATTTTTTATAATTGAAATAATATCACTATTGGAAAATTTTGATAATGTATTAAATTTTGGACCAAGCGAAACAATTTTTACTACATTATCTGGAATTTCTGTCGTAGTTAAATTTTTATATTATCATACTCCGAAGTATTTTTAATTTTCATTAATTTATACAATTTATTCTCGTGAATTTTAGTAATGCTATTGTAAATTCTTAAACTTTTTTCCTCGGTAAATTGAAAAAACGGTCTAAAATATTTATGTCTAATTTACTTTTAATAATTTTCGTTTTTTATTACTTTATTTTATTACTTTATTAACAATATAGAAGTATTATGATATGATTTAAAGAGACTATTTATATCCGAGTATTTCTAAGAAATTGACTTAAATTTGTAAACATACATACACATATACTCGCAGACATTTGTTTTGTTTTGTATAAATTCGCTTGATTTCGCATACTCTTGTTATTCGACGACGCCTTTCTGGGCTTATTACATATACGTTTCAGTGTATCAATGGTAATATTTTCTTCCGTCAATTTATTCAATATTTCGTTCGTTAATTTGTAATTATTAAAATTGTTATTTTGTGTTCAATAAATTATAGTACCTGAAGAGGTTTGCAAACCACGCAGACGAAACGTTGTACAACAAAATTTAAATAAATAGTGTTTATTTATTTAAAAAACTGACCCTCGACATCGATTCCTTTTAATAATTAAAATCTTTATGCTACAATGCTATGCTGTAAAATATAAAAAAAAAATATGTGTTGATTAATTGATTTTTTTTTTCGTTTTTTTATAATCTTTACAATAAATAAAGTGATTTAATGAAAAAAATCGGATTTTATTTAAATATGAAATATAACCAATTTTAATTAACTACTAAAATAAAAATATGTTTAAGAAAGAGAATTGGATTATGAAATAGATAATATAACGTATTGCTTCCTTCAATGGTTAATTGTACAGGTCTTTCAAAATTACCTGACTTAGTTGTCGCGAAATTGTACGGGGAATGTTATTTTAAATAAATGGAAAAAAGTTTAAATCCATTTGACGGATATCGTAAATATTATAATCAATTATAATATAATAAGTATAATCAATTAGTAAAAGCACCTATATGAAAAATTTTATATAAATGTAAATGTATGTAATTTTACGGATCTACAATCACCCACAAAAAATATGTATAAAAAGTTAAAAAATATGAATTTCTTAATAGTAGAAATAAAATTATATGCTTCAAAAACCATTACTGGAAATAATTCAAATTATAATATACGATCAGACAATACGAAATGCATACTAAAGAACACGGCACCATTCTTATTAGTCATACACGATTGCATGTCTTATTACTTTAGTTGGCATTCCTAACACGATTCTTTCTGTTATTTTTCACAGTAGTATCGAAATAAAATAGTATTAATGAACTTGCAACGTGAAGAAAATTGAAATTATGAACAAATAATATATAGATTATGATTACATTTATGAGAAATTGTAACAGTAATATATTAGTATAAAATAAATTTGTTTGCACAATTTTGTTAAATTACTAAATAAATTTGTGCTTGTATAACAAATTTATAGCTAAAATAATGTTTGATTCAATACCAAAATTTTTTTTGTATATATTAACTTATTAATACGCAAAGTAATTATAATAGCAATTTATAGTTGGATAATTAAAACATTAAGTAAATAACAATGTATGTTTTATTAATAAGGATTTTATATATGCAATTACATCTATAGCGGAAAAAAGTAAATAATTGTTAATAACTACAAATAGAGGCAAACAATTGAAATATTTACTCTTTAAATCGCAAATAGTGCAAATACGGGCTCTTTTTTCAAAAGCGAACATACTCTTTTGCAAAGTAGATGTTAGCTTTTGTCAAACATCTGTTTTTGAGAAAGCGTATATTTTTATTGGAAAAGTAACAATTCTCTGTTTAAAGTACGTATACAATTTTTTTGCTTGTTAAAATTCACTTTTTCGGAGTGACCGGATTTTCGCTATAGCAAACTGATTATTCGCTATTTGCAATTTAGAGAGTAGATAAGTTTGAGACGCTTATAACAATTATTAACAGTTATTAGCAGATATTTGCAGTCAGTTACAGTTATTTGCAGTACATACATTGTTAATATAATAATTATAATTCTATAGCAATTATTTGCAATTTTGTAAAAATCTAAGCAGAATCAAACATTTTTCAGAAACAGTTATTATCAGTTATTTGCAGTTACGGCGTTACGTACACGTTAGTTATTTTTGGCAATTACGAATAGATTATATTAATTATTTGCAGTTATATTCATAGTTATATGTATTTATATGTAATAGCTCTCTAATTATATTATAGCACAAAAATAGAAGTGCAAATAATAGCAAATAATTACAAATAACTATTACTGTAACATAAAATAATTGCTAATATTTGCTAATAATAGCTAATAATTTGCATAAAATTTTTTCGAACTTCGTGTTATAACATTAAAAAATGCTAATTACTGCATATAACTATTTGCAACTGCAAACATGGAAATGGTATTTGCAAATAATTGTAAATAAGTGCAAAAAACTAAAATATTTAGTTGGGTTTGAGACGCTAGTAAATATTATTAACAGTTATTAGCAGTTGTTTTCAGTTATTCTCAGTTGCTTGCAGTTGCAAGTAGTTAGATGCAGTTATTAGTATTTTTTTTTAACTTATAACACAAAATTCGACCATTATTATGCAAATTATTATCTATTATTAGCAAATATTTGCAATTATTTTATGTTATAGTAATAGTTATTTGCAATCATTTGCTATTATTTACACTTATGTTTTTGTGCTGTAATATAATTAGAGAGCGATTGTATATAATGCAAATAACTAAATATCACTGCATGACGTGTGCGCGGTTGCCACACTCAAAAAAAAAAAAAATGTTTTTAAAAATTGTTTATTTTTCTCCTATATCTAACATTTGTTCGTTACGCCGAATTTATACGGCGGTTTTTGCAAAATAAGGTCCGCTTCCTAACTGACGCGATCCAAATTGTCGTTGCTGATTCGCTGCATCGAGGGGTCGGCGTCGGGCCGCCACTCGTGTGCCTCGATCAGTCCCCGCGAGACGAGCACTCTCGTTCACACCGTTCGCACCAGAACCGACTTGTCCGAGTCTCGCTATGCGTCTACCACATCCATACACTACAACCTCTGCTTCCAACGCATGAGGAAGCTGATCACACGTCCGCGCTAAAACTACCACCGACTAAAACGCTGTCTAGCAGATCACGCTTATAAGCGGTTTTTGAAAAGTGCTTTGTTTCGTATCCTACCCACACGAAACAAACAGGATATCGATCTTGCGCCCTGCGCTAACGCTATAATCTTTGCGTCTGAATCACTTTTCTGGGGCCTTGCGCTTATAGCGACTTCGCAAAGTTCCTTGCGTTTCTGTCTCTTCGCATTATGCGCGAACACGAACGTGATTGCGTAAACAGATACACCGCGTAACAATACACTTCACGCCCAGAGCCAGAAATCTTTAATCTAAACAGTATGTTGTTTATGTAACATTTCCTCCCCTATATCTTTTTGGTGAGCGTACCCCTCTCCTTTGACCAACCTGCTCGGGTTATAGTCAAATTTACACTCGACGTAGGGCTCGAAATCGTTTTTCCGTTGCAAAAGAAAAATACGCGACGCAGAATAGAATTTTGAATACACGGATGTTACTCGATCTCACACCAAGAGTTAAGTCATGCTACGTACACCGCTTTCAAAAACACCCAATCGAGAAAATTCGTTAATTTTCGACAGTCATAAAACATTCGGTGGCGCCCAATATATTTCATCACGACGCACACGAAATCAATTGCGAGAACATGACTTCAGTGTATCTACATCGGCATTTGCTTCGAATCTGGTCACACGCCGAAGAGGAAGACCGAAAAAATTGATTTTCAACCATCGTTCTCGTCGTCATTTGAGACTTTGATTTATCTAGCTGTTGTCTAGCGCATCCCGGCAAGCTAGTAGCCGTCGCAGTAGCCGTCGGAACACCCGAACGTATTAATTCGCGAGTGCCAGGTTATATTTACAGATAATAATACTGAGGCAACCTTAAAGAAGTTTAAATTTTACGAAGTGAAAGGGAAAACACGAGTCTTTTGCTCGTTGTCTGCTTCCTGATGCTACTGAAGAACAATTAGTCACCGTGCTTATCGAATCATTACGCGTTGCCACGTGCAAACTGTTACGATCCTCGTGTTTTGAGACCGATAAAGAATTTATTTTACGAGCCATACAAATCGACCAAGATGAAGCAGAAGAAAAAATGATTTTCGACGTGCCGCTCCGGTTCCGCAAACCTGGGCGAATAGTCAACCTACACGCTCAGTATCTACGCCGACTGCGCTAGCTGCTCAACATGTATTCACACCGGAGGCTCAACAACAAATCTTGCCGCGCTGCAATTTCTGCCCGTAAGGACATTGACACCGCGATTGTCTGCATAATCAATAAAATCAATTTAAGCCGCCGCGCGGCCGTTCTGCCCCAAAGACGTGATAGATTCGACCGCGCATTTTCAAACGTTCAAGCTGAATCAATCTTACGATTACAGTGAACGGCTAGAAGCGAGTGCTCTCATCGATTCATGTGCAAGTGACTGTTTTATTCGTCCGCGATTTATAGACAAAAACACTTACGTGCAAACAATGATTAGCACGATGATGACATCTTACGTGTGTGAATTACCGGTACAAATCGGTGATTATAAAAACTCAGTGACATTTTATGTGTGTGACGATCTCGGGATTGAGGTAACTTTCGAACGTATAGTTGGTTATTTATATTTCGGTAATACGACCCGATATCGCGCGTATTTAAATTGTGAGAACTAGAGACCTGTGAAAAGTAAATAACCTCCAGAAGACTTTTTAGCAAGTATATTACATGATTTTCGTGGCGAATACAAAGATAAACTCGCAGATGTGATCGCAGAATTCGCGGATGTGTTTTTCCCGAACGAACCTCTATGTCAAACAAAATTTATTGAACATACTACCGAAATTACCGATAATATGCCGTTTTGACTTCGCCCGTACCGCTACTCGGCGACGAGAAAATCGTTGAGAAAAACGTCTCCATACTGATATACTGATGAGTGACAGGAGAAACTGAACTCTATGTTTTTGCGTCGATTTTACATGATTAAATTCAATGACAGAAGACACTACGCAAATTGTACCGCGGATGCACAAAGTGTTGCGTAAAACGCGGCCATTGGCAAATTTTTTTTATCGATCGTACACTTTGCCAATGGCGAGTTCTCTGCTTCGAACTCAAAAACACTCCCAGGTATTTTCAACCGAAGGAACCGTAGCAAAACCTCATCATATTAACGTGATTTTGAACTATCCAGTCCCGCAAAATAAAAGGATTTGCGCAAATTTTTTAGCACTTACGGCTGACTGCGCGAGTACGTACCGAATTTTGCTAATATTGCGCTCCCGTTAACATCGCTCCTCTCGGTCAATAAAGCTTGGCAATGGACAAACGAAATGCAGCAGGCTTTCAATAACGTAAAAATGGCGTTTAGCTCTCCGGTTGAAGAGAACCTTTGTCTTGTGTACATAAAAGCGCGCGATTACGCAGCTACATTCTCGACGCGGAACGACAGAACACACCCAATCAACACAAACTCGAGAAGTATCTTCAGCCTAGTCAACGACTCGTGTATTTAAACAACTTTATGTGACGGAAAGCGGAGGACCTCGCCTTCGGCTCAGGTGCCAATTTACGTGTGCTATGGACTGACCAATACTTTACCTCCCTAGGTGTGTAATATACTATTTTGCACTGACAATCTTCGTTCTTGATAGTTCTCTGTAAAATGTGCAACTGATCAATTAAATATAATATTGAATTTTTATACTTCGAAATATAGGCGTGTGTGTATACAATAAATTAATACGAGCCTATTAAATTTTATTCTTCGCTTTTTAAAATATACTTACAACTCATTATTTAGTGTAAGTACTGAAATGAATAGTTCAATGAAAAATCTATGCATATTTAATAAATTGTTTAGTATCACAACGAGAAATGATGGTCTACAAACCTTTCAAAGACTGCCGAATATCCCAAGTTTGAAGAGTTTTCCTGTAGCTTATGTTGAGAAGGTGTTCAAAAGTTTTTATTTCCACACGTAATAAACCAAAGCCAAACTTCAGTGTTCCATCAACTGGTGTAAAATTATTACTCAAATTTTCAAAAGCGTGTGCTGTTTTTCGACATATTGGACACCCAAAGTGTTTGTTGAGGTGTGGTTATACAATAAACATTATTAAGGGGATGTCGGAGCTATAGCCTCCATCAAAAGCCGCTCGATCTCGCGGTTTCGAATGGCGCTGTAGTCAGGTGTCGATTTCTACGATAAGCGTACTTAAAACATAAATTATAAATTTGACAGCTACATAGAGCTGTTGAAAAATACTTTCCCCCCTAGCTATGACTAAAATAAAGGTAATTGTAATACTACTCTTGGCAGCAAATGTTTATTTTTTTAAAGAAATGTGAAATACGTTGCATGTAGCATTACGGCAGATATAGACTCAATGAATACCAGACGTATTTCACATTTCTTTAAAAAAATAAACATTTGCTGCCAAGAGTAGTATTACAATTACCTTTATTTTAGTCATAGCTAGGGGGGAAAGTATTTTTCAACAGCTCTATGTAGCTGTCAAATTTATAATTTATGTTTTAAGTACGTTTATCGTAGAAATCGACACCTGACTACAGCGCCATTCAAAACCGAGAGATCGAGCGGCTTTTTATGGAGGCTATAGCTCCGACATCCCCTTAAACAATGATATGGATTTATTGAACTACTATACAGTCTACATTTACGTGTATATTTGGCAACGGCTCACGCCAGAGAGCTCGAGTAGCAGCGAGAGAGTGTCTTCTTGTCCGGCGTCTCTCGCACTATAGTCACACTCACATACATACTGGAGAGGGGAGACTTACATATGTGTCTCCACTCACACTCATTAGCACGCTCACTTATTTCGGCGTGCTTCACACTATACAATATTGAACTTGGCTCGAACTTGGGTGTATAACATGAACTTGGCTTGAACTTGGGTATATAACAATATAAATGTACATATTATATTTCAACACGCCTCCTTACATTTATATTGTATTATTTATTTAAACTTATTTGCTCTATATTATATTCAATTTCATTCTGAATTTTTCAAACTTTTCTTTGCATAATGCTTTAGTAAAAATATCCGCAACATTTTCATTTGAATCAATTTTACATACTTCAATTAATTTTTCCTTTACACTCTCATGTACAAAATGATAATGTATTTCTATATGCTTCGAATTTTTCGTAAAATTACCATTATTTGCAATGTTTATTGCTCCCGAATTGTCTTCATAAATTTTTATAGGTTCATTTATACTTATGTCGAATATTTTTACTAATTCTCTTATAAATTTTATCTCACTTACTACCTCAGATAATGCTACATACTCTGCATACGTCGAGGCTTTGGTTATACATTTTTGTTTTCGAGATTTCCAATCGATCACATTTCCATACATTTTTAAAACATATCCAGTCGTAGATTTTCGATCATTATTATCGCCTGCCCAATCGGCATCAACATAGCAAGTTATAGTATCGCAATTTTCATTTCTTTTATAGTGTAAATTTAAATCTTTTGTTAAGTACAAATATTTCAAAATTCGCAATGCGTATTTCCAATGCGTTTCGCTATAACTATTTTGATATCTACTCAAATAATTAACACTATAACTTATATCTGGTCTAGTATTTGAACTAATGTATAATAAAGCACCTATTAAATTTCTATATTTTATATTTGACTCACAGCTTTCAGATTTCTCTAGCTTTAAATTTGTCTCCATAGGAGTACTATACAATCTACTGTCTTGTATTTGATATTTCTCAACTAACGACTCTATATATTTCGTTTGACTTAAAGTAAGCTTATTTTCTAGATAATCATAAGTTATATTTATTCCAAGATACTCTTTGATTTCTCCTAAGTCTTTCATTTTAAATTTATCTGACAAGAGTTTCTTAACGCTTTGAATGTTTTCCTTACTTTTACTGCAAATTAACAAATCATCTACATAAATCAAAATATATATTTCATTTTTACCTTTACCTTTTTTATATAAACATAAATCTACATTATTTCTTTTGAATCCTAATTTTGTAATACACTCATCAAAACACTCATACCAGTCTCTTGGACTTTCTCGTAATCCATACAACGCTTTTGACAATTTGTATACTCTATTTGTTTTATCTTCGTAACCTTTTGGTTGATTTACATATACCTCAGAGTTTATTTTTCCATTAAGAAATGCAGTTTCTACATCCATTTGTTCAATTTTTAATTCATTTTGACAACAATAAGAAAGTAAAATTTTTAATGTTTGATTCTTTGCTACTGGAGCGTATATGTTATCAATTACATCTGTTTGTTGAAAACCTCTTACAACTAGCCTAGCCTTATACCTATCATCAGATTTTCTCGTAGAAACCCATTTAACATCTAAGACTTTTTTATCTTTTATTCTTTCTACTAGTATCCAGGTTTTATTTTTATTTATGCAATCTATTTCTTGGTTCATTGCTTTTTCCCAATTTTTACTATCCTCACAATTTATCGCCTCCTCAAATGTACCAGGCGTATCTACTCTACAGTAATTTACACATATGTTATAAGAACTATCATTACTAAATTTTCCCGAAGGTTGATTTAGTAATGAAATTGAAGCGCTGTTATTCGGATACCTAATCGGACTTTTCTTTTCGCGTGTAGATCTACGCGGCAATGTTAGCTTTTCATTTTTTTTATTACTTCGTTCTTCTTCATTTTCATCCGCGCTTTCAAAAACGCTATCATTTAACTCGTTTTCTGTATTTTCATCGTTTTCTTTTTCATTTTCATTTTCATCAAAACTAATACATTTAATATTTTCTTCGATAAATTCAACGTGCCTTGTAACTAATATTTTATTATTTAACAAAACTCTATAGCCAACATCACTATAGCCTAATAGAATTCCCATATCCGCTTTTTTATCCCATTTTGAAAATCTTTTTTGTTCTGGCCTTCTTACAAAAACTTTACTCCCATATAAGCGTAAATGTTCAACATTCGGTTTCTTCCTAAAGAAAATTTCATACGGAGTTTTTCTCTCAATAGTATTAGCGAGCGTTCGATTTTTCAAATAAGTAGCCGCACATATTATTTCAGGCCAAAACCGTTTGTGTACTTGTGCCTCTGTTAGTAAACATCGTGACATATCCATTATCGTTCGATTGAATCTTTCTGCTGTACCGTTTAACTCGTGTACATAGGCTGGACAATTATTCAAAATAATGCCTTTCTCTCTCGTAAATTTATAGAAACGATTATTTAAATATTCTTTCCCGTTATCACATCTCAGAATTTTTACTCGTTTTCCGGTTATATTTTCACTTTCATTTACATATTGAATTAAACAATTATATACCTCATCTTTAGTTTTAATACAATAAACCTTAGCTATTTTGCTATAATCATCCACAAAAGAAACAAAATAATTTTCCCCATTAAATCCAGTAGTTTTAAATGGGCCGCATACGTCAGTATGTATAATCTCCAAAATATCGTTTGCTCGTGTTCTATTATTTTTAAATGGCAAGTTATGCATCTTATTTTCTATACAAGTTTTACACTTCATATATTCCGATTCAAGTTTATTAGGAATTCCCGTTAGCAACTGTTGTTTACATAATGTGTTCAAATAACTAAAGTTTACGTGTCCTAAGACTCTATGCCATCGTTCCTTTTGACTCATATTATTATTTTTCTCGGCACTATTTACATACGTCTCATATTTCAATTTACTTTTCATTTTAAATACTCGATTTTCTTTGTAAGCTACCGCTATTAATCTATTATTTTTATCTATAACTTTTGCATAATTTCCTTTTGAAACAATCGTATTTTCGTTATCGATTAATTTCCCAAAACTAATAAGATTCATGTTCATTTCTTTAGTATAGAATACATTTTTCATATTTACTTCATTTTGTTTTCCATACGCATTAAAATAACTAACAACATTTCCAATTTTTGTTGCTTTTATAGACCGATTATCGCCTAAATAAATATTTATTGGTTCTTTCAAGACAATACATTTTTCAAAGTACCTTTCATCATTTACAATATGATCCGAACACCCGCTGTCTAATAACCAATGTATTTCGTTACCTGACCTAACGTCACCTTGACTATGTTGTGCTGCATGAGCTGTTGCTTTCCAAACGCTCGTACCAGGTCCACTCTGCTCACCTTGGTTTAAAACTTGTTGTCGACGAAAATTTCCACGCCCTCTGCTGTAGTTGCCTCTTGTGCCTTGTCGTCCTCTGTCTCTACTGCTTCGACCTCGATTTGAATTTTGCCACGTTCCACTGTTTTGTGCTGCTTGGCCTCCATCTTGGCATTCTCTTGCGAAATGTCCAGCTTTCCCGCATTTATAGCAATTTCCTTTTTTACTTTTCTTCGCAATAAATACATTTGATCTTTTTTCATTACCTTCATTTTGATTCTTCAATTCAGCTAGTTTAATTTTATTCTTTACATAGTCTGTCGTTTGATCTTCTTCTTTTAATGTATCGATCAAATCACCAATATAACTGTATGATTCTGGCAACGTGTTTAGAATATAATTTAATTTCTCTTTTTCATTTATTTTGGCTCCTGCGCTTTTCAATTCATTCACAGCTTTTTCAAAGTCGGTGAAAAATGACGCTGTATCACCATAATTATTCAATCTTATTCTTTCAATTCTGTTTCTACACACAATTTGTAGTGCTGTAGATTCCTTCAAATACATGCCGTCTAATTTCTTTATTATCTCATAGGCTGTTGTCTCTTCACAAACAAATTCCAATTGCCTATCTGAAATCGAACTGTATATTATATTAATAGCCTTTAAATCTTGTTAATCCCAATTTGCTGTATCTGTAGTAGTTTTTTCTCTTGTAATCACTGTATCACATTTTTTCATCTTCATAAACATTGTGATTCTCTTTTTCCATATGCTATAATTTTCTCCATCAAACACTGGAATATTTATTTCTTTTTTCTCCATATCGTATTCTTCAATATCGAACTTTCCTTCGTGTTCAAATATACTTTCTTCTATCTTTACCTCTTCTTCAACAGTTTCGTCTTTATACATGAGCGTCTCGAATGTTCCTTTGTATTCGGACTTTTCACTTTACTCAGACACGTGGCTTCCTTTCTTCTTTCTTCTTAAATATTTCCTTATTTTCCCGAAGGTCGATAAGAAAATTATTTAAAAATACTAACCACGCTCTGCTACCATGTTGAGGTGTGGTTATACAATAAACATTATTAAACAATGATATGGATTTATTGAACTACTATACAGTCTACATTTACGTGTATATTTGGCAACGGCTCACGCCAGAGAGCTCGAGTAGCAGCGAGAGAGTGTCTTCTTGTCCGGCGTCTCTCGCACTATAGTCACACTCACATACATACTGGAGAGGGGAGACTTACATATGTGTCTCCACTCACACTCATTAGCACGCTCACTTATTTCGGCGTGCTTCACACTATACAATATTGAACTTGGCTCGAACTTGGGTGTATAACATGAACTTGGCTTGAACTTGGGTATATAACAATATAAATGTACATATTATATTTCAACAGTGTTTGCGTTACTTCATATGATACACGAGCGCTTTTTCCATTTGGTAAATGAAAATTGAAAGGCTTATACGAGCTTATGTATTTTTTTCTTCAAGCAATTGTATTCTGATGTAGTCATACTATTTGTTTCTTTTTCAAGTGTAATTCTTATTGGTCGACAAAATCTGGTGCTTTGAGGAGTTGGATTTACCCATGATTTCACTTCTTAAGTATTACTGCTAATTTTTATGATGACATAACTTGTCACAAACAAAGACTGTTGAGCATCTTCGCTTTCGTTCTCTTGGTTTTGACATTTCTGATGAACATTTTTTTTTTTGTTATTTAACGTCGCTCTATTTATGCTGCCAGGGCTAATCAGCGACGGAGGTGAACGGTGTGTCTGTAAACAAAGCACATGTAGTTGAAACAGTGGTGCTTGTGTCCATCGGAAGATATCATCGGTCACTGTAATTAGTCTAATAATTACAGTTTCCTGTCCTCCCGATGGAACCACCGCGATCCTCTTTACATCTTCGCGTGCCTAACGTTCCCTATAGTTCAGATGCCCGTGCCTCTCTGCACTGACAAGTGCACGAAACGCACGCGCACCTGAACTGGCGTCACATTATAGTGACTCGCCGAGCCACTGAGTCGCGGTGTTCGAAAAATGCACATGAAAAAATTTTCAGAGGTACACGTCTGGGATCAAACCCACGACCCTCGGTGTGAGAGTCGGGAGCTCTACCCATGAGCCAACGCGGCTCTCTGATGAACATTTTTAAAACCAGAGGAACCGTCAAACCCTAATGTTACGAAAAGCTTCAAATTCCATAATTCTTTCTTACTCCAATCGAATGTCACAGCATAGCAGAGTCTTTCAGCAGTGTTATTCAGCATGATCTGCAAGGGTACAAGGATTTGTACATCCGATTTCACATAATCATTTCGATTCGGTCGACATTTTGTCATAACTTTGCTAATTCTTGGATAAGAAGGATAAATAGGACATTTTCTTGAAACGCAATCTGTAGCTAAAGCTTCATAAGACTAGTTTGAAAAATCGTGCTCTAGAAAAAATGCCAAAGCTGATTCCGGTGTGTGTTTTATAATATTTTTTTTCGCACTGGTCATCTTCCTCTTGCTCTGCTTTTCGTTCAGTTGAAGGAACAGGTATCTTATCATCATTTTTTTGGCAAGGTTGAGTGCAATTTGTAATACCTCACTGTTACTTTCAGCATAATTTTTTTAACACTCCGTGCGCGAAACACGGTATCTCTTGCTTGCTTCGCGCACGCAGTATGCGAATCGCTTTCGTTCATTCACGGTTTAATATAATCATATGTGTTTCGCTCACATCGTGTTAAAAAATATCATACGATACGAGTGTACTCAGGCGATACAAGAACTCGTCTTTTTGCCACCCTCGCTTCGCTCGGGCGGCAAGTGCGACTCGTACATGAATCGCTTGCTTCGCACACTCGTATCGTAATATACTAATTTCTTTCGCTCGTATATTTTGTTGCTTTGGAATAATTTATGTTCCAGATACGATTTCTTTTCCCTTTAATTCCTCTTTTGATTTTCTTTGGGCGACCACGACCCACAACATTTTTTTTCTTCATTTTTCTTTTTCTACTACTCATAGTTTCAATTATTACCTAACTTTTATGCTCATTTTCAAATAAGTATTAACTTTGGCTTTATTTGTTTTAACAAATTCAATTTTTCGTATCCTATTATGACAGTTATATATTACAAATGATCAATCGACACAATCTCGAATTATGCGAAATTTGTGAAAATAAATTTTTTACTTTTATTCCAAAATTTAATCGGTAGCTTTCTTTCTGCAGTGGATTACTTAGTATATGTCCCTAAATTCATCACATCAAACTTGATTAGGAAAGAGGTGATATCGATAGACAAAGAGAGGTATTATCTTCAAAGATGGAATTATTGGAACTGTCAGGGTTTTTCTACTTAAAACATGAATATACACATTTCTTGATAATATTGATTGTATATATCTGCTGATTTCTAGCAAAACTACATAAGTGCCTAAAAGTGAAGAGGGTTTCAAAATTTACTGTGTTACAGAAACACTGCCAATCCATTGAAAGATAGCTTTCTCTTACATATTTTTTAAAGCTTTAAAATTAAGTATTTCAGTGTCACGATATATATATATATACACACTTCTTTTTTTTATTTGCAAGATTCTGATTTACAGGAAAATATGAATATTGTGATGACCTTGAAAAACCTTCAAGGCCATATTCCAAATTATTCTATCATGTTTTGGTGGAGGCTCAAACACACCCATGCACGACCGAAATTGCTGAAAAGTTAAAAGAATTGCCCTTCTTAGAATCGAATGTTTAAACTTGTTTTTTTCAGTAACCCTTAAACAAAAGCTAATATTTAATTACATATTTGGATTCCTCTCTTCAAAAACTAGAAGATAGACTACTTTATTTTACATAAGAAATCATCTATCTCCACTTAAAATCGCGAAAACAAATTTTTTCTCAAAAAAATGGTGGCTTTGACCTTGAAATTGAAGGTCATGAATTAAGTTTTTCTGCACCAAAGTAATTTTTCTCTATTCAGAATTACTTCAGCTTCAAAATGATCTTTCATTTTTTTCATTATATTGCTTCAATCTGGAGATATTTGTTTTTGAAACTGATATTTTCGTTTTTTCCGATAGTGCGTTGCCGCGGTGTTGCAGCAACCTGGAACTCCCATACCTTGATAATATAGCTAGTGTACCTTCGGTGTTGTAAGCGGTGTTTAATGCGTTTGATTTCTTTCTCGTGCTGCGGTGACAGTTTCCCGCCATCCGCTTTTTCACGAAATGAAAAAATCTTGCGGTCAACACCTAACCGATTTCGGAGTAAAAGAAGGTCCGAGTGCCGATGTTGACGACGCGGCGTAGTGCATACCTGAGCCTCCGATAGCTTAGCTATATACCTCATGTATCACCTTTTCGCTCGAAATTGTAATCGTTCCCGTTTAACCTTGCTATCACGCCGCAGCAACGATTTCTCGCAACTGCAAAATCGCAAAAATGCAAGGGTCGAGTCGGAGTTACAAATCGAAAATTCATCTTTATATGAAGTGGAGGATGGTTGGTATTATACCACGCACGCGAAGCATCCTTCTGACGCACCCGTTTGCCCCTTCGTTAACGCGCGAGGCGTTTATTTATACGTACTGTGGATAAACGACCGCATCGACTAATCCCTGTTCGATCGTGCCCAGCCGCTACGCCGCGAGTAATCAAAATATACAATCCCCTACATAAACTCACTGACCAACCGCGTGCAACTATGACTTGTCGGCGACTATATAAATGAGAGCGTACTTTGGTATCGTTTATCAGTCGACGACATGGAAGACTTTTCAAACCTTATAGAGCAGAACTTGTATGTTGAGATTAATTATCTCCCTCAATTGTTATTTCCGGAATTTCCGCTACTGAAAGAGGATCTTGATATACTTCTCGATGTTCCCGATATATCACCAGAGAATACTCCTCTTTCTTTTGCAAATACTACATCTCCGATTTCGTCACCTGTTTATCTCTACAATCCTCTTGGATATTATGTAGAGATAAACAGAGATGAGATAGAGATGCAACATTTGCAAAAGCAAGAGGAGGATGAAGTGATGGTTGTCGAAAATATTCAGAATATCGAGAATATTCCACCCAATCCTCAACCAGTAGTAGAAAGTCCGGAAATCAAAATTGAGCTGGAAATAATCGATCTATCTGATACAAGCGACTCATCACCATCATCACCAACTGTAGTTAGACCGACATTAAATGAGAAAAGGTTAATGAAAGAAAGCGATGCAACGTAGAAGAGAGTTGTTAGAAAGAAGTGTTGTCGTTGACTATCATATTCTAATTCAGAGCAAATTAAACTTTTGAAACCAATCGGCTCATTTCAGGGCCATCAAAACAGTTAAACGTTTGGAACAACTTATTTATTCCATTTTTATAAGAAAAGAAAAACAGAAACTTTATCATTCCTACCAATATACCTTTCCAGCTAGGTAAGTTAAAAATCTAACAAAATTCAATTAAATACTTATTCTAAAGTGTTTTATGATGTATAATCATTAAACTTTATAGTAAAATGTATTTACATTAACATTAAAACAACTAGAATAAGTATAATGTCAAAAATTGACTTGAAACCTGAGTTTTCAAGTATGGGTGATTTTTTGAATGGGTCATAATTTTTCAACTTCTAGTGCACATAGAGGTCTAAAATTTTGCACACAACTTACAATGTGAAAAACAAATAAGAAAAAAAAATGAAATAAAAATTATTGAAGGGTTATTTTTCCATAACTGTTGGTAAAAGTTGTTGAAAAATGTAAAATGTTGCAAATCACATAAAATTCAATTAAGTAGTTATTTTTAAATGTTTTATAATGTATATTACACTAAACTTAATTATTTAATGTAACTGCATTAACATTAAAACAATTAGAATAAGTATAATGTCAAAAATTGAATCTGTCGAGTTTTCAAGTATTGATGATTTTCTGGGTTGGTCATAATTTTTCAACTTCTAGAGTACATAGAGGTCTAAAATTTTGCATACAACTTATAATGTGAAAAATAAGTAAGAAAAAAATGAAATAAAAATTATTGAAGGGTTATTTTTCCAAAACTGTTGGTAAAAGTTGTTGAAATGTAAAATATTGCAATACGCACAAAATTCAGTTAAATACTTAGTGTAAAGTGTTTTATAATGTATTTTAATTCATTTTTAACTTATTGTATATCATATGGATATTAGGAAAAGTGTATGTTATTATACTTGATTAAAATTTATTTTATCTACAAACAATTTTGCATCTGTATTTAAAGCATTACAATGAATTTTAGATTCATTAATAGTATTTAGTACAAAAACAATTAGATATGTTTTATGATTAATCAGTAAACCAATACACATTCTTTCAAGTTATATTCACAACTTTTTTTTGCGCACGGAAAAAATACACATATTATCTATACATGAAAAAACATAAATTTGAAATATATATTACATAAATATTCCGCCGCCGCCGAATCTAAGATTTCAGGATTGGAGGCTACCCTTTACATACATAAATATATATATATATATATATGTATATATATATATATATATTTGCGAGATTCCATGTAAAGTGATCCAGTTAAAAAATAGAATTTTGTTTTAACGTATGGAATCAGTAAAAAAAACTACTTGAATAGAGTGTAGCTAAATTTTTAGACCTGAATTTCAATTAGTACCAGAGCTGTAGCCATTCAAAAATCGAACTTTTTGAAAAAATGACTTTTTGGTCATTTTTATCACTTTATAACTCAAAATCTAACAATTCTTTCTTATATACATTAAATTTGAAAAAGTTTATAAATTTCAAGAAAAATCTGTTGAAATATTCAATTTATATTAGTTTTAAACATTGAATATAGTTATAATTAATAAAAACCTTTATAGTAAAAAAAAGGATTGTACGATAAAAAATATTTTATCCATCCGAAAATCTAATTCATCGATGATTAATACCTTCAAAATGATGCAAAGTTTGAGTGCGGCAGAGCATTTCAGACAAAGTTATGGTGTTTTTAGGCAAATTGATTAAAAAAAGAGAGCGAATGCATTTTATGAAAAAAACAGAGTAATCGTATACTTGCATTCAAACAATATGACACTATTTTTCCTAAATAATACTAAAATATACTATTTATTGTTAGTCATCGATACTTTTCAATCTCTAAGCTGCTTACAAACACAAAATAGTAGGTATATGCAGTTATACCTGTTATTTAATTGGATTTATTGGAATTATAAATAGTTTCAGGTATTCATCCAATTATATAACAGGTATTTCAGCTTATACATACTGTTTTACAGCTGTTTTACTGGGCACGGCAGTCTTGTCATATCCCGCCATTGATTCCGATCGAGTGAAAGCCCCGGTGGTCAGTGCTGGTCCCTTGGATTTTGGGAGGACTAAACTCACATCGTTAAGTAGGTAAGTGCGCGGAGGTTGGTCACTCGGCCTCTGTAACATCAAATGCTACGTGTGACCTGCCCTCGACTGGGATGTCGAGTGACACTGACAGAGCTTTCCTCCGTCTGCATGAGAAAATAGAAACTCTGGTGGAGTTTGTTCTTAATGAGAACAACATCCACAAAGATCTGAAGAGTATGGCGAGAGAAACAAGCAGGGCTCTTAATGAATACGCGCGGGTGAACAGTGCTGTGAGAAGCTATTCGAGCGGGTCATTTGTGCCAGGTTACAAGCAGCCATTGCACAGGCAGGCGATCTGTCCGACAATCAGTTCAATTTTTGGAAAGGGCGCTCAACTATTGACGCTATAAGTCGAGTTGTCGAGCTGGCCACCAATGCCATCGGTGGTATTAGGAATTCTAGGCGCATGTGTGCTATCATCAGTGCCTTCAACTCGGCTCGGTGGGACAACATTATGTTGTCCTTGGAACAATTAAAGGTGCCGCTCTGTCCACGTAAAGTCATCTCGAGCCACCTCACAGAACGGATCCTCCTCTATGACACCGAGGATGGCGCGCACTCCTATAACATCACCGGAGGCGTGCCGCAGGGTTCGGTCTTGGGACCTCTTCTTTGGAACGTCATTTACGACGGACTGCTTAGGCAGCAGCTTCCATAGGGAGTGTCGATGGTGGCTTTTGCGGACGATCTGGCTTTGGTCGTCGTCGCAAGGAGTATCGATGAGATAAAATATCTCGGAGATGTCTCTATCGCGGTAGTGGCTGCATGGTTGAGCACCCATGGGCTATATCTGGCGGCCGAAAAGACCGAGGCGGTACTTATCTCCAGAACGAAGCAAAGGAGGTACGCCACCTTTACTGTAAATGGTAAACGTATAAGATCGGCGAACACGGTGAAAAACCTACACTGAAATACTTTCGGCGTAGCTCCTACTCTGCAAGCCTATGTACTACTCTGAACCGTGGTAGCCGACACTATACAAACCATCGGAGTAGCAGCTACTCCGATCAGCGTAACTCATGTATCGTATTAGTATCCTAGCTACGCCATCTAAAATGTATATCTGCTTTCTTTAAATCGGATTAACTGTTATTCCGTATAATGTGTGCGCGATAATCAATTGTTCTGACAATCGGAGTATCCACTGCTCAGATCAGTCGGGGTATCAAGAGCGCGCGATATACGAGTGGAAATAGTTCATATTTAGGGGAGTAGATGCGCTGAACGTTCGCCACTACTCTTACAGTAAATCAGCTACGCCGTAAGTATTTCAGTGTAGGAGTCATTTTGGATGCGCGGCTAACATTCAAGGAACACCTACTGAGTGCAGGGTAGAAAGCCGCAGGAGTGGATATATATATATATAATATATATATATATAATATATATATATATAATATATATATATATATTATATAGATATTTTGAAATATTTTTGTCTGCTGATTAGTACTGCTGAATATACAATGTTGTTTATATTTACTTTATGTTTACTTATGTCTACCAAAGAATTTACATAAAATGTATTTTTATGAGATAAATTTACTACAATTATTTAACAATCTCGTATAAAAACTAATCCAAAACACACGCATCTCCCACCATAGTCCCACCCACACACACACACACATATATATATATATATATATATAATATATATATATATAATATATATATATATATATATATATATATATACACACTCATGAACCGTTCAGTTCTAAGTTTTCTAAGGAACTTTCAAGAATTAACCTACTGCGTTTTTAAGAGCAAAAAGTGATTCGATTTTTTTAGTTCAGCAGTTCTAATCAGCAGACAAAAATATTCAAATATATATATAATATATATATAAAGCTTTGTCGGGCATAATGCCCAATATCGGAGGGTCAAAGCAGCCCTGTTAGCGTCAGTGGTAAGCTCGGTAATTTTATACGGAGCCCCGATTTGGGCGGATGTCCTAAGAAGTAACTTAATCTACGGTGCATCCTATCGGCGAGCCTGCTGAATAGCCGCACTAAGGGTGGCTCATGCTTATAGAACCGTGTCAAATATAGCCCTCTCGGTGATCGAGGGAATTCCTCCCATCGATCTTTTGGCGATAGAGAGGGCTGATACGTACAGAGAAGGTCGGCGTACCTTAGAAAACAGCAGCGAAGCAGCACGTGGTAGTAGCAGTCGGTGGTCAAACAGGACCATCGAACTGTGGCAGCAGAGAAGGTCGCTGGACCCACCGCGTCATCCCAGATGGTGTCGACGAAGACGTGGAGCACGTCTTGTCCTGGTGTCCTCGATTCACGGAAGAAAGGGGTGTATTCCAAACATTTTGGAAGGGGCCTTTGACACCATAGGGTATCGGGATGTGCCTTCTTGGTTCGCAAGAAGGTTGGGATGTCGTAGCGACCTTAGCAGCATCCATTGTGGGGCGTCTGAACCATATCAGAAAAGAAGAAGAGCGTACAAGGGGCGACATTAGTATCCGCCCCACATGCACGAGACAGTGATATTATTGCCGATTACGAAGGGCCAAACGTGGCATGATTGCCCCTCTCGAAGTAATACCTCACGGCGGTTTCCGAGGGGGGAAAGATCAGTCGAGAGGAGGAGCCCTGCCAAGACCAAAGGCAGGGTAGTGGGTATGGGTCACGCTGACCGAGTCCCACACTCCGTGCGTAAAGAGCATTTTTTCTGCCTCCTCAAAAAACACACATTAATACACACGCACACACACACACGCGCACGCGCGCGCGCACACACGCACATACAAACCCACACACACACATATATATATATATATATATATATATATATATATATATATATATGTATGTACTATGGTCTCTGAAACCATATATATATATGCCCATATATGGGGAATGAAAACTATTTATACACAGCGGCATATATTAGAACCTTGAAATCTTAGACACGGCGGTGGCGGCGAAATATTTATGTAATATAGACTGGTGTAAGTTATGCCTCATAAACCTCATAAAATCACTAATTTTTATGTATTTTAGGGCATCACTTACACAAGCTGTCTTAGCCAATAATCTAACCACCGTCATTCGAAAGCTCTCGAAAAATGTGATCATTTGAGTGGTGATAGATCAAAATCGATTGTGGTGTGGTCGCCTTTTTTTGATATTCAATATTTCCGGGTGTCCTATCTCCTCGAGATTTTAAATTTAAGAATTGTGACCTAGGTAGGTAAGTTCTAAAGATTATTTTGAACAAAAGTTGTATATACTGTCTTTTCTGGAAAATCAATAGATTTTGAGATAAATAGCTTTGAAAATAGCAATTTTTCTAATAAATTGAAAAATTTCCATTTTTTATAGTGGAATAACTTGTAGACAAATTATTTTTAACACCTGAAATTTTTTTTATATCTTCTGGAAGATATTTCCAGCCTGTTCTCAAATTTTGGAGCGATTAAAAATTTTTATTGTACCACTTGACGTGAAATAGCCCATATATACTTTCTTTTCCTTTACAAAGACTTAGCCTTACCCAGGCTATACTGTTTGCCAAGCAGATGCAGCCCGAATCGCCTAGACGCTTGTGAGCATGATCGACTCCCTGACTCAACACGCTCGCCGATACTCCACCGCACTGATCTTCCCGCGTCCATTGCCATCTCTCGAGGTGTCCGAGTATCTTTTGCAAACCGGCTGGTATTTATTAGATTTTGCGCTGGTCCGCGGGACACATCTCTTCCTAGACGTGGGGAATTGACCGGTCGAGTCACTGTTGGGTTGGGGCACGCCCGGTGCCCAGAATGGAACGAGAGCGAGGTCCTCGAGACTTGCTTATTTACCTATTCTCGACATTTCCCCTTCCTATTCTCGAAACTTTGGAGTTTCTTCTTACCGCGAATTTCCTACTTTTAATCGTACCGTTACAACATTCCCCCTTTTTTGCATAAAGTATGTTAGCGTACTGATCAATAATTAAATTACCTATCTTTCGAATTGCTTCTCGAGTCGGAGTTATAGATCGATACAAACATGAGTTCAATTCTGTCTTACACAATAAATGTATAATCTCATCATGTTTTATACATATTATATACACCTTATCGCAAATATTCGGTGTTTTTATTTTGTACATTATTTACATCGCACATTTATTATTATGATTATTATTTTTTTTTATACTTAATATGACGGATCCGGTTTGTAACGTGTTTATTTACATATTTTCATAAAATTTCGATGTACATCTTTGTTTTCTTACATACTAGCGCGCGCGTAATTTAATTCGTATATCTACTCTCCAGTAGGTTTATCTATCTATTGATACATTTTTTTTATTTGTTTTCATTTGCGGGGAAATACTTTCGTAGATTTAACCTATTATACTATCTCTTTATTTTCTAAATCGATTAATGCAAAAGCATTTTTTCCAATTCTGCCTATGATTTTGAAAGACTCATCAAACAAATGAAAAAATTTGTGTGTTATCTTATCGTTTACATTTGACATATGTCGTGTTCGTAATAGAACCAAGTTGCCTACTAACTGTATTTTAGATACGCGTTTGTGTTGCTTTTTTCTTGTTTCAAAATTCTTTTTCAAATTTTCTCGCGCTTTTTTAATCATTTCTAAGTGATTGGGTGTTTTTTTATTGGTGGATAATCTACAATGTGTATAATATCGTCTTCTTGTCGTTTTCCAAAGTGTAGTTCGTTTGGCGTGAATTCGGTACTGTGGTGAATAGTGCTATTTAAATTTTTTTCTATTTCGGGTACGTAATTTAACCATGTCGTATGTTATCCGCGCACAACGTACGAATCAACCACCCAGCTCCCGCATTACGCGTTCCGTGGGATTTGACTGCGAATGTCTTACCGAGCTATAATTAGTTTTTATTCCTAATTCTTCAAATTTTCTTCTCCATTTTTTAGAGGTAAATTGACTACCATTGTCGCTTAATGTTTTGGTCATTTTTCCGCATTCGGGTATATATTTATTAATAATTCGATTCAAACTAGCCTCTGTCGTCGCGCGGCGCATTGGAAATAAACGAGTATATTTGGAGAATGTGTCCATTATAACGAATATATATTGAATTCCCAATCGCGCAGCTGAAAGAGGCCCAAAAAAATCAATAGTGACTAGTTCATTAGGGTTTTTAGTTTCTTCCCACTCTAATTCTCCCTCCATCGCTAGGAGAGGTAATTTACCCGCTGACAAAGGTCTCAAGTAGCGATATAATTTTGTACAGTTTTACGCATCACAGGCCAGTAAAAATATTATCGTAAATATGACAATGTTTTTAACAACCCTGGATGGCCTAATTTATTGTGAACGTCACTCATTTATTGCTTTGTAAGTTCACTCGGAATTACGATTCGCCAGGTATCTGATTTTTTTCTCTATGGAATAGGATTTCTTTATATATTTGAAAGATGTCATCATTTCCTTTACGCGGTATATTCTCAATATTTTTTGTATCTTTTTATCCGTTTTTTGTTCTTCTATTTTTTTTCCATTTGTCTGTATCCCACTCCTGGGTTTTTAATAAAAAACAATAACATTATTTAGTTTTTCATCATGATGAACTACTGGTAGGTATTTTTTTATCGTTGCGATTATTACCGAATCCTCGTTGTGACTTACAAATTTACCTTCCGGATTTGGACTCAAAAATTCCGCGAAAATGTTGTATTTTGCCCTACAATACTCTATTTGGTACGTATACTGTTGTAATAACAATTTCTACCTTATTAGTCGCGAATTCTGGTACATAGCCGATTCAAGAAAAATTAAACTCTTATGGTCTGTTAACATTTTAAACATTTGTCCTAGGATATGGCATCTGAATTTTGTTAATGCGTATACTATAGCAAGTAATTCTTTTTCACACGTCGTATAATTTATTTCCGTTTTTGTTAAACATCGCGACACTACGGCGACCAAACGTTGGTGATCATTGTCGTCGATCTGGTATAATATTCCCCCTATACCTCTGTCGCTTGCGTCTGTTTGTACGTGAAATATTTTTCCGGGTATTATACGGTATAAGCTTACGCAATTTATAAAATGATCTTTTAATTTTCTAAACGTGTCGGCGTGTTTTATCTTCCATTTCCACGGTGTATCTTTTTGTAATAACTTTCGGATCGGGTCTATGTCTTCACTATGCGATATATTGAATTATCTATAGAAATTGCATACGCCCAAAAAATTTTGTAATTGTGTCTTGTTTTTTGGTTATGCAAATTCTTTTATTTTTTCTAAATTATCTAATTGTGGGCAAATGCCTTCACTAGAAATAATAAAGCCCAAAAATTGTATTTCTTTTTGTAAAAACAAACATTTTTTAAAGTTTAAAGTGAAGATTTAATTCTATCAATTTATTAAGTATTTTATCCAAAATTCGTACATGGTCCCCGAAATTATTTGTACCGATGCATATATCGTCCATATATATTGATATTTCATTTAACGATATTAACTCGCCAAGTGCGTTTTTAATTGCCCTAATAAATTCGGCACCGGCAGTTTTGATCCCGAAAGGTATATTCTATTGTTAGATTTAAATGTTGTATCTTGCCGAGAGTCTATCGTTACCTCATCTGCCAATATCCGTGCAATAGATTAAGTTTTGTAAATAGATGACAATCATAATATTTTTGTAGCAATTCACTAATCATCGGTGGACTCTCTAAATCGTCTTCAATATGTTTATTTATCTCGCGAGCATCCAAGCAAACCCGAACCAATCCGTCGCTTTTACGAACAATGCGTAGCGAATTACAATATTGACTTATTGCCGGCTCAATTATACCATCTGTTATCATTATTTGATTAAGTGATTCTTCAACTTCACTCCGTATTGCGAATGGTACTGGGTATGAATGTTTGACGACAGATTTTTGTGTTTTTATTCGTATTTGATGATCATATCCGTATGCACCTTCTTTTTTATACTTAAAAATTTGTTTATTTTTACATAATAGGTCGCAAAATATGTTTTTATCTTGAGTACTTATTCCAGTTAGCTGAATTTGTTTGCGTATTTATTCTATTGTTTCCTTGCACCGATTCGTTTCTACGCGCATCTTGATTATAACGATTATTTCCTTGCCTGCTTCTATTGCCTCTCCTTTCATATCGATCATAATATTGTTGTCGTGGTTCGTACGGATTAACGTGTCTTATTGCCGTAGTTCTCATTATTACTGTTGTTAAATACTTTATTTGGATTATTGTTCATTTTTGAGTTATGTTGTCTTTCATTAAACATATGATCAAACTGAGTTAGAGCCTGTGCGACGGCGTTCGTATTATTAAAATCAATCGAAGTTAAATTTTCTCGTATTTTATATGCATTTGCTGCACAATTGTATAGTTTATTTTATATTCATTTATCCTTGGTTCCAAATAAGACGCTTTTTTATTTGTTTATAAAAATACGATAATAGGTTACCCTCTTGTTGATTATTATATTGTCGTGTATCAACGATTTTCTATTTTTGTAGAATAATTTTGTCGTCCATGCAGAATGTTTAAAGGGATTAGGTTTTTCTTTTTCGATTTTGATGAACAAACCATGTATGTTTTTATTTGGCGACGTTTCGATGGATATCCTCCATCCTTATCAGGCTATACCTTTATTGATAATATCATTATAACAATATCTTTCGAAACATCTTCTTATACATATTAGTAATTTTGTAGCATTACATTATAAATTATTTGTACTACTTACTATTTTGTCATTAGTATAAACGTATAAAACGTATAATTAATAGCATATCTGATGCGTCGCACTATAAATGAAAACAAAATTAAGCAAATTTATTAAAAACAAATATAATTTTGCGCAAAAATTGAGGTTATGTGTAATCTATACCTTTCCATAGTAGTTAAGTTCATAATCAACATCCATTTTTAAAAAGTTAAATAAATTAAATAATAAATTAGAAACAGCCCAAAATAATTTAAAACACAATAACACATATTTAGCAAAAAGCAGTCAAATTTGTAAAATAACGAAATCTCAATTGTATCACAGACGGTTAATAAAAAATAATTCAAATCTCTCGCTTCGCGTTCTTAGAGACACCTGTGCGATCAATCGAAATTAGATCAATCGAACAGACATCCCCACTCCCCGGGGGAAATTTGAAATTCTTCCATGTACCACGCGTTCTTGAAGTTGTTGGATACATAGTTTCAATCGGTATCTAGAGGTACTGTCAAATACATCATTGCGGTAATTGATGTTTTCCCTAAATTTGTGATTTCATATCCTACGATGCACGGCATACGAAAACCATGGTGAAAAATATATTAAATCATTTATTCCTACAGAGATAAACCCACATGAATTTTAAGTGATCACGGAACATAGTTTATCAATAAAAATAGATTAACAAATTAAGGGATGAGGGTATACAACCTATTTTTTGTCCAAATACCATCTCTAAAGTAAGGCTGTAGAAGGAATTAATCGAGAATTAGGATGCTTCCTCCGTATCTTGGTTGGGTCGTATCATAAGGCTTGGGCAAATTGGATTCTTTTTATACAAGATCGCGTGAACGAAGCTTATAATGTTCTAATCGAAATGACGCCAAGTGAAATCAAACTAAGAATAAAACCGACGTGGTTTGGGGAAAATGAGCTAAAATCTCATGATAAAATCCATATAGAGATACGGGAAAAAGAATTCTCGCAGTAATATATAATGGAATTAAACCTAAAGGTGACAATGAGCCGAAAAACACAATGAAAAACCGTGTCTTGCATATAATATTGGTGATTCGATGATTGTAAAGGCATGTCACATCTCTGTAGCGGATAAAGGATCAACAGCAAAATTTTTAAGGTTGTATAAAGGCAGGGTTACCATTTAGGGTTTTTCTGTCCTCTATTATCTAATGTAAATGAAGTCATATTGTGGGAGTGCAACAAAGAAAAAACACCTCTATCTGGCAACACTGTATGAAGGTCTTTTAGTTATTTGTCATGTGTCGCCCTATAATTAACCCGATGTCATTTTCATTTCTCAGGCTGAAAACACTACCACACTGCGAAGAAGGAATCCATTCGAGAGAGCTCTTGTACAAATTAAGAGGCAACAGATTCTCAGACATCTACTGTACAGTACCTATTTGTTTATCATAAAAATAATAAGATTTACATATAAGTTAAAAGTTAAATAATCAATAATTGGTTAGTAGGTTTAACTAGAAATTGGTATACGTACCGAAAATTTACTGGTCAAAAATTGATACTACCCACTGTTTTATTTTCTTAGATTGTTGCTTACTTAGAGAGTAAAGAAGACAGTTAAATTCCCTCGATGGTGAGAACTTCCTGTTCTTGAAAAGATAGTTAGTCAGTTCAAAGATCATTTATTCGATTTCGTGGATGATTGGGTATGTGTTTCACAAAATGATCAAGAACATTTTAATCTGTTAGAGAAACTCTTTGCAGAAGTAAGGCGGTACAACTTAACTTTAAATTTTGATCGAAAGAGGGACCGATCGAAAGAGCATGGAGGGCGCTCCAAGAGGAAAAGGCGTATAAGAAGAGGTGGTACCTCCACGAGTGGCTGGCCAAATATGGACGTCACAATCCTCGCCTAGCAGTCCTGGTAAAAACACCGATGCCGGAGGCTCCGATCAGTTTCCGAAGAGAGGCATACCAGGCGATACCGGGTATCCGGTTTAAGAAGATGTCTTCATCAACGGATGAAGACATCCTTCAATTAAATGTTTCAAGCGGGGATACTTTTTCAAGTTATCGAAATAAAAAAAAAATATAAATATTTTTCTAATTTCTTTCTTTATTTATTTGGGGGGAGGGGGGAGCTATGCTACCTACCCGAGTATCATTTAATTAAATAAATAAATAAAGCATAATCAAAAGATTTTTATATTTTAAAACTCGCGCGTAAACTGCTCATCAAACTCATCGTCTAAATTGGTCCGCGGCACACGAGGTTCCAAGATTCTGTTGAAAAATGAGATTTATCAATATCTACTGCAAGCGAGGTAACGTTATAGTCGTATTTAACAAAAATTTTTCTTAATAAAATGAAATTTCTTGAAGTTTTGCTTTTCCAATCGTATATTTTTGCTAAACTTTCGAAATTGTAACTTTCTGATTTCTTAAGGTCGCGATAAGTGTAAGGTTCTTTATATATTTGCACTATTTCACAGTCACATGAATCGATTTATTTTTACAAATTTTTTCAATTTGCGATTGCATACCATCACCACTCATATGAATGTCCCCAACTTCTAAATATCTGCAATATAGATAAAATATCAAACAACAATTAAAATTAGTAAGTAATAAATTGATTTATCAAATTGTCAGATTAAGTATATTATTTTAATTAGTTCTTTTTATCATTTTTTTACGATATTTTTTTGTACGCAATAAAGAATGTGACATATGCGCGATGCGTATATATTTATTTATTGCTTAGAGATATAAATTCCACGACTCTTCCCAACGGTAATTCAGTTCGCGGGAGAGTAAACTCCTTCTCCTCTCCGGTAACGTGATTTTCTTTGCGACGTTGTTTGGCCCGCCGCCGATCGCCGCTACTTGCGCGCCGCACGCGACAGTCGATCTCGAACCTCCGAACGGATCAGACACCGCCACTGCTCCCCTAGCAGCTCAGACCTTTCCGAGATCAAGTGCTCGTGAGCTGAGATTCTTGCCGACGACTCCCAGATAGCAGATCTCCCAATTCGCTCCCGTCTGGGTCGCGGTAACCCCCCCCCCCTAGAGCTCGCGCGACACCGTTCTCGCCTCAACCGGAGACGGACATCTCCAACCGCGAAACCGCGAAACGCGAAACTTTGCATCCGTGCGCTCTCGAACTAATCTTTATCCTATCCATACCTATTCTCGAGGAAGCGACTTGCGCTTTTCCGCTAACGCTCCAGTCTCAACAGGTAGTGCTACACTGCGTCAACTAACAGACAGCAAACCTGCGTGACACTTCGACTAAACGATCTTGCGCAACGAACAAACGTTAAAGTCTAGTAGGCGGTGCAGTCTTGTGACGCCGCATTCGCTGCAAACCTACGAGACTCCTCCGAGGGAGCGACTTGCGCTCCTCGCTAGCACTCGAGCTCGAGCATGCGGTGCGGTGATGCGTTTAACGCGTGAGCTGCAAATCTGCCAGCACCACGGAGGCAGGCGACTTTGTTTCACTTGCTAGTGCTCTGGACTGAACGAATGGTGCGACTTGCGAATCCATCGCATGCACTGCAAATCCGTGGGGTCCTGCGAACCCGTTCACTTCGATTCCCTCGCGACACGATCGATTGCGGGACAAACGTACACGTTTACACGAACCTCGTATTTTTCATATTTAAATTGAAGTTTTAATCATTTAATATCATCCTCTCCCTTAGTAGCGTACATTTTCACCTCCTTGATTAACTCGCCCTCCCCTCTCACCGACAAGTTTATAATAATATATACGGTATTTATAATAAAATGTTTATTACTCACCTATATGTTATTTTAATATCATGTTTTTGAAATAGTAATAAACTCATTGAAAATAACATTTTATTTTTATTTTGATCACTGCAATTATCAATCAAATACAGTTTTATCATAAATATCCAATTTTCTTTTATATTACATTACTCCTGCGTGAGATTTTGGCATTGTCAGAGTTTTTTGTATATCGTGTTCAGATTTTTACTGAATCTTACACCAGTGGCAAGTCGAGGGTAATGAATACACACAAGGATAGGGAATAATTTTTAACAATAATGTTTATTGTCTTGTCAAGTTTGTCGGGGCTAGTTACATACACAAATCACGAGTACATGTTATCACTGTGCGCTTCTTCCTCACAAGTACGTACGAGTCTAAAATCGAGTAGTTGTTACTCTCACGAGTGCCTGAATACGAGAGAGCGTTCCGACCAGTAATTCGGGATACGTTCGCGTCGCGGCGAGTAAACAATGTTGGTACCACAATGACCAACATAATATTAAGCGGTTAGTTTGAATGTGAATAAATCCAACACTCCCGCTTTCACATTGAAACTTTAATCGTTGTTTTCATGTTTACGTAGACCGATGTCTAAACAAAGTTTTTCGTGCGGTTCTCGATACAGAGCTTTTGTGAATATATCTGCCAGTTGGCATTTAGTTTGAATATAAGTCACATTAATTTCGCCACGATCATATTTTTCACGAATAAAGTGATATTGAACTTCAATGTGTTTGGTCCGTCTGTGAAAAACTGGGTTTTTTACTAATTGGATAGTACTTTGATTGTCTATATGCATCATTAACGGTTTTTCACATGGACGTTCAATATCTGACATTAATTGACGTAGCCAAACAGCTTCGCGCACGGCGGTACTTGCTGATACATATTCAGCTTCTGTGCTGCTTAAAGTTACACATTTTTGGCGCTGAGCGCACCATGAGATCGGTCCATTACATGCTGTAAATATATATCCAGACGTGGATTTTCGAGTACTTAAATCTCCCGCGAAATCGGAATCGCAATATCCATTTATAACAAAGTTACTCCCGCTGCTTTCATACATGATACCGAGGTTAATCGTTCCTTTTACATACCTAAGAATTCTTTTCGCGGCTTCTCTATGAGATTTATTGTGATTTTCTAAAAATCTACTCAACACATTTGTGGCAAATGATAAGTCAGGCCGAGTGACCGTACATAGAAACATAATCGAACCTATTAACTCGCGATATGGGAAAATATCCCCCTCTGAATCGAGATCCTTCGTCAAATCTAGATCGGCTCCTCTTTCCATAGGAGTGCCAACAGGCTTAGCCTCAGTCATATTGAATCTGTTAAGAATCTTTTTCGCGTAATCCGTTTGATGAAGGAACACGGTTCTACTATTTCTATCGCGTACAATGTTGATACCGACAAAAGAATCCGGATTACAAGTGGTAATTTCGAATTTATTTTTAAGAATCACAATAACTTTTTCTAACGTAGTTTTATTTTTAGTTAATACCAAGCCGTCGTCGACGAATAATACTATGTACACGCGGACGCTATCTATCGTTCCTTTAAAAATCGATTTTTCCGAGATACAACATTCAAAACCGTAATTTGATAAATAATTCTTAAATGTTTCGTTCCATTCGCGCGACGCTTGTTTGAGTCCGTACAATGCTTTATTTAATTTACACACTGAATTAGTCTTTTTGTTTTCTATGTTTACACCATCGGGTATTTTCATATAAATGTCTTCGTGGAGTACACCATGCAGGAACGCCGTTCGAACATCGAATTGTACCATTTCTAGGTCTTCGTGGGCTGCAACGGCCAGGATGAGACGCAGCGCGTCGTAGCGAACCACCGGGGCAAACGTGTCAGTATAGTCGATTCCATGTTGTTGTTGGAATCCTCTAGCGCATAAGCGCGCCTTGTATCTGCTGGTTTTGCCCGCCTTCGCTTGTTGCAGTTTGAAAACCCATTTTGAATCTATGAGATTGCATTTTTCCGGTCTAATCACTATGGTCCAGGTACCATTTGATTCATGTGCTTGAAGTTCTTCACGAATTGCCCTTATCCAGGCGTCACTGTTTGGACCTGATAGTGCTTCACGATAAGAATTTGGTTCGTGTTCTTGAATCAAATTTGCCTCATACCGTACGGGTTTCTTTATGGTGTCTCGGGCTCGCAGGGTCCTGACAGGACCTTCTGTTTTATCGTCTTTCTCGATACTGCTGCATTCAGCCACTTTTTCGGTCGATGCATCACGGGCGAGTGGATTGTCAGCACGAGCAGCGCATTCCTTTTCTGGATTGTCTTCGCAGGAAATTGATACATTAATTGACTGGTTGTCTATTTTTAGAATTGCTTCGGCATTCTGCCCTTCGATCATTCGGACGTTTCGAGATTCAAATACTCTTCTGGCATGAGGATCGTATACACGATAATTTTTGGAGTCTCTCTGATATCCCACAAATAAAACCTTCTTGGCTTTTGCGTCGAATTTCTTTCGGAACATTTTTGGAATGTGAATGAAGGCTGGCGATCCAAAAACTCGCAAATGTTGATAGCTTGGCTTATTACCTGACCATAACTCCCATGGTGTGACATTAGGATTTCCTTGTGAGATCGTCATATTCAGAACGTATACTGCGGTGCTGATCGCTTCGGCCCATAGAAACGTCGGTACATTTTTCGCCAGCATCATGGTTCGAGCACTTTCGACGATTGTCCGGTTTTCTCGCTCCGCCATACCGTTCTGCTGCGGTGTATATGGCGCGGTTGTTTCCAATTTGATACCTTTTTCGTGAAGAAGTTTCTCTACAGCGGCGTTACAATACTCGCGCCCGTTATCGCATCGCAAAACCTGCATTGAACGATTAAATTTGTTGTATACTAATCTCTCAAAAACTTTTAATCGATCGTATACATCGGCTTTGTGCTTGAGGAAATACACATGCCTGTAACCAGTTGAGTAATCTTTGAAGGTTGAAAAATACCTCGAACCGCCCAATGAATCAACCTGCATGGGACCGCATACGTCACTATGGAACCGCTCGCCAGGTTGACAATTGATTTCTTCCGACTTTCTTTTAAACGGCCGGACGTACGCCTTTCCTTGATGACAATCTTCACACACAGCTTCGTTGTCGGGATGATTTTTGACTCCGTCGATGAGTCCCAATTTCGTCATGTGCAGTAGAGTTTTCTTGTTTACATGCCCGATTCTTGCATGCCACATTTGCAAGGTGCTCGTTGACATATTCGCTTCGTGTTGTGGAACGGCCCTAATAAGCATTCGATAAATTTGATTACTTTGTTTTATACCTTGAGCTACAAGAGTCTCGTTGTCAAAAAATGTTACTTTTTCTTCTTGAAATATTACCGTGAGGCCTTTGCTTGTGCAGGCACCGACAGAAAACAAATTTTTCTTTATGCGAGGGACATACAAAACATTTTTTATTTTACCTGTCAGCCAATGACCGTCAATAAATCTTTGAATATTAACGGTTCCAATACCTTCGACTTTCAATACTTCATCATCACCTAGTGCAACTTCGCCGTTGTATGGAGAGATGGATGTAAACCAGTCACGTCGATAAGTCAGATGCTGAGATGCCCCGCTGTCGGTAAGCCAGATGTCGTTCGTTGGTTGTTTCATAACCTGCGCTGCGTCGCGCGAACTTTGTACACCAATCTCCGATGCTATAAACGCCACATCTTCGGAATTTTCCTTTGATTCGCCTTTAGGCTTTTGTTTTTCTGTATTTCTTTTCTTTCGGCAACTGCTGGCGTAATGTCCAAGTTTCTTACAATAGAAACACCGTATTGTTGACAAATTTTCGCGTGTCCTTGGTTGTCTGTTTTGATGTTCGTTCGGCACTCGTCCATCGCGGTGTTTACTTCTCGCGTTTGTAACCACGAAAGCGCTTGCTTCTTGACTGTCTTGCTCACTCAAGCGTTTCTCTTCTTTGATTAGACGTTCCTGGAGAGTATCGAGTGTTTGTTTTTCGGAGTCTACGCTATCCCAGGCAGTCACAAAGTTATTATATTTAGAGGGCAAACTGCCGAGAATTTTCGACCTTATTCCGAGCTCCGATATCTTCTCGTCTAAATCTGCCAGCGTTCGAGCCATGTTTAAAATTTTCGTCGTAAATTGTATAACTGAATCGCTGGGGTCCATGCGGCACGCGTAGAATTTTTGTAATAGACTTGATTTATTTGCTTCGGATTTCTGTTCGTGGATAAGCGTCATTTTCTCCCACATTTCATTAGCGGATTCGCTAGTAATACAATTTTCCAACTGATTCGGGACCATGGCTGATGCTAGTATGCACATGGCACGTGCATTGTCTTTTATCCACTTCAATCCTTCAGTAGTCGTAATGTCTTTAGGTTTCTTGGTTTTATCTATTACGATGTCAGTTTTATCTATTACGATGCGTACACACTGTTGGCTGTTAATACTGCGCGCATCTGGAACTTCCAAATTTGAAAGTTTGTACCGTCGAATTTGTGTAGGTTTGACGTAGTCTCCGACATCTTTGCGGCACGAAAAATTCACACTTAGTAGACAGCGAAAAATATCGGCGATATTTGTTAAGTGTGATCTTTTGCGCTGCAGAACACAATTGACACTAGACACAGATTATTTCTCTTCCTTGGTGCACTTGTTCACATCACTGGGCCCATAACCTGTTCAGATTTTTACTGAATCTTACACCAGTGGCAAGTCGAGGGTAATGAATACACACAAGGATAGGGAATAATTTTTAACAATAATGTTTATTGTCTTGTCAAGTTTGTCGGGGCTAGTTACATACACAAATCACGAGTACATGTTATCACTGTGCGCTTCTTCCTCACAAGTACGTACGAGTCTAAAATCGAGTAGTTGTTACTCTCACGAGTGCCTGAATACGAGAGAGCGTTCCGACCAGTAATTCGGGATACGTTCGCGTCGCGGCGAGTAAACAATGTTGGTACCACAATGACCAACATAATATTAAGCGGTTAGTTTGAATGTGAATAAATCCAACATATCGAAACAAGCAACGGAAACCGTGGGATTTTCTTGCCCTTTTTTAATATGAAAGTACACTGTTTCTCTAGTTTTATGTTTTCCTTTTATATAAAGATCATGTTCTTCTTGGCCTTCTTGCCTCTTTTCTTCTGTGAAATTATTGAAAATAGTACAAATATCACACTGATCTTTTTTAGGAACAAAAAACTCAATAATAAATTCATAATTAAATATTTCTCAATGTGTATGTTCACGCGCTTTTATATTATCAGGCTTTTCTACTTCCATCCATACAATATACATATTATAAAGCTTTTGTATACTTAGACCTTCTTCAAAATATTCTTCATTCATTTTGAACGGCAATAACGATTTCATACAAGAATATTGTATTAATACGATCTCTAACAGACTGTTTTACAACTTCTGCGATTCTATTTGGTCTGTTTAGATGATGGCCACGTTGATCCTAGTTGTATGATCATCGACTTTTGCAATGTTCTGTTAACAGTTTTTAATTTATGGCTTGTTATTCCTGTAAGCAATTTTATCAATTAATTAATAAAACCAATGATAGATTATTTTATTTTATGTACTTAAAGTTTATTATTATCATTCTGATATTATTAAAAAAAACTAAAAACCTAATGTATCCATAAACATCTGTAAAAAGTATTTTGTTTTTTTGCGAGCAGGTCAATGTAGTTATTAGTGCTAATTTTGCAATTAAATCCCATTGCTTTGCTCAAGATCCTAATTTCCAAAATAAGACGTACATATTGTTTCGATTCTTCCGAGCGCCGAAATCAAAGTGACCCAAGTGCCGGCCATAAGATAACTCTCTACGTCTAACTAGATGCACTAAAGTGAGAAAATGGGGGGGATTGCCCTTAAGTCCCCGTACATACACTCATGCGAATCGTATCGAACAACCTTTCATACCTCAGTACTCAATAATCATACATATGGTTAATAGTTGATCGGGTTTCCCCGGGTGATGCGCCGGCTACGTTGATTAGCCGTAATAAACCTTGTCTGTGCAAACTAATAAAATGTGGAAAATACTCTATTTATCTATCGGGTAAAAGATTCCCGAGCCCGCTTGTACATACTTGTTTTAACACGTTATACCTTGTATCGGTCTAAACTATGTATATTTAAAGAAAATTACGTTATGACGAGTGCGCGCTCACACACTTCGGAAAATTACTCTAATCTAATTCGCCTCTTTCTAACCGATACTCATTTGCGAACATACACGCAAACATCGACACTCGCGATCAAGGCTCCCACGAAGTTTTCTGATTAATAATCTCTCGCGATCGTCCTCTTTCCTCTCCGGGACTCCGAACGGAACACATCGACGCTTCCAGGCTCTGGTCGAGCTACACCGCGTGCAACGGAAGTTTGCGCTGGCGTCCCAAGGAAACTCGCGTCCGCGATCATCCTCACTGGGACCTTGCCTTGAAGATACGGATATATCTTCGGCATCTCCAAACACCAGCAACGCGTTGCAGTGCGTTGCGCTCCAAGCGACTCAAGTTTCGCCCCGCGCGATTTTCCGTTCATCATCACCAAACTCCAAAAACTGGACACAAATTACATCACGAGATAGTTTTGTGTGATTTGTGCTTAAACCTTGCCCTTCCGGCCCTTGCGTGTCTTCCCCTTTGCTGAGCGTGACCCATCCACTTCCTTTGACCAGCCCTTTACGGGCTCAAGTCAATTATTATATTCGAATTTGGGTGATGAACCGAGCTATGAAAGGTTTGGAATATAAAGATAGTATTTTCCACTATACAAAACGCATATTAATGCAAACACCTTCCTTCACCTATTTGTCCGATCAAACGCGCTTCCTTAGTTAGAAAATAGGTGTGTCCCTTATTAGGGAAAAAAGAGCACTTAAGGAGTCAGAAAAAATGACATATTTAAGGTTTGGTTGGTCTAGTGCGACATTAACGGCTTCAAGCAGTGCGATACATTCAGCTGTATATATTGAAGCTTTATAATTAAGACTATAAGAACGAGAAATATTTAATTCTTTGCATATACAGGCGCATCTTTTACTAAGATCTTTTACTTCCATCCGTATAGATTGTGTATTTATTTTTATTAATCATGTCATTTATTATTGCATTAGGATCAGATGATTTTTTTAACTTAGTACCAAACTCTAGATCAACACTGGGTTTATATAATAGGGAATTATAATTGTGTATATATAATGGATATTTTTTGTCGACATGAATACAGTTTTCATTTAAGTTTAAGTGCTTAATACAATTTACTAATTCGTTTGCTTTTAGATAAATTCTTTTTATTACTTCTAATTTTTTTTATTAAGTGATATAATAGTTTGATGTATACTTAAGTTTTCATTAGAACAAATTTTGTACAAATATGCAATACACAAAAAGTTGAAGCGATTGGATAATAACGGTAATTTAGATTCTGATAGTAGGATATTAGTAGGTGTACTAATGCGGTATCCTAGAGCTAAACGTATAGCTGAAAATGGAATTTTTTTGAGTTTTTCTAATGATTTTTTTGTATTGGACAATAAATAAAACAGCCATATTCAATAATTAATCGGATATAACTTTTGTACAAAGTAATCAATGTTTCAGGATCAGCGCCCCACCATGTACCTCTTATAAACTTTATAATATTTAACGCTCTCACACTTTTTGTGTATACATAATCAACTTGACCTTTAAATCTTAATTTGTAATAGAATATGATTCCTAAAAATTTTACAGAATAACTTAATTTAATTGTAGTGGATTAACCTTTAGAGGACGGGATGGCCCCTATACGGGCCATGCCCATGATCGACCCTTTACATGTGTTAGTTTTGTGTTAAAAACTCGATTTCTATAGAAAAGTGAGAGAAAACAGTAAACCCAAATCCCCGTCCTCTAAAGGTTAAAGTGAATAATAATTGTTTTTTGTGGATTTTGTAGGATATAGGTCTAGGCCTAGGTGGTTTAAGTTAATATATAATCGATTTATTGCTCTTTGTAGTAAAGAGGAACGATTATAATTAAGCTGATGACAGCATAAAGCGATATCATCCACAAATTGTAAGGTAACAATAGTTTTTGGTAGGTTTTTCGTTATATCCGCAACGTAAAGACAATAAAGAAGGGGACTCAAAACTCTCCCTTGAGGAACTCCTTTACTTACGCTTCTTGGGGTTGATCCTAAAATATCAGTATAAATAAGTCTATTTGCAATTAAAAATTTTATAAATTTTATCAGGTCAAAGGGACACTCAATATCTGCTAATTTTTGCAACAGTATCTCATTTATGACATTATCAAATGCACTGCTAATGTCAAGAAAGGCGGCAAGTACACTTTTTTTTATTACTGAATGACTCTTCTGTATATAATAGTAATTTAGCCAGCTTATCAATAGTGTACTGTCCTTTTCTGAAACCCGTTTGAGATTGTGGGAGAAATTGCTTTTTTTCGACCCACCTTTGTAATCTGTTTTTTAAGATTGATTCAAAGAGTTTACACAAACACGACGATAAATGTATAGATCTCACGTTGACACCATCAGATTTTTTCATGAAATAATAGTAAGCTTCTTTCCATTGTTTTGGGTAAGTGCTTGAACTGTACATTGAGATGAATATATCTATTAAAATAAGCTTAAATTTGATCGGTAGTTCTTTTAATATCATGTAGTTTATTCCATCCCTAACTGCGCTAGACCGCGAATTTCTACACTCTAAAGCCCTATTAAATTCGTATAAACTAAAAGGGGAACTCAAAAATTCATTAGTAACGCATTTAGGGTACCAATCGGGATTTGTACTGCACCAAGATGGACTCAGTTTGTCTAGTGCAGCTAAAATTTTGTCGTTTTCTTGGTGATTTTCGGAAAAATGTAAAGGTTTTATTAAAGACCATTTATTTTTTAAAACTTTACATATATTCAGACATATTTATCATTTATATTAAAGTTAATATGTTATACGAATAATTTGAAGTTATTACGTTTTTTGGTTTTCAAAATCTTAATTGCCTGAGCTCTTGATTTTTTATATTTAATAAAGTCGTTAGGGTCATTTGATAATCCATTTCACCCAAAAAGTGAGCTTTTCGAATTCTTTTGGCCTTATCATACTCTGAATCCCACCAAGTAACTGGATTTTTATGAATTTTATTGTTTACAATTTTCTTTTTTGGAGTACAATGTTTTATTACGTTTGTTACTAAGTCAACAAAGGTATTATATTTTTCTTCTGCATTTTGATTTTCAAATTCGTAACTGTAAAAAAAGTAGATATTTTTTGTAGCTCTTTTTGAAATTTATTCCAGTCAGTTTTAATGGATGTTAATTTAAAAGTTTTTATCCTGTAAATGGCTTTGTAAAGGTTAACATTTATCCAGATCGTATAATGGTCGGATCCCCAAGTCTCACTTTCAACATTGTAATCGATTTTATGCGCAATATTAGTGCTTGAAAAGATTAGATCTAAATTTGAAGTTTTATTATTAGATGTATTATTAGATGTATTAATATAAGTCATAGAATTGTCATTATGTAAGAATAGATTTGTTTTTTGAATGGTATTGTACATATTTTCTCCGTTTTTGTCGTTATTGGAGCAATTCCAGCTTTTATAATGAAAGTAGAAATCCCCCATAAACAAAGTGTTTTTGTTTTTATTTACGTTTCCAAAAATAACATCCCATTCTGCTTTGGATAAAGTGAGACTTGGCGATCTATAACATACGATCAATTCCATAGGTGGATTTACATTAGTTACTGATATGCCAGCGATTTCGACAAATTCATTAGGCGAATTTAAATTTCATATTTCTCTAAAGGCTATGCTATTGAAAGTAGGATGAGAATACCACCCCCTTTTCCATAAATTCGATGCTTTCTGCAAGTTTCAAATCCCGGCAGTGTAAAATCACCTTTATTGTTTTGAGAAAGCCAGGATTCCACCCAGACGAAAATAGAGTTCAGATAGAGTTTTGAACCCAGACTTCAGATAGAGTTTTGAACAATTCTTCTTTTTTGTTCACTATACTTCGAGAGTCCCAAAATACCACAAAAAATTTTTTTGATCAATTTTTGGGTTGAGATCCATATTATTTAAGTGTGTTTAGTAAATATGTATTATAGTTGATTTATGCCGATATCATCTTCCATATTAAACGAGTCTAATTCAACGTCAGTTTGTTTATCATTGACTAGTAAAAGAATATTTTTAATCTTTGTAAATCTCGTTTTTAATTTACGGCTAGGAAGATGGAGGTAAAGATTGTTGATGATTTCGATTATCTTTTTAAAATCTGTAGAAAAATCTTTTACCGCGCTTATTATGTCTGTCTTCTTTTGGGAGACGATGACATATCAGGAGAGACAGATGCTCACCAGGAGATCCGACAGGCTTGCCTGGAAGAATATATCTCGAGTGAGGTACCTCCGTTTACCCGGCTTGAAATAGTTCAAGCAATTCGAAGCAACAAAAGCGGGAAGAGTCCAGGTACTGACAGAATTGAAGCGGAGGTACTTAAAAATTCAATTCCACTGCTAGACAAAATTGACAAATTATACAATGCTTGTCTCGAGTATGGTGTCTTCCCAAAGAGATGGAAAGAGGGAATGCTAATTACGTTGCTCAAAGCTCCTGACAAAGATGAGCAGGCTGTGAAGTCATACAGGCTCATATGCTTACTAAGCATAATGGGCAAAACATTGGAAAGGCTCATTATAGGGCGACTAAAACAGCCTGTGAACTCGAAGTCGGGACAAACATCGGAGCGCACACACATCAGTACGGCGACTGACCAATATGGTTTTACACCAGAAAAGTCGACGGAAGATGCGATAATAAGGCTGACGCAAATAGTCGAGGAAAGCCAGTGCAACTACGTCTTAGCGTTCCCGCTCGACATCTCTAGGGCTTTTGACAATCTGTGGTGGCCTAGTATTTTAAAACAGCTTAAAGACAGACAATGCCCCACGAACGTCTATAACCTTATACAAAATTACTTCCAAGATCGAACGGTGTGCATGAGAGTTACGTACGACGAAGCACGAAAGGAAGTAACTAAAGGTTGCCCTCAGGGATCTATATTCGGTCCACTTGGATGGAATTTAGATTATGACACCCTACTCAAAGAGTTTCATGACGCAGGCTTCAATTCGATAGCATATGCCGACGACATTATAACAATTGTTAAAGGCAAAAGCCGGCGTCACCTCGAAACAGAGGCGCAGCATATGATTAACATCGTCGAGAACTGGTGCAAATTACACAAACTGGAAGTATCAATCCCCAAGTCGGGAATGATATTATTGAAAGGCAAACTTAACTTAAGCAAGCCTCCCATAGTTAAACTGGGAGGCCAAAACATTCGTATGCTTAAAGAAATGAAGTACCTGGGCGTCACGTTCGAACCTAGATTTGGAGTCATTCAGCACGTTAAAAATGTGCAGAAAAAGTGGTTCGACCTCCTCGGTCGACTACATCTCCTCTCTGGCGCGAATTGGGGGATGAAAGAAAAATCCCTCAGTCTGATATATAAGTGCCTCTTCATCCTAATTGTCGCCTACGCTGCGGCAGGATGGTGGATAATAGTCACAGCAGGAGAATCCTTGCTACTTTGCAAAGGAGGACCCTAGTCTGGACTTCGAAAGCTTATAGCACTGTCTCCCATGAGCCACTTCAGGTGATCTCTGCCTCTCCTCCCATCGACTTATTGTTAGATGAGAGGGTCGCTCATTACCATATCAGGCGTAGCGAAGTTGTCTAATCGTCAGACGAACCAGTCGAACGAAGCCGAAGTGGAAACTCGAAAGACCCGACTGCCATTGAGAAAGATAAAGTTCGAAAGCAAATCATGGATCAATGGCAGAGAAGGTGGGATTCCACGGGCAAAGGTTCAGAGACACACAAGTACTTCAGCAATGTTGATGACAGAATGCGAAAGGGATGGCTAAAGCCTAACCACTATACATCGCAGTTCCTAACGGGACACGGATCTTTTAAGTCTTACCTGAACCGTTTCGGGTTGAGCGAACCACACGTGGCCATGCGAACCGAGTTTACTAGTGAGTAGTAGTGAACGACGAGAATAGAGGGATCTAACATTTCACGGAATGCAAAGGAAATTCTCCTGTAAACTGCATTCATTCGAACGTTAGGCCACCTACCGCAAAACCTCCTCGGGGATCCGGGGAGTAATAGGAAGATGTGCTTCGGCATGTCGACAGTTGGACCAGGATGACTTTACTCTGGTACGCAGGGACTGGGAAAACCGAGCTCCACGTTGGCGTACCTCTGAGTTGAAAGTGAAACGCCAGCGTGTCGGGTTGATCATCGTCATCATCAGGCTTGACGGGTGAAGCGAAGTTGACCCGGATGCCGCTTATGTTTGAAAGCGGACGACGGCGGGGAGCTAAACACCGCCGCATTCTCACCGAGAATTACGACTCTAGGCTAGCCGTCGCAAGGCGGTGGGCCATCGTAACGAGTTTCGGTACACTGTTCAAGTGGCCTCCGATCGCGGTAAACCGATCCCATAGGTGACTCTCGATGGCTTTCGTGACTTATAAAGTTATCGGAATGTCGAATCGAATCCGAAGCGCTTGGGATCATTTAGAACAAAACTACTTAATCCTGAGGGGTTATGAAAGTCGAATGACGGAGAAACCAGGGCAATCAAATACTGTCAGCTAGACGGTGCAATGTTGCCCTATGGAAAGACTCTAGAACAGTCATAGAATACATGTCTTCTTTTGGGAATTTTCAATAAAGTTTATAAATTTATTAGGATCAACTAAATAATTCTTTGTTGTGTTTTTAAGTTTCTTATTCGTTCGAGCATTTTTTCTACTTTATGTTTATTTTTTTCTTCCGTTGCAGATTGTTCCAGATAGAAGTCATTGACGGCGAGTTTTTTTTTTTAAGAATTTTTTTAGTTTTGTTGAAACCCTGGTGGAAATTCAAAAATATTTTATAGTCACCAAAGTCGTTTATAGGTATAAAATATAGAAATCATAATATTTTGTAGAAAATGCCGATTAAATACCTATTTTATTGGTTTAAAATAATTATACTATATTAAATAGCCAAAAACTAGACACACAATATACTATTAAATTTGGCACTAGGTTTTATAACTATAAAAAAGGTATAAAAAATAGTTATAAAAATAACCTAAAATTTAATTTTTAAAGTTCAAAAAAATAAAAATATGTATTATGATTATTCATTTCATGTATAATTATTTACAAGTACAATAATTATAATTATTGTAACTAAATTATTGTAAATTTTTTCTTATATATACAACCACTATTTTTAATAGGTAGAAACTAGGTATAAATAATAGCTTAAAAATAAAACTGCTAACTACTTAGAAACTTTCTATATTATTTTTAAATAAATAGTTTGAATTTAAAAATTATGCTTATTTATTTATTTATTTTGAAATAAATTTATATTAGAAGAATGCCCTTTTACATATAGTAGCAAAAAAATATATTATGTTTTAGGGTATAAATAAGTATTATAAAAGTATTCTTATGCTTTTAAGAAATTAATAATATAGAAAAAATGAAGAAGATATTTCTTTGGTAGACATCGTTAAGACCATCAGTATTTAAATTAGTTAATTACTGCCTAACATCTTATGTATATAGATCAAAGAATAAATAACAATTATTAAGATATTAATACATGGATGATATATTGCGTTAGTTTAGTGGATAGAGCGTTTGCGTTTGGTGCGTGCGTTGCGGGATTCGATTCCCAGTTAGGGCAAAAATTTTTTCAGCGTTTTTCAGCGTTTTTTTGTGAGCCGTTTTCTTACCGAGCTTATAACGTTATCCGGTGTTAAAATCAATAGTTCATATGGACGATAAATTGGGGCTGGCGTACTAAAATTTACAGGATTATTCGCGATAAGTTCTTTTTGTTCCTCGTAATTCAAAACTGCGGGTTTTAAACTAAAATGTTTTACGCGTGTGGGAGTAATTATTGTGTCTTCTTGTTCGTCTTCACTAACTTCGGAAATAGAAAGATCAGTTGGAAAAAAAGGGTCTCTATATTCAAAATCGCGAGGTATTTTTATAGATAATGAAATATTTGCTGCACTTTTTTCTAGTCTATCCTTTAAATAATTTATTTCTTTTGTCAAATTTTGCACTGTTTCCCTAGGAGTTTTAGTTAAATCGAGAGTATCGAGAGTCTGAACTTTTTCTTTGTATAAATTTAATAACGTATCATTCATAGAAAATTCTAAACTCGTGTTTCTTTGTTTATTTACATAACAATCAGTATTTTTAGGCGAACCTGACATTTTATATGTAAACACATTATTCCTTTAATCCCTTTTTTTCTCTCAAAAATGTGAGTTTCCCGGCCGATGCACCAAATTTATTATAATAATTAATACAATCTGTTACGTCCAGACTTGCACCAATCACTATAAAAAATATTACAAGAAGGCAAATGGTTAATAAACCATTCGCGTTCCTTTCGCTCTTGTTTGACTAGGACTAGCCTTACGTCTCCGGGAGTAGCGAGCGAAGTTATTTTGAGAGTAGAGATGCAGGATATAATGCGGGATAAATAAAATAATATATGTTTTATTTCGTATTAATCATGCATTATTTATTAAAATATAATATGCTGTTTTTCTTTAAATGAACACGTGCAACTAAATTATTACAGCTTTTTAATGGGCAAAAAATACATAAATTCACACTATTTTATTTACAATCCCAAAAATTTATTTAAGTCAAATAAAGATCTTAATTTTGATTAAATAAACAAGTGTGCGGCGAACACGTTAGCACATTACAGAATAAAATATTCGCAAGGTTATTTTATTATAAACATTAATAATCAATAATTGAAATAAGAATCATTATAAATAAGTGCAGATAAAATAAAAAAATGGTTGTCGTTTAAAACATGAATTATAGTTAATAAATTGTAATTCAAACCGTGAATATTTCAATTCAAATACAATGTAACGAATAATTATTATAAATAAATTGTAATATATAATAATAATTGTTTTAAAAGAAAACGGTTGGTTCAGCAATCGAAATAACATAAAATATCAGGTTGCCTTTACGAATAATACAAGCGTATAGATAGCCGAAAAGAATATACCTTAAGTACCCAAATATATAGATATATATATGTATATATATATATATATATGGGAGATTCCATGTGAAGTGATCCAGTTAAAAAATAAAATTTTGTTTTAATGTATGGAATCAGTAAAAAACTACTTAAATAGAGTGTAGCTAAATTTTTAGACCTGAATTTCAATTAGTACCAGAGTTGTAGCCAATCAAAAAATCGAATTTTTTGAAAAAATTGACTTTTTGGCCATGTTTATCACTTAATAACTCAAAATCTAACAACTTTTTCTTATATACATTAAATTTGAAAAAGTTTATTAATTTCAAGAAGAATCAGTTCACATATTTCATTTATTTTATTTTAAAACTTTGAATATAGTTATAATCAATAAAAACCTTTATAGTAAAAAAAGGGTTGTACGATCAAAAATATTTTATCCATCCAAAAATCTAATTCATCGATGATTAACTACCTTCAAAATAATGCAAAGTTTGAGTGCGGCAGAGCATTTCAGACAAAGTTATGGTGTTTTTAGTCAAATTTCATAAAAAAAGAGAGCGAATGCATTTTATGAAGAAAACAGACTAACCGTATACTTGCATTCAAACAATATGGCACTATTATTCCTCAATATTACTAAAATATAGTATTTATTGTTAGTTACTGATACTTTTATTTAGTTGTTATTTAAGTCTGATACTTTTAGTTATACCTGTTATATAATTGGATTTATTGGAATTATAAAAAGTTTCAGGTATTTATCCAACTATATAACAGGTATAACTGCTTATACTTACTGTTTTGTGTTTGTAAGCAACTTAGAGATTAAAATGTATCAGTGACTAACAATAAATAGTATATTTTAGTAATATTGAGGAATAATAGTGCCATATTGTTTGAATGCAAGTATACGGTTAGTCTGTTTTCTTCATAAAATGCATTCGCTCTCTTTTTTTATGAAATTTGACTAAAAACACCATAACTTTGTCTGAAATGCTCTGCCGCACTCAAACTTTACATTATTTTGAAGGTAATTAATCATCGATGAATTAGATTTTTGGATGGATAAAATATTTTTGATCGTACAACCCTTTTTTTTACTATAAAGGTTTTTATTGATTATAACTATATTCAAAGTTTTAAAATAAAATAAATGAAATATGTGAACTGATTCTTCTTGAAATTAATAAACTTTTTCAAATTTAATGTATATAAGAAAAAGTTGTTAGATTTTGAGTTATTAAGTGATAAACATGGCCAAAAAGTCAATTTTTTCAAAAAATTCGATTTTTTGATTGGCTACAACTCTGGTACTAATTGAAATTCAGGTCTAAAAATTTAGCTACACTCTATTCAAGTAGTTTTTTACTGATTCCATACATTAAAACAAAATTTTATTTTTTAACTGGATCACTTCACATGGATTCTCCCATATATATATATGCGTGTATATTCGGTGAGGAACGAAGGTCCGCCTTGAACGTGGGTAGCGGTGTCAGATTGCCGTATAATGTCCTGCTAGACCTGCGGGCGTCGACGTTAGATGTGTATGCTGTTGGAGCTCGACGATTTCCAGATGTCGAAGTCGTAGTTCCTCGACTATGGCTTGTAGATGTCAATGATACGTCTCGATTCCTCTTGTGATTTTTAATACGTATTACTTTAAAGTTCAAGTAGCAGAGCCACGCCCTCGGATAAAAATCAAAGAGTTGTCCAGCAGAGCTTCGCCTTGCGAAAGCTTTAGATGAAAATTTAGGAGTGCCTGTGTCTCTTCTGGGTCCTCTTTATATACCCTAAAATCCTATGCATCTGTCCTTGTCTTACGCTTCGCCTTGTCTTACACTTTGCCTTATATGGAGATTGTGTAAGTAGTTCTCGATTTTTCTGTGCTTGCACCCGATTGGACCGTTAGATGTGCGTAATTAAAAATTATCGAATCCGATGCATTTTCTGTATCGCTTCGTAGTTAATTCGGAGAATTTGCTGTCCACCTTTTATTACTGCGACGTTATCCAAAGAACGGCTTAATTTATTACTTCCTTCTAATGCTCGAATTTTCTAGTCGATGTTTCCCATTGCCGGTTCTTCTCCGAGCATTGATTTTATAGTGCAGTACAAAAAAAACTCTTGCGTAACCCTTCGTTTCGATCTCACTATCGGCGATCCCGCTTATATGCGTATTGGCTTTGAATAATATCTTCAACTCTACTTATCAGTCTCTGTTTCGTTTGAAACACTCGTAAAATAATCTGTTCCTTAGTTCTATTTTATATTACTGCATTTACTTAGAATCATTCTTGATCAACCTTATTTTGTTCGTCTTCTACGCCGTATTTTTATTCTAAACTACGCAGTACTTTTTACGAAAAATAATAATATAATTTTCGTCGGGACGCGACACGTGAATAGCATGCTAGCTACACTTTATCTATCGATTTCTAAGCATTAGGGCACTTATTTTAAAAAATAAAATAATAGCGATGTAATTATACGAAACGTTTATCATTATTTTTCAATGTTGAGGCCCATACAAAACTTTTTGTTTAGCCTCTTTTTAATCCGATAATTCGATGGTAATATACATGAATTGAACACTAGAGTTACCAGACTAGTCATTTCGACTAGTGCAATTTCAACATTTCTATCCGTAATGATGTTATGACTTTTATAGTTGTAAGTAGAGAATGCAATTTAGAAAATAAATTTTACTTTATGTATACTTACAACGAATATATTATAATTATTGACTTTTTTTAATTTTATGAGTTAAAAAGAGTAAAAATTGCTGTATTTAAATCGTATTTTGATTTTTTTTCGAATACATTGTTTTGAAAGATGTTTTCTCGGCAGATAGTTTTTCGAAAATTACTTTTTCGAGCGACAGTTTTCCCGAAGGATCACGTTCTTTAAAAAGCAATTTTTAGAAAAAATTTTTTTTAAACAACGGTTTTTACGATAAATGTAATAAGAATTAAAAAACAAAGAATTAAAAAAAAAGTTATTTTAGAAGATAATAAACAGTACTTTGAGATTATAAACCCCGCTTCGAGATTATAATGTTAAAGAACGATTAACGTCATAACGAACGTCTTTCCAATAAAGTTATAACGTTAATAATCCTTCTTTAATATTATAACGTTAAAATATGTTTTTTACCCATGAGGGATATCTGGGTGAATAATATACTCAAAATACAAAAAAATATACCCAAGAAAATACGTTTGTGTCAACAAAAGTGACCATTGCAGTTTATATATATATATTGTAACGGTATTTTAATTAATTAATATATATATATATATATCGTTATTTATTAAGATAATGAGTATAAGCATGTTAAAGACTATATCTCGTGAGGAGGTTGGAAAGAGGAATTCTGTGGCATGATTAATAACTAATAAAATACGACCGAATACGGATAACTAAATGAATGAATTTTATTTATTAATAATTAATACAAATTATGTAAATTTTAATTATATACATTCCTTGATAATTACGCGAACGTTTGCTAATTTCATCAACCGCGTGGTACACAAAATCCGTTCGACCGTTAATATGGCGTCGGTTTAGCCTCGCGTACCATGATAGATAACGCGTCAGCATCACCGTTGCGCCGATATTATTTAAATAAACAAATACTCAGGTCGTCACTACACGCACCCGGTCGCACTGCCTTTCGGCGTGCGGGATCAGGGCAATGCAGGAGAACTCACTGAATAAATTTAATAATAAAATATTAAAATAATAAAATTATGTTTACCGGAATCTTAACCATAATACTCGGCTTCCTCATATTGCTGATATATTACACACTAAATGATTACTTTGAAATCCGGATGGGAACAAGAAGGAGATCGCAGGATCTCGTCGGTTTTATTCCAACACCGACGCTTTTCCCACTCACGATCCCTCGATGGCTGGAGCTTGCTGATTGGGCATCCTCAGCATGCGCCAAAAAAACGCGATGTCACGACAACATGTCAGCCCGCGCGAAAATCAAAAACATATATTGAGTGAATGCAGGTGTTTATTGCAGACACCTCCTAACACCCAACCACCCAACATGTAGCCTCCACCTCCATAATCTCGATACACACTCAAGAATCCCCTACACAAGTGCTTTCTACTCGTGAAGGCACGAATCATATCTCAAGCGCAGCACGGGTTGCAATACCACTCATGGTTCGCATGCGCGAACCGTCCGAGCGTGCGCCGAGACTTTCAACTTCGCATTAAATACGCGAAAATACGAATTCTTTTAATTTACTCTATTATAGACAATTTATTATCATTAATATTCCTTATAATTACATTAATTCTACTCAATCGACTATTAATAATTCCAATAATTAATATACTCCAATTCAATTCTAATATTAATATTTAATTTGTCACGATTCGCTTACATCTAATAGTCTATAAATACATATTCTATCGTATATCCGTCTCTGTCGCTCATTCAAGGCTTAACGACAAAGACAGAAAATCACTCTCCCCCCAGGTGATAATTCGCCTCAACCTGGGTCATGTTCCTGGAGAAGTCGCACCTGCCACCATGTATACGGAAAAGGAAGCGTCGACTGCGCGTGGGGGAAAGCCGCGTATCGCATACGACAACATGGCCGACCTCGTCTCCGCGACTACACGTGTAGTCTGCTTCGCGAAAAGCCTCCGGCGTAACGACACCGTCGAGGCCTTCTCCGCGTACTTATTAATTAATAATTATTCTTGACATGCAATGTCACAATATATAACATACAGACCGACTCGGTGGCGGAGTGGCGAAAGCGCACCTCGGCCGGTCAGGAAAGTTAAGCAAAATCAAGCGCGGTTATTACTTGGATGGGTGACCGTTTTCGGACTTAGCTTAAATGATCGGTTAGGTGTTTTTTCACATTCCACAACGTGAGCGGGAGGTGTAAGACATTCGGTTTCGGTGTTAAAGTCTACGCAATGTGACCTTGTCACCCAAACAGAATTGTTCTCGAACGCACCGCCCTTCTCGGAGGAGGTTTTCCTAATGGGTGAAAATCATCTAACGTGCATATTTGTGTAATAGTGAAATGAATCGCCTTATATCACATATAAAATTACGAATAAATTATTCTAAGTACAATATATATAATTTAATGTAAGTTAGCCGTGAAACTTGATAAAAATTGATTTTATTGCCAAGTTTAAGTTACTACTATTTTGAAAAAAAGAGTCCTGCGAAAAAGTTTCCTTTCGTAAAATACTACAAAAAAACTTCCGTTAAAAAAGCGTTTTTGAAAAAAATCCATAAACTATTTAAATAGCTGGTATATCTAGTGTTAAAAGCGAAATGATGTGAAGCGAATGACTTACAAAATGGAATAATACATACTGTGATGTGGTATTCGCGCACCCGGTATAATTAACTATTTTTAATAATTAAAATTAACCGTTGGGCCGCGTTGCCCAATACCGCGCACACAATTATTTATTTTGTTACCGCGAACTGCGGGCTGTCGTCAGGAACACGAGTTCGCTGGGACGATCGGTGTGGAGGATTCGGGCAATCCTCCTTGCCTCGACACGATATAAAAATTATTAAGATGTCGGCGGGAGCGGGGAGAATAAAATAAACACAATTAATTAAAATGAAGATGAGTATAACATTTATTTAATTAATTAACAATTTGGCCATCCAGGCCGTGTGCCGCGACAAAGTTATTTTCGCGCGGGCGGAAGTATCGGAAGTCAACCGGATCGAGATCCTCGCCTGCGGTTGACTTTGCCCCGATCTCCGCTATTCGGGTACCGGCGTACCCGAATACACTCCCGATGTACACTCACACATACACTCGGGGTAAGGGGGGAACGCGCGGTAATATAAATCAACTTACCGGGATGCGCCCCGTGGATGGCCCAGCCGATCCTTGCCCCTTTGTCCTCCTGGGCAACGGAGGACCGACGTCGGGTGCGATGTTGAAAGGCGGCCCTGTGCCGCGGCGAGTGCCTCGCGAACCGCGTCCGCACTCACTTACGTACTTCCCGTCCTATTCACACACCAGGTCACTCGCAGAACACCTCGCGAGGACGATCCGGGTATCGACGGCCTTTTGTTAGCCGTAAAAACTATATCGCACCGGATAGATTTTTGTCCGTCTCGAGCGGCGGATCGGGACATACTAGTTAGGCAATTGCCTAATTTCGAAAAAGGGATGAGAGTGGGAAATACACACACACTCTCACGCTCTCATCCCTACGTACTATTGCGCGCGTAATTGTACACTTGATCTACGTAAACAAATGTCGTCGGTTTGCCTTGACATACCAAAGGCTCCGACGACTTACATTTAACAGGAGTTTAAATGCTGTGTTCGCCGCGAATAGTTGTATGACAATTTCCGTCACAATACATTAATTAGATTGTGAGAAATTTTCTAAACTAAGCAGTAAATAAAAGAAACAAAGTTCGTAATTATTTGTACACATATAATACATATATAATATTTATTTAATAAGCATGTCAATTATTTCCTAAAATAATCATATCTTGAAAAAAAATACGATACTAATAGCATTAAATGTGATTAAAAACTTACTGGAAATAAATTTTATCAAATACTTGACGAGTAAATCCAAAAACAGAATTTTTGACAGCTTTCTTGCAGCGCTGCAGCATATTTTCTTTTTTCTGTAAGGAACGACATCTTGATTCTTTTCAATTTTGAGAGAGGCTTTGTAGCCACGCTAAATGCACTGATATTTGTGATTGCAATAGTTTTATATATTAATAGTAGAATAATTAAATTATTTTATTTGCATTTTAGAATAACTTTTAATAAGTTTAATTCCATATCAAATGATTAAAAAATTTGTGAAAATTTAAAATTTGGGCGGAATTTGGAAAAGTGAAAATATTGAAATTAAAAAAAATATAATATTAGTTACTTAGATACGTAGGATGAAGTTACAGTATGTCAAATATAAATAAGAACTGTTTTTTCGGCAATATGAAGTACACTTAAAAAAAAAACTAGAACCGAATTTGCGCAAGAAGTAATGAAAGGGAAAGCAGTTCAAGGAGCATCTAGCCTTCAGTCGAGGAAAAATGGGGTGTCTGCGTCTGGTGTGCTCGGGGAGCTTTCGGTGGCAGTGGACCGTGCTGTTTCTCCGGAGGCTGGAATTCCAGAATATTCTAATAGTGAGTCAGATCGTGATAATTTATCTAATTACGAAGATTTCAATGACGCGAATAACTCTTACGAAGAGAATATATACGATCAGGTCCATGATAATAGAAATATGCAATTTCATAGCACGTTACGCGAGAATTCTGTAAATCGAAATTTTGAGCATGCAGATAACTTAAATGAATCAAACGATGATCCGATACTTCAAATTGCGAAAGTATTAGAGCAATCTTTGTTACAAGTAGTTAGTAAATAGGTTAGCTTCTACGAAAACGTTACCGAGTTTTGACGGAGATCCTCTCGATTGGTTCCGTTTTAAGCATGCGTTTGAGCTTTCAACGGAATTAGACGATTATAGTGACCGCGATAATGTTCTTCGATTAACTGATGCACTGAAAGGTGAAGCTCGCGATGCGACGAAAGTTTTATTTGCTTCGGATACTACCGAAATAATAAATACGCTTAAAATGCGATTCGTCAATCCGAAATTAATTTTAAATAATATATTAAAAGAAATTAAAGATCTTCCTAGTATAGAAACTAAGAAAATTAGTTTAATTGAATTTGCTATAAAATCATTAAATAAGTTAGGATATCTATATAGTCTGGAGCTTGATCAAACTTTATTAAAAAAGTTACCTCAGTCGATGATTGACAATAATTATATTAGATTTGTTGACTCAAAAAATTCGGAAAAACCGGATTTAGAAAAAATTTCTAATTTTTTATATAAAAAAGCGCAAATGTTAATAGCTTCGGAAATTATTGATTTACCGTCAACTGAAGTTACTATTAACAAATTCGATAAATATTCAAAAAATTCTCGCAATAAAGAAAGAGTTATTTTAACTACAAATGTAAAAAATGTAAGAAGTTTTTCAGAAAACCATTGTTTATATTGCGGTCAAAAAAGTCATAAACTTGAAGCATGTGATGGCTCAACGCTGGAGAGTCACTAGATTAAATCAACTTTGTTACAACTGTCTAAAACCGGGAAATGCACGTAGAAAATGTAATAAATCGAACTGTAATATTTGTGATAAATATCATCATATTTTACACTATACTAGTGAAGACGATACAAATACAGAAAAAGTAAGGTTAAATATGTCAGAGAATATAGTTAACCTAAAACCGAACGATTCACGTACGAATGTATTGCGTAATTCAGAAAATCAGAGTTGACTACTTAATGATAGTGTTTTTTCTTAAACTTCTTATTTCGTTTAGGTTATTTCATTAAGTTAAAATTTATTTATATAATTAATTTTAAACTACTTCAAATTATGTATTTTTTTTGAACTTTTATTTTATTTCAATGGGTATAATTTGTGTACAATATTATTTCTTGATTCTTTTACCTTGAGAATAGTTTGGAGGTACGACGACGAATGAAAGAAAAAGGCGCAAGAAGATCGTTGAAGAAGTCAGATTGTCTTTTTTTTTTATATAACAAAACGTTCTTCTTTTTTACTTTCCTCTCTCTCTCTCTCTCTCTGTAAGTAGGCATGGTTGATCGCTTGGTGGCTCCTGGCATAGTTTGTTTTTCTGCAGTAATCCTGCCTCCGGGCGTTGTTTTCAGGTCATCCTTGCTCGCTAAAATTTGCAAGACGTCTGGGTGAGTGTTATCTTCACCTTCAGGTTCGTCTTGCTCTCTAAGTAGAAGTTTGTTTCTTCGAGGGATTTTTGAGGTTAGTTGGAGTTTTCGAGCACATTGTCGAGTTATGTAAATATTCCCCGTCATGGCTCCGACCGGTGGCGACATCTCTGGGACGTCACGGCAGACTACAACCAAGCGGAGAAGAACAGTCGGTGAGGATGGTTTTGACGTTGACGACACGCTACCTACTCAAGATGCTTTCCTGTCAGCTGATGAACTGCGATCCATTATTCGCAATACTAGTAAGGATAGAGAGATCCTCCTTGGGTGGCTGACGGAGGAGAGAGGCAGGGAGAAGAAGGATATTCTGCGATCGGCAATAAACGGATTATGTGACGCTATTAATTTATTATCTACTACGTGCGCAGCACAAAGTGCTGTTAATACTACACATACAGCTTACGCGAGTACTCTTAGTAGCTTAACGTGTGTTATTAACAAGACCAATGAAATTTTTTCTAGTTCTTGTGATCGTCTCGAGAGGATATCTAGGACAGCCTGCACAGTAAGTTCCACCTCTGGTATTGCTGCTCAGCGAGCTTCCTTTGCGGATGTCGTCTCGGCTTCTGGATGCCCGGGGCCCTCGACGAGGGAGCAAGCTGTTGGAATTGAGTTGATGCGTCCCATTCGAAGAGAAGCTACGTGCAGCAGAGTGGTGATTGGGCCACGCAAGAATTTCAAGAGTAAATTTGAGTCCTCCAAGGTTACTAAGGACACAATTAAAAATTGCATCGACCCAGTCAAATGTAAATTTGGAATTAAGAGAATTTTCAATGGGTCAAACTGTGCTGTGATCATTGAGGGAGACAATATTGACCCAGCGAAGGTGAGAGAGATTTCTGCTCTGCATGAGGCAGGGCTTGAGGTCAAGACTGACTCTAGACTCAACCCAAGGCTGTTTATCAGAGGTATTCCGGTAGAATTGAAAAAGGAGGATATTCCGAGATGTATAGCTGAGCAGAATTTTGATAATGTACCAGAAGACGATTTTAAAGTGGTTTATTTATTTCCGGTGCGTCAAGGTAGTAACGTACTTGTCGCTCGTACCAAGGTCAATGTTGGTTGGAGTTCCTGTAGTCTCGAGGATCATGTATCGATTCTTCAATGTTATAATTGCAGCCGTTTTAATCATTTAGCAAAAGATTGTAAGGAGAAGGTTTGCTGTCATTTTTGTGCCGAAGAGCACAACTCGCTAGATTGTAGTAATAAGACTGTTCATAAATGTGTAAATTGTATGTCGACGAAACCCGATAATTGTAACCACGCTGCGAACGACCGTTTTAACTGCCCTGTCCTACGAAAGAAGATTGCATATAAGATGAATTTTATTAATTATGGTTAGTCAGCAACGTTCGAATAGTGCATGTAGTTCTGTTTTTAATTTGAGAATAGGGCACTGTAACGCGCAATCACTCTCGGCGCATATTACTGATATTAATGAGGTTATTCTAAAGCATGATTTACATGTCTTGGGTATCAGCGAATCTTGGTTGTCGCACTCATCGCTTAGGATATCATTTGAAATTCAAGGTTATACTCTTTTTCGGGTTGATCGCGTAGGTAAGATTGGTGGAGGTGTGGCCCTTTATGTTAAGGACTCTCTTGGTGCGCGATTCTGTACTTCATCAGCCCAGCCGCTATTGTACGTGAAGAGGCCGGAATTTATTCTTGTTGAAATAACTGTAACCTGTTTTAAGATTCTATGTATTGTTGTTTACAGTCCTCCAAAGGCCGGCTACTGGAGTGATGTTGAGGAGGCGATACTGAATCACGATGGTGGATACGACAATATTGTATTAATGGGGGACTTTAACATTGACTGGTCTCGCACTTCAACCCCGTGCACTATTCTGAGGGAGTCTTTAGATTCATGTAATCTCTATCCGATTCCATTCGAGGCTACGCATCATTGTGGAAGGGGAGATTCACATTCCACCATTGATTACATCTGTGTTGGTGATCTATCGACACTCAAGAATTTTAGTCAGCATAGGTATCCGGCTATCTCAGATCATGATGTGTTAGTCGCTGTTCTCGTCTATGAGGTTCCCGGCTCTGCTCGCGGTTATATAGTTAGAAGGTCTTTTAGAGAGTGGGATTCCACCGCGTTTGGGAGAGACCTAGATTCCACCGATTGGTCCCAGCTTTTTAATTGCAATAACATTGATAGGAAGGTACAGCTGCTCAATGGTCGTCTGCTCGAATTGCTCGATTTGTATGCTCCTGTGCGCAGATTCAAGGTGGGTAAGAGACATTGTCCATGGTATTCGCTGGATATTAGGAACCTTATCATTTGTCGTAATAAAGCCTGGAAAAGTTATAGACGGACTGGCAGAGATGCTGCACGTATAGAATATAGACGGTTGCGTAATAGAGTACAGACATTAATTAGAAATGCTCGTTTTGAATATTATAGATCTAGGTTTAATGATTGTCGCACGGGGTCGGACATGTGGAAGGTGGTAGATGAAATTGGTCTTAAATCTACTCGTTCGGGGTGCGTTAGTTTACCCGTCTCGGTAAACGATTTAAATGCACATTTTGTGGGTGTAGGTCAACCTAGAGCCCTTCATTTTCCATTTTCTTATGCTCAGTGTTCGCTGGATCGGAAGTTTTTCTTCAAACACGTAGATGCTAGTGATCTCCGTCGGGCTTTGCTGTTGTCCAAGTCGAATGCTTCTGGTATTGACGGTATCCCGCGAATCATCAAGGAGTCTATTCCATCTATTGTTCCGATTTTACTGCACATTTTTGATGAGTCGCTGCAGTCAGAAGTTTTCCCAAAATGCTGGAAAGTGGCTCTGGTCAGACCTCTTCCTAAGATGCCTCAGCCGACGGATGCGGGGGATTTTAGACCTATTAGTATTTTGTGTTCTATAGCTAAGTTGCTGGAATCTATTGCGCATGAATTTGTTATGGCTCACGTTATAGATCGTGGTTACATCTCTCGTTTCCAGTCTGGGTTTCGTAAACGCCACAGTGTGCATTCGGCTTTGATAAAGATGGTTGATGACATCAGAGAGGGTATTGATAATGGCTGTGTCACCCTTATGGTGACAATTGATTTCAAACCGGCCTTCGATTCGGTCAATATCGAACTGCTTTGCGAAAAGTTGCGTTTTTATGATCTCTCTGAGTCTGTAATTGGATGGTGTAGATCTTACCTTACGGATAGGTCGCAGTTTGTGATGTCGGGCAGGGATGAAAGGTCAGAGTCTCTTGCGAGACATAGAGGAGTCCCTCAGGGCTCTGTTTTAGGCCCTTTATTATTTCTTTTGTTTATTAATGACTTGCCTGACTGCCTGGCTGACTGTTTTTACCATTTATATGCTGATGATTTCGTTATCTATGTGCGGGGCAGGTTTAGGGACTTAACATCGATTGTTGACACAGTGAATGACAACTTGAGGCGCATCTTACGGTGGTCGCTTGACAATGATTTGTCTGTTAACACCAGGAAGACTAAGGCGTTGTGGCTAGGATCTAGGGGATTCATTAGTAGAATTAGGCTTGAAAATGTTCCTGATATTATTCTTGACGGTGCTGTTATTGAGACCTGCTCTTCCCTAAGGATTCTGGGTGTTACTTTGGACTCAACGTTGTCATGGCGTGAGCAGAGTGCTGCCACCGTAAAAAGATGTCATGGATCCTTGCTAAGGCTAAGAAGATGTGGAGAGGCGATTCCTTTTAGCGTTCGTCTGTCTCTCGTTAAGGCGTTGGTCTTTCCTTTTTTGGATTTCTGCCCTGGTTTATTTTTGGATTTGTCTGGCGAACTCATACTTAAGCTCTCCAGATGTAAAAATGCTGCATTAAGATTTGCTACGGGCCTTAAAAAATGGGAGCATATCACCCCAACATATGTAGCAAACAGGATTCTTTCCTTTTCTTTAAGGAGGGATTATCTGTGTCTATGTATGTTGGCGAGTATTTTGTCATCTGGCTTACCCGACTATCTTGCCGAATCTTTTGTTTTTCGAGGTCCTGCGGAAGTTGGTTCAAGACGAGGGTCAGAGTTCGACTTACTGGTTAGACGCACTTCCACCGAGTGCTTCAAGCACTCGTTTTCTATCGGAGTTACTGTGCTGTGGAATGCTCTTCCAGATGACCTGAAGTCCTTGTTCAACTCCCCGGTTTTTAAATTTAAGCTGTATGAGCTTTTACTCGAGAAAGTCGCCTGAGTTGATTGTGGTTGGATCGAGAATTACTTATTTTTGATAATTTCATACAGTTGGCAGCGTGGACGCGTTTGTTATTATATCTGTGATACACTAAGTTTGGTATTTATATTGATAATTTTCTTTTATTTTATTATTATTATTTATATTTATATTTATATTTACATATTTAAATAATAATATATTTTATTTTTATTATACATTTTTATACTTTTATATTTTATTACTTAAAATCTTAAAATTTTATGTAAATATTGTTGTTACGACGAAATTTCAATTTTTGTAAGTAATTTATGTATTACTGAGACACGGCTAGTCAGGACCTTGAGTCCTGTGTCGTTAATAAATGATCAATCAATCAATCAATCAATCTCTCTCTCTCCTTGGCCTGACCAGTCTGAATTCATGGATATGTCTCCGTATAATCATCAACCTAGTCCGCATTCACATCAAGTTGATTCATCTAATAATATTCATAGCACTATTTCATCTACATTATCATTTATATGTAACTCAATTTTAACCACTTTTGATCTGCTAGCGCCTGTAACATTTCACTCCATCAAAACAAGCCATAAACCTTGGATTTCTCGGGAAATCAGAGAAAGTATTAAAGTCAGAAATGCAGCTTTTAATAGATTTCGTGCTTCAGGATCTGTTGATGATTATACCGTATATAAGAGTCTTAGAAATCAGGTTTCGAATACTGTTAACACAAGTAAGTTCCACTTTCTGGCAAAGAAACTTAGTAGCACGAAAGACCCAAAGAAATCGTGGAAATGCCTAAAAAACATGGGCCTCAGTACTAAGACTAACCCATCACCACTTAAATTATTCACACCTCAACAGCTAAAGTGTCACTATGCTTCAGTTTCAAATCATATTCAACCACTTTCCGTACAATCATTTTCAACCATAATATGCAACTCTTGTCCCACATCAATTTCATCTCCTTCTTTTCATTTCTCTGCTATAACCGCGAAAGAAGTTCAACGTGCAATTCGGGGAGCATCCTCAAGGGCAGTGGGGATTGATGGCATATCCGTTGAAATGATTAAGTTATTAGAGCCTCAATTAACACTGCACCTTGTTGATCTCTTTAATAATATGCTCTCAGTTGGCTATTTTTCGAAGAGCTGGAAAAGGCTATCACTGTTCCCATTGGCGAAGTCAAGCAGGGTAGAATCGTGCTCAGATACAAGACCGAACGCGAAGCTTTGTGAACTCTCGAAAATCTTGGAGAGACTTATACATAATCAGTTGTCTGAATATCTTGTGAAAAATCATATTCTTGTTGACAGACAAGCAGGTTTTCGTAGAGTACACAGTACCCAGACAGCACTCCTGGGTGTCCTAGATGACGTTAGAAGAGCCATTGATGCTAGGAAGATCACGGTTCTCGTCCTGTTTGACTTCTCTAAGGCATTTGATACTGTGCCTCATGGTAAACTCATGCAAAAATTGTGTGAGATTGGTTGCTCCGACAACGCATTAAGTTGGTTTTATCGGTATCTTGTAGGTCGCATGCATGCAGTGGAGAGTGAGACGGGCGTGTTATCGGACTGGCTCGAGATAAATGCGGGGGTGCCTAAGGGCAGTGTTCTTGGCCCGATACTCTTTTCCATCTATATCAATGAGTTACCTAAAGTTCTTTCACACAGCGATTGTATGCTGTTTGCCGATGACGCCCAGGTCTACCATTCGTTTTTTCCGTCAAAATTAGAAGCAGGGGTACAACGTATCACACAAGATGCCAATGCGATAGCCCTATGGGCTCACACGAACGGATTAAAGCTGAATGTAAAAAAGACGAAGGTTATGATTCTGGGTAGTCAGGCTTTTTTATCGCGTATCGACTTGAACACTGCCCCGAAGGTAGGATTGGGAGCGGATCTCTTAAATTATGAATGTGAGGTTAAATCGCTTGGGGTCATGATCTCTCCCTCTCTCGATTGGTTAAAACAGGTGTTAACTATATTGTTTAAATGAATTTATCATTCGTCCAAGTAATCTTTAGTAAAAAAGTAACTTTATTGATCGTCACGAACACAAGATTAATAGAATTTTATGCCGACGTTTCGGACGTTTTACAAGCCCATGGTTTGCGGACATTGTATTAGAAGACTTAGAAAATTGTTGCTTAAAAGAATTAAAAAAGGATATTGTTTTGTACAAAAGATATGTAGACGACACACTATTAATTGTCAATCATGAGAAGATCGATTTGATACTAAACACTTTCAATAATTTTTGTGAACCTATTAAATTTACATTGAAAACTGAAATAAATAAAGAATTACCGTTTCTTGATTTAAAAATACATAGATCGGACGATGCTATTTGCAAGACAAATTGGTACCGTAAAAACACAGCCTCTGGACGTTATCTTAATTAGTTTTTACATCACCCACGTTCTCAAAAAATAGCAATGGTTTGTAACTTAGTTGATAAGGCTGTTTTGTTGTTGGATTCGATTTTTTATGATGACAATATAGAGTTAGTTAGAAATTTTTTACTTAATAACAATTATCCATTTGATTTCATTAATAAATTTATAAATAAACGATTATCACTTTTAGATAACGCCAGTAATAGCTCGATTAAAAATATTATTAAAAAAAGAAATTTAATTTTGAGACCAAAGGTTGTTTTGCCTTTTATTAAAGATTTAACTCCGAGCCTCAATGTATGCATAAAAAATTGTGGTTTTCTACCTATAAATCGCACGATTAATAAATTTAGTAATATCATAAAACTAGGCAAGGATAAAAATGAAAAACACGAGATGTGCAATATTGTTTATAAAATACCTTGCAAAGACTGCACAGCGCAATACATTGGCACGAGTAAACGTAAATTAAAATCTCGCATTAGAGAGCATAAAAATGATGTACGTAATGAGAGTGAAAGATCTGCATTAGCGGTTCATAAGAGAGATACAGGCCACAGCATTGATTTTAATAAGGTATCTATCATTGGTATCGAGAGTAATAAGAAAAAACGAATGTTTTCGGAGATGCTGAATATTTATACACATGATAACACGCTTAACCGTATAGAGGATGTACATTTTTTGAAGAATATGTATAAAGAAACGTTAAATATTGTAAAACTATATTGTAATTAATATTGTTTGTTTGTTAAAATTGGTTTTATACTCTTGTGTTGCGTTGTAGGCTTGAGAATTACTGCCTCTCGGTATTAGCGTACTATGTGTGGTGAGGAGGTTGGGCGACTCGTATAAAGTATCGGAGCTCTCCGGGGAATCCCGGCTATATTAAGACTGACGCGGCGTGCCATCTCTCCGCGGCGCATGTTCGCCTGATATGCGGGAGCACACGACTCGACTTAGCGTCGCAATACAGAATGTTCCCCTCTCTTTTTTGGATAGATTTAATTTCCCCCGGCGGAATTTGACCTGGCTGTGGAAAGGGTGACTCGCGACGCGGAGGCCGTTGCGAACTGGGCAAGAGCGAATTGGCATCGTGTCTGTAGCTCTCCTGATATTGATTCTAAGGTTAGTTTATTTACAAGTACAATTCTCAATATCTACGATAAGCACGCTCCCGTTAAGACGTTCCAAACCAGGTCAAAGAAAAGTCCATGGATTTCTCGCGAAGTAAGAGATCTCATCAATCAGCGTAATAAAACGTGGAGAACATATAAACGTTCTGGGCATCGAGATGAGTATTTAAGGTTTAAAAACCGAGTATTTAAGGTTTCGAAACCGAGTCCAAACTGTTGTCAGAAATGCTATGCATCAGTATTATAGGCAAAGATTAAGCGAATGCACAGGAACTACAGATATGTGGAAAATAATAGAACGAATGGGTTTGAAATCTGCTGGATCTGATGTAAAAAATATACCTGCTACGCCATTGCAACTTAATCGATATTTTGTTGGCACCGATGCTGTTCCTGAAATTAATTTTAAATTTTTATATGCACGTAGATCACCTGACCATTTATTCTACTTTGCGCATGTTAAGGACACAGATTTGATTTGCGTTTGTATCATTTGTATTTTATTTCTAGTGCCTACGGGGTCTCAACCTCCAGGCCAAATAAACATAATCAATCAATCAATCAATCTCTCTCTCTCTCTTTGTTAAATAATGTGCCAAATGTTTTCTTTTAAGCCAACGCCCACGGATCCACCTTTGCGTGAACCGTGTCGTGGTCCTTCTCAAAGGTTTAGATGCGACCCCAAAATATAAATATTTTGCGTACGCGGATTTCACATCAAGATCTCTTTGTCTGAGTATTAGAAATCATTTTGCATAAGCGTGCAGTTAATTAAATCAACTGACCTCCAATGATCCGCACGGTAAAAGGTCCTGAACAATTAGACATGCCCTATTAAAAATTGTTCCTCTTCTTGCAATGAGTACTAAAACCAATAAATTAATTTACGCTTTACTAGACGACGGATCCACAACTTCGTTAATAAAAACGGCAATTGTAAAATAAATAGGCGCAAAGAGAACTCGAATACAAGTAGCTTTAAAAGGCGTAGCTAGTGAATTTTGTTCTATTAAGTTTGTTCTATTAGTTGTTAAATTAAGGATAATAATGTCTGTTTTCGATCCTTTAGGGTTTTAACGCCGTGTATGGATCTAGCTAAAATTTTAATGCAACAGATATGGGCAAGTAAGATAGATTGGAACGAAAAGTTACTAGATGCCGAATTTTTACATTGGAAAGATTGGATTCGCGAATTAATTACAATGCAAAATTTCAAAATTCACCGGTGTTATCAATTAAAAAATTATCAGTTCAAAACCGTTGAATTACACATATTTTTCAATGCCAGTTCTAAAGTTTATGCCGCGGTAGCCTATTGGCGATTTTCAGAAAATGACGGTAATTTTCATGTTGCATTTAAAGCTTTAAAAAGTCGTGTTGCGCCTTTGAAATTCATTTCGATCCCTCGTTTAGAATTACAAGCGGCAGTGCTAGGAGTTAAGTTAGCTAAGACTTTTGTAGAACAACGTCGTTTCAAAGTAGTTCGAAAGGTAGTTTGGTCGGATTCTCAAGTTGTTCTGTATTGGATTAAAAAAGATCCGCGTGAATATAAAATATTCGTATCTAATCGTTTACACGAAATTAGAGAAAACTCGAATATCTCGACGTACGGCTACTGCATTACATTTGCACAGTAGATGGATAAAGGGCGTTTTTACTTAAACCTGATTCATTGTGGCCTATTGATAATTCACAATCAACTACTAAAGAATGTTCGGTAGAATTGCGTAAGCAAGAAAAAGAAATTAATTGCACGACAATTGATGATATTTTTGTCGATTTTACACGTTTTTCGTCTTGGTTACGTTTAATTTCTGCTGTTTCGCAAGTATTACGCGCTGTAGATATATGGAAAAAGCGAGTTCGTACACAATTAGATTAGTCAAATAATAAAATTAGTCAAAATATATCGTTTAAAGAGATAAGTAAATTAAAAAATTCCGAGTATTTATCCAAAAATAATAGACTTAAGCCATTAAATCCAGTTTTAGATAAACACGGAATTTTACGATCGGAAAGTAGATTAATTAATTTATCCGATAACCAACTGTCCGATAACCTATATTTCTTGATTCGCGTGAAACTTTAACAAGATTGTTAATAAAACATAGCCATGTAAAGTTTTTCACGGAAACCACGAAACGGTTATTAACGAACTTCGGCAAATTTATAATATTTCTGGTATACGTCGAGGTTTATGTTCTATTGTTGCCAAATGTATAAAATGCAAATTAATGCGCGCCCACCTAACCCTAAAATGGCATCTTTACCGCAGGCGAGATTAGCGTATCGTTGTCGTCCATTCATGCACTGCGGGCTTGATTATTTTGGCCCTATGCTCGTGAAAATCGGGAGAAGACGAGAAAAACGTTGGGGAGCTATATTTACATATTTAAGTACTCGGGCTGTACACATAAAGCTTTCCCACTCTCTTAATACAGATTCCGCTATCATGGCTCTTCGTCGTTTCGCAGCACGCAGAGGGACACTGTCGGTAATTTATTGCGATAACGGTACCAATTTTAAAGGCATGCAAAACGAATTGAATCGAAAAAATTAAAAGAATTCGATCATCAAAAATTAAATAATTTCGCTACTCAGAATAATATTCAATGGAGATTCAATCCTCCGACAGGTTGATACATGGGAGGCGCGTGAAAACCGTATTAAAGAAATAAGCTCCGAAGGAGGGAGTACTTTAAACTCTGTTAGTCGAAATCGTGCACTACGTTAATTCGCGTCCGCTTACACACATTTCGGTTGACCCTCGTGATCAGGAAGCCTTAACTCCTAACCATTTTTAATTAGGCTCTTCTTCCGGACAATTTCGAATGCAAAAATATGATTCGCAGTTAAACTGCACTAGAAAACAGTGGTGGGTGGCTCGAAGCTATGTCGATGTTTGCTGACGAAGATGGCTGAGAGAATACCTCCCCACTTTGATTGTTAGAAAAAAGTGGCATGACAGTGATAAACCTTTAAAAGAAGGAGATTTAGTCATAATTATTGACACTAATATTGAAAGAAATCAGTGGCGTAAAGGTATTATTACAAAAGTGCTTTCAGTTCCCGATGGTCAAGTGCGAGTAGCCGAAGTTCGCTCTTTAAGCGGTTTATTTTTGCGTCCGACAAGGAAACTAATTAGATTTGTTTAGGTACAAATTTATTTGTACCGTGGGGGGGGGGGGGGGGGGTATGTTACGGAACAAATATCGTATTTAAGCCATACAAAATTTAGCGTAAGTAGATTGAAAGAAAAACTACCGAGTAGGTTTAACGTGTCAGCGAAGCATGATACTGATACGTGGGCCGCATCACATCGGTCGTAGAGGATCGCGCGATGATGCTTTACTTTGTTTGTTAACAAATTCTACGGAGTGAGTGGTCTTTAATTCCGCTCACGAACGGTAGGCCAATAGAGGCGCTCGGTACGTTTTAAATGTTGTTGTTGTTGTATACTTTTAAATTATTGATTTTTATGTTTTGATTTTGTATTGCTTAGATACGAGCAGAGAAATTGTGATTTTGATTTTGTTTTATTCTCATTTCCGTCCGAACCTTTCTAGCTTGATGTTATATAGTTTAATCATTATTAAGATTTTCAAGAAATTTACATTTTTAAATCTTGAACTTGTTAATTCTTTCTGTGCATGTATATTCATTGAATAACATTGCCAGAAGTGAACTAAATGTATGATACTAATTTTCCTATACAAAATAAGATAATAACATGCGTCTTTCGAATAGAAAATGCAAAAGTATAACTTAAGAATTCAGAAATCTAGACTATATCATTGGCTACCCAACATTCATGCTCGTGAAATATAGATGTCACAACAAACATCGCAATAATTTGCGGAAGTAGGTGTGCCACAAGGTGACCTGATTGGATGATACGAACCGCCCACTAAATGATACGAACTGTACAATAAATGGGGAGCTCGTATCATGCATTTAGCAATTAGAAAATACATAACTACATTTGTTTCCCAAGAATTCAGAACAGTAGAGTCGATCTTCCCCCGCACATCTCTCGTGTTCTTGAAACTGTGACGGAAATCGTCACACAATCTATTCACGATGAATAGAATATTTAAATTCGCGAATTGTGCGTCGAAGCCTTTCGTATACGTAGGGATGAGAGCGCGAGAGAGTGTGTGTGTGTTCCCCACTCTCATCCCTTCTTCGAGAAATTAGGCGCTCGCCTAAGCAGTGTGTAATAATCCGTCGATCAAGACGGATTATTGGTTTTACCGTGATCACGTGCTGCTCGTGAGTGCCGAGAGCGCGTCCCACCCCTCTCCTGCATTAAGCTCTGTGAACGGCTGTTCCGGAGTAGGGCTAAGTGCGGAGACCCGGGTGGACATACACTTGTGTCCCGTAAGGTGTGTATGTGTGTGTTTAAGGACGGGGTCGTGCGCGAGTGAGACGCGGACCGCCAGGAGCTCACCACGACAAGGGCCGCCTTCACCGCCTCAACTAGAGGTCGTCTCCTTGTCCAGGAGGTCAACTACTCGCCGAGGATCGGCTGGGCCATCTCCGAGGAGCGTCACCGGTAAGTGGTCTATTTACTATCGTGACCCTCCCTCCCCTTGTGTGTGTGTGTACATCGGGAGTGTGTTCGGGTACGACGGTACTCGAACAGCGGTTCCTGGGAATGAAACCTGTCGCAGGCGAGGATCGCGATCCGACAGGTTTTCCGAGACTTCCGCCCGCGCGAAGCAACATTTGTCGCGGCACGAGGCCTGGATGGCCAATTGTTCATTAAATTAAAATAAATGTTTTATTCATTTTTATTTTAATTGATTTTGTATAATTATTGTTCTCCCCGATCCCGCCGACTATTCCTCTTAATTTTAACTTAATCGTGTCGAGGCAAGGAGGATCGCCCGAATCCTCCACACCGTTCGTCCCAGCGAACTCGTGTTCCTATCGACAGCCCGCAGTTCGCGATAACTAAAATAAATTTATTGTGTGCGCGGTATTGGGCAACGCGGCCCAACGGTTTATTAATTATAAAAATTAATTTATTTTCCTGGGTTCGCGAATACCACGTCACAAAACATAGATGTCAGAACAAACATCGCAATAACTCGTGGAGGTAGGTGGTTTGCCCGAATGTGAACTAAATGTACGATAAGAACTGTACAATAAATGGTTAGTTCGTCTCATGCATCTAGCAATTAGAAAATGCGAAACTACAATTGTTTAATAAGATTTCATAACAATAGAATCTATCTTCCTCCGCACATTACTCGTGTTCTTGAAATATAGATTTTAGAACAAACATTGTAATAATTCGTGGTGATAGGTTTGCCGAAATGTGATCTAAATGTATGATACTAATTATCCTGTACAAAATAAGATAATAGCATGCGTCTTCCGAATAGAAAATGCAAAAATGTAACTGTTTCTTAAGAATTCAGAAAGGAATATATATATGTGTGTGTGTGTGTGTGTGTGTGTGTGTGTGTGTGTGTGTGTGTGTGTGTGTGTGTGTGTGTGTATGTGTGTGTGTGTGTGTGTGTGTGTGTATGATTTTCCTGACATGGTAAGTTGGAGCGAAACCACTTTTTCACAATTTTAATAATTTCTTTATAATGCTGAATATTTGTAGTACGCTCAATAATCTTAGACAATTTTTTTTTCTTAACCTTCATGTAATTTACAGAGAAAAAAAAAGGTTTTTGGTGCTTTTTACATTGCATTAACCAATATTGTATTATAAAAGCTTAATAGTTAAGAAAAAATTAAAAATTTCAAAATTACCATTTTTTAATAGCTCTGAAACTGTATTAAGTTTTAGCCTCTAATACTTTAGGCCATAACCCTAAATATGTAGAAGAAGGTATTCTCAAACTTACAGAAAAAAATTTTATTGTCTCATTCGGACAGAAAATCGCCCATATGTATTTATTTTTTATTAGCCTTGACAAAGGACGAATCTAAAACGTCTGAAACGTTGGCATTTTAATAGAAATTATAACTTGATTCGCAATAATCATTAAAGGTTTCAAGTAATATTCTAAAACATATAATACTAATCTAGCCAAAATTTCAGCTTCAAAATATTAATTAGCAAAAATTCATGGGCCGTTTTTCATCAATTTACAAAATACAGCCAAAAATCAATATATTACTATATCAAAATGAAAATTATATTAAATAAAACCGTCATTTGTTATTTATCGATTGCATTTGAGTATTAATTAATATTGATTTTAATAATATTACATTTAATTAATAATTCAATAAAAATCCTTTACAAAAAAGTGTATAACAAAATTCAATACTGAACAATAAAATTTTATTTGAGTGAAAAAATAAAAAAATTACTATATAGCAGTAAAAATTATAGGGTTATAATTATTTTAGTAAAATGTAAATCCGCTTTGTAAATTTTACTATTACATAATATAAGTTTTACTATTAGTGTATTTTGTGCCCTTCGAGAGACAACGAATGTCAAATTTTAATTTTGAAATTGTAATTTAAGCTTAACCTTACTGATACATTAATAATAATATTTTTATCAAAAATTTACAATAATTAATAAATAAAAGAAGAAGGGAAAACGATAATTATTACTGTCCACCTTGACGTCGTTCTGGATAACCTTTTTAACCTCAAACTCGTCTAGCTGGCTCCTTATTTATTTTTGGGTTTTCCTCAGTTGGTGGATCCTAAACATCCTCATCGTTTTTAGTTTTTGAAGTTCTCTTCCTGCTAGGATTAGTTTCCATCTCCGCCGTTGATCCAGCATTATTTATTTTCGCTGGTTTTGCTTTCTCCTGAGTAGGCTGTTTTCCTTTTGGAGTTACTATTATAACCTCATTTGTTCCCTGCCTTCCTCTTTTACTCAATACAGAGAAGAAATTGTTCTCCAAAGAAAACCAGAATGCTATAGAAAATATAGCATAAATAGAATGCTATACAGAAAACCAGCAGATGCTATATAACCGTTATAATGAAAATTTAATAAATGAAAATTATTTGGGTAAAATTTTAAAAATTTGTAAATGAGTTACTTGAATATAAGGCTAGCCGCGCATCCCATACTTGCGTCGAGAGCGCGAACGCGCCCCTTGATTATGACAAGTAGTCAAACAGGTAATTCACACACAAGTCGGGTTTGATGTCCGAGCGAAACGAGCGGGTATGAAAAGATGAGGGCGTTAATGGTCTAAGTACACTCGATCAACATACTACTTTTTAAAACTCTTTACGATATTCTTATTTATAAACCCATGAATGCCCAAATTACATAAAATTTTACATTTACTTTGCGCTTAACACTTTTTAAGAAATCCGATTTAGCTATTTTCGGGATCTATCATTCTATACATTTTCGGGTCCGCTCTACACGATGTGATTGCTTAAAACATTGTAAAATAATTATTTATATTGTTTTTTTACAAATTAACATAAAAAATGCGATTTTTGAGCGATTTTTTTATATCTCAGATTTGGGTTGGAATTAATGTCTTTTTAATGCCAAAAAGTATGTTAACCGTGTAATTAGGCTGTGAAAAGTAATTTCCTAAATAAAGCACTAAATTTTTCGAAATTTAGTCCGCCATATTGGATCTGCATTTTGAATTTTGCAAATTCGAGCGCAAATTCATAATAAGCGACCCCGACAACCTTTAAATACCAATTTTATACCAAAATGGTCGATTTTTCAAAAATTTGTCCACTATATTGGATCCACCATTTTGAATTTTAATAATTTAATTACATATTCATAATCAGCGACCGCAATTATCCATATTAATGTAATTTTATGAACACTCGAACATCCTAAGACTAAAAAAAAAAAAAACCTTCATAATTCCTGTTTGAATGATAGTCTATTATTATAATTATTTTTCATAGCCTGCCATTACCACAAAAAAAATTTTTTAAAAAGATTACGGGCGTATTTTTAAATTTTAGGATTTAATTACACGGTTTACATACTTTTTGGCATCAAAAAGACATTAATTCCAACCCAAGTCTGAGTTTAAAAAAAAATTGCTCAAAAATCGCATTTTTTATGTTAATTTGTAAAAAACAATATAAATCATTATTTTACAGTGTTTTAAGCAACCTCATCGTGTAGAGCGGACCCGAAAACGTATAGAACGATAGATGCCGGAAATATCTAAATCTGATTTCTTAAAAAGTTATAAGTTCAAAGTAGATGTAAAATTTTATGTAATTTGGGCATTAATGGGTTAAAGGAATACGTAAATTATCTATTGCGCATAGGAAAATTTCACACATTAGTGCAAGAATGCGGTATTTTGCACACGCTATACACATATTAAAACTTGCATTTTTAACACTTCATGCGCGAAACACGGTTTTTAACTTGAACGAGAAGCATGTTTCGCTCACGTAGTATTAAAAAATAGTATACGATACACATATACGTACGTGACTTACACCTGTTTTGTGCACTTGTAACGTAATGTACTATTGGACACAGTGATACAAAATAGTACAAAACATTACCATACAAGTGCGCAAAACAGGTGACTCCCGCACGAGTCAGATTTCAAAAAGACAAGTTCGGGAGTCACTTATGTACACGTGTATTGTATACTTTTTTCCTAACAAATGTGCAATCGAGTTAGGAAATAATACTCTACCAGTGAGTAAAATAAGTCATTCCGAGCGAGGCGAGGGTGAAAAAATGACGAGTGGGGATGACATTTGCTGACTAGTTGTACGTACTTGTTTTCCTGACAAGGCGGGAGAAATTCGACATTAAAAAGAATGAAAATTCCTCTTTTTATGAAAAAAGGAAACAACGATAAAAAAAGAATGAAAAATAAGTAATTTCGTCCCTTCCCAAGAATATAAAGAAATATACTCTCATCAGTCTATCCGCAAGGTTATGCATACACAGTGATGCCAGATAGAGGTATTTTTTCTTTGGTGCACTCACATAATATTACCTCATTTACATTAGATAATAGAGGACAGCAAAATCCTAAATGGTAACCCTGTGCATACATACATTCGTATATACGCGAATCTTAGAAAAATTGTTAATTCCTATACGGTTACGTTCTGTGTGTGTGTATTTGCGATAAATACACTTGCCAAATCCTCGAAGTGGGTATACTTTACCATAATTTCCGGGAAAATCGATGCGTTCGTAACGTGTATATATCTGTGTCTCGCCGCCAGGGCGGTGATATCCTTGGGTGTCACCGACGGGTATTGGCGAACCCGGGGTACCTGAGCTGGGGGTGGATGAGCGCCGTCCTCCTTCATACCGTAGCCCTCTGGGGCGGCTCCAACAACCCCTACAAGGCGTGGTGGGGGTACGTTGTCGTCTCCGAAAGAACGGTGGCTTGCTTTAACTGGCTGGCCGCGAGGTAGGGTCCTCTATAAAATCCTGGTAATCCCAAGCTTGGTGCGCGGCGAGGGGATGAATGTCCCGAGCCTGTCGGGTCCCGAACGCACCACCCCATGCGAGCTGTGGCAGCCGACATGGTGTAATTGCCTTGCCGTGGTAGATCGTAGTCTACGATGGACACTTTATATCGAAGTTTGTTTATAGGTCCTCCCTGAACGATACGCGTGCTCTATTGGGGGGACTTAGGCCCACGTGGAGTGCCGTGTCTGCCGAGAGGGCCACCCCGCGGATGAATAATGAATAAAAATAAAAATAATAAAGAAAAAACCCTGAAAAATAAAAATAAAAATGAGGAATAGTTGAGAAAGAAGGAGTCGAGTAGTGAGACCTCGAGCAGCGAGAGCGACAGCTCGAGTGTGCGTGGTGATGAATGGCCTAAGGAGGAGAGAACAGATAAAAGAGTGAGTAACGAAAAGAGGGTCGACTTTATGAAGGAACGGAAGGAAATGGCTATAAAGAAAAACGAAGAGAAGAAGAAAGTAGAAGAGGAACTGCAGAGGAAGAAGAAAGTAGGATTGGCGAAGGGTAAGAAGAAAGAGGAAGTGGGTGCGGGTAAATTCATGCAAAAAGGGTAGACGCTGAACCAAATGTGTTTCTGGAGAGATCTCTGGTATCACGCATGACATGAGGCGTTTCTTGCTTAACGACGTTAATAAGGTAACAAAGGTTGTCGCATGCAGAGTCTTGGACCAGCCAGCTCGTTATGAGCAGCTGCTCAAGGAGGTGATGCTGGAAAATGCGAGATTGAAGGGAAGGATCGAGGGTTTGGAGGAGGTTACGGAGAGGTTAGAGAGGATAGAAAGAAAGCTGGACGAGAATGTCTATAGAGTAAAGGAAACAGATAGGGATGGTGCAGTTGGACCAGGGTCTGGAGTGGTAGCCTCGGCAGCTCCTAGAAGTTATGCCGTGGTAGTTCGAGGATCCGAAGAATCACTCCCAAATAAGGAGGTCAGGGACCGATTAGTAGAATCAGAGATTAGTAAAATGAGATTGCCGATCTAATGTTAAAAAGTCGAGACAGAAACGACAGCGATACCACCTAGCTGCTGCTGCTCGAAGCTTTCGCACGATTTGAAAATAGAAGAGGCGGGGTATACCAAGTGATTCCGATTGGTTCCTACTCCGGCGGGGAGTGTGAACTCGACTAGCGAAGCAGGGGGTAACGAGAACCAGACCAGTGTGACCATGGTTCAAATCACCTGACTCTTAAAAAATTTTTTCTTTCCTAGTTCTTAATAAAATCAAATAATTATAATTATAAAATTAAAAATTAAAAAAAAAATAAAACAGTAGACATTAAAATAAATACTTAAACGTAAGCTTCCTACCACGGGGCACAACTTAAATATAAGTTTCGACATTTGCAAACCGTATAGATACGGTAGCCGTGAGCGTTAAGGTCCGCGTATGCAATCGGTTACCCAAAGGGTCTCGGGTTCAAAACACATAACCTTAATTTTTTTTTTAAGTTATTTAATTTATTTAATTATTTGATACATGTTTATATTACATAATTTTAATAAATAATTGATAAATATCTATTTTAATAATTACTTATATAATAGATTTTATATAACTAAATATTGAAATATTTATAATAATAATATTAATATTAATAATAATATTGAAATAGTTATTATTATTATATGAATTTATATCATAAAAATAATAATAACAAATATAAAACAATTGTTAAACATATAAAAATTAAGGAATATATTATTTAATAAACATTATAATTTGCATATTAAAAATAATAAGCTTAATAATTAAGTTTAATAAAAGAGTAATTATAAGTTTGTTGTATAAATTTAAAAAAAAAGTTAATTAATTGATACTATGTGTCGTGGCGATTTGTATGCCAGTCACATGTGTGTATGTGTGTTCGTCGGGCCATATTCTCAGCGCTCGGTAAGCGCACGGGCAACCGCGAAACTACGCGATCGGCCGCGGCCGCAGCTCGAGTTTCGCCGCGTTTCGCCCGCTCTCTCTCGTTCTGGACGCTCGGCGAGCAACACGTCCGATGCCGCACGCGGTACGCGAGCGCGCGACTCCCGATGAGTGTGAGGCCCTAAGCATGGCTTCCTCGCGCGATACGAGTGTGCGTGTGCTAGTAGTTATTTGTCACTCGAATAGTGACTGGCGACCGTGATTTTAAGAACTGTATTTGTAATAAATCTCCAGCAACATTTTAAGAACCTGCCAGTATTTCTTTTATTATAAAACCTTCCGCCTTGATCCCCAGCGGATGCGTTACAACTATAATAAAATTATAAGTAACTTGAATAAATAACTTAAATGAACTACTTATTTATTGTAGTTTTACTGTATTTTTAAGTAATTAATTTTTCCAATTTATTCAACGTACATACAAACCATTTATTAAATTTATTTAATAAATTAATTATTTTTAATATGTGATTTATAATTTTTGTAAATTCATATATTCATTAGTTTTTATATGTTTAAAATTTGATTTATATTAATTATTATTATTTTTATAATATAAATTCATATAATAATAATAACTATTTCAATAATTCAAGAATGAATTTCTAAAACATTAATTTTAATAAAATAAACTGTATAATAATCTTTCAATTATATGATTATATTACCTTAACAATAAAAATATTAACGCGACAGTTTTCTACACTACCCTCGAGGTACTGCCGAAAGCGCGTTAGGTTTTTGTTTATTATATTTAAAATTAAATAAATCAATCATCATATGCAACTTAAAAAAATAATTTACGATCTGATAAATTTATACAATGTGGTTATATTTAATTGATTTCATTATTTTTAAATATAATTGTGGAATCTTCGCCAATAGCCCTATTTTAACCACTGGAGTCTCCACAATCCTCCACAACTCGAAGAATATAAAACAATTTATATTTACATCATATATACATAAAAAGTAAATAATCAACTGAAACTCAAAAATAATGTTATTTATACTATTAAATGTACTAAAATATTACAAAAAAAAGAATACTATTAAATTTTATTTAATATTGCAGTAAAATGCGTTATAATTAAAGTTAAGAAAAGTTTAAAATTAAAAGAGCGATATAAAATTATTTTTGACTAGCGTTGTTACAAAACAAATACAATATGAAGTACACTATTTACCTTAAAATTGGTAATGAAAAATTAAATTAAATTAAATTAAATAATCTTTGGATAATCAAAAAACAAAATAACATACATGTGCATTCATTAAAAATAATAATTAAATTTATAATCAAAAATTATAAAAAGTGACAACGTAGTTTACAAATTTTAAACATTCTTTAATTTTTGATTTTTTGTCGATAAATGCCTTTTCACAGATTTTCTGCTATTGTTTTTCTCTCGAGTTTTTGCATAAATTTTAACTAATAATAAAAATTTTAATGCATCTAATCTATGATTAAAACATTTATGGACGTCGAAAGTTGGATATCATTATATAATTCGATGAAAACTGTAACAGTCAAAGGAATACCGGTAAAAGAAGGTGGTTTTAAAACTTTCCCCTTAGATTTAATAGTCCATTGTTTCGACCAATGAACAAAATCAACTAGTAGCTTTTAAATTTCCGGATGCTTATTCGACAATGGCTTTTTCTGCTGGTTCTTATTGAACAAATAATAACAATTACATGCGTCAATAACGGTATCTAATTTTTCTACAAAACTGGCCGACATTTGCCACGTTTTTGTCTGTAAACCGTGGGGATCTTCGCCGGCGGTTTTTATCGAACTAGCCATTCGTCGACTAAATAGCTGAAAAGCTAATTTAACTTTCATGGCTTCAAAATTATTAGGATGAAAATGAGCCTCAGTTAAGTGTCCTAATAGATTTGATGTGCCATGTGATCGATCCAACTCCCACGTTTTTATTAAATCGTGAAAAGATATTATTATATCTTCATCAATGTAAATAAAATCGTGGAGCCTTAATTGAGCGATCAGTCGTTTAATAAGGTGAGGCCAATTGAAACATGCAAAAATTTTGATTTCATTAACGAAAAAATAAGAATTTAAAGAAGTTATTTGTAAATTACTAAACAATTTGCGATTAGCACTACCTTGGTCACATACAATTAAACGCAGATCTGCTCCAATACTACGCAGTGAAACTATAATTTCTTTTAAAATACTTGAAAGGTCATCTGCAGAAGCGCCATTTTCATTGAAACCAAACCATATTATTTGACGCCATGGATTTGAAGCATTAATACTATCTAACATAAAAAAAAGAGCATGCTTTGCAACACCATGGCTTCTACGGTTAGTACCTATATCGCAAAGACCTTCAATCAAATCTTGACTTTTTGAATATTGTTCAAAACATTTAATAGACATTTCGTCGAATTTTAACGCGCATACTCTTTCTATCGGAGGCAATAAATTTAAGTAAATTTGACTTTATCTAGAATTATTTTATTTACACCTGGAAAAACGCTATACTCGGAAACCCACGCTCTTACAGTAGACTCTGAAGGTAAAGTTAAACCAGCGTTACGCAAACGGGAATAAGCTGCTGCAGAGTAAAAATATATCTTCTTACACAAATCTTTTTCATCACTCGTGTAAGCCGATTTTCATTTATGCAGTTGCAGCTTAATCATCGTTTGCGAAACAGGAATAATATCTTTATCTTTTAACAAGTCATCAATATCGTTTATTTTATTCATTACTTGATTTTTGAGGCGCTTGTGCAGACGAAAATTTCTAGCCGTTTCATTTTTTAACAGCCGTTGTAACTCCTGTACCTTTGATTGTAAAGACAAGCACTTAGATCTATAATAATTTGCTTTAAAAACAATACATTTAAAGCGTTTTTTTGGAGGTACGGGATTTTTTTCTGATATTCAGATTCTTTTCTTGACATACTTGAAGGAATTTCAGAATTTAGATATGATGTTTTTACATCTTCTTCTCCGATATTAAAAAAAATCTCTTTACCAGAAGGGTACGTAGATTTTGGCAAACTATTTTGAATCTGATTATCAGTATTCAAGGCAATGTAATTAGATGTCTCTTCAGGTAAATTATTTACAATAACAGAATTATTTGAGACATGTAATTCAGTAATTACTTCGGTACTTAAATTTGATGCCTCTTCAACTGTAACATTCGCAGAAACAGATTGATTTGAGACAGCTAATGTATCGCCTTGAAATAGAGGTTGTGATAGTGTCTCATTGGCAGACTGAACATCTCGTTGGACATTTTGTACAGTCTGCCAATGTATAGGGCAACTATTCCTACGCAATCTTGTCTTTCTGCTGTCACTAAAATCGGCATCGGTAAAATGGGCAGCACAAAGCCCTGCAGTCCGCACACTGGTTGGTGCCAAATATCGAAGACGAGGATTACCTAATTAAATTATTTAGTATAAGGACATATCACACTGAGAAAATGGTTATTTAAAAATTTTTTAAAAACAAAAATATGAATTTTTGAAAAAATTCTGACCGTTAGGCGTTTAAACACGTTTTAAACAATAAAATATAAATTTTTCCAGATTTTTAAACCAATCATTTAATGCTGATGTTTGAATTAAACATTTCTGCCTTTTTGGACTAATAATTGTTATTAAAAAAGTTATTTTTTTCTTCAAATATGAAACCGCAGGACTTCCCTTATATTTTAAGCTATCCGTACGAATTATTTCCGATTTTTAATTCAATACTTTTATACAATTTTTGGGTTAAAACGTGTAAATTCCTGTAATTTGGCCTATTTAATCCTTTCATTACATGTAAAATATATACTTAATAAGGTAGTATTTTCTAGTTAAATACTGCTTTATAAACAACGAAACTTGAAAACATAATTCATATTTTATTTTCAATTAGAAGATTATGGTGTTTTTGATAAAATAAACAGAAAAATTTTGCAAAATTTAAGATAGAGCGATGAAAATGCATTTAAAACCTCTAAAAAGCCTATAAAAAGTGCAATACTCTATACACGTTACATTTTCAATATATACATATAGTTATTAATTATTACATAAGTGCGCGCACGGAATCATTCAATTTGGCACGAGATTAATCGCTACATGAAAAGTACTATGACTTACGAACACAAAACTAAGCTGAAATCGGTTAATTTGCCTAAAATTTATGAGAAAAATAAGAAATTAAGGGGGTACTACAGCTAAAATTGAAAAATAGCTTAAAAAAAGCCAAAAAACTGTGTTTGTGCAACGTCAATTAACTGTATTTTTGCGCAAAAAATTTTTCGGAGGCTCAATTTTCGGGAAAAGACTTATTTTTTGTATTTTTAAAATATACTTCAATTACAGAAAAATCAAAAGACCGATCGCGCACTTTTTTAAAAAAGTAATATATATATATATATGTGTGTGTGTGTGTGTGTGTGTGTGTGTGTGAGTGTGTGTGTGTGTGTGTGTGTGTGTAAGTGTGTCAAAACAATACTTTAGTATCAAAACTTTTCTACTATTAACAATTTTTCAACCATAAATATCGACCTTTTTTTGAACTGCGAATTAAAAAAATTTAACTTTTTTTGCAATAACCCAATCAAAAATAAATAAATTTATACTTTGCAAATTTCTATTTCACAAACATGGCTATTTTAACGATAACATTAAACAATTAAAAACACGGTGTACTGATTGCAGAGAAAATGACTAAAACATTAAATAGTATGTACAAAAAAACCTGGCACCTGAATTTTCAATCCAAGTTTTCTGTCGGCTACCGTCTCCTGGAAATCTAAAAAGATGCTGCCCTTTGTGTTTACCATTGTTGCACAGAAAATATTGACACCTATCGTAGACCTTGTTATTTTTCATTATTACCCTCTATCTGTAACAAACTCAAATTAAAAACGCAGCAAAATAATCAATTTCCGTGATTCACAATAAAACAGTAAAGTAGCTGTCTATGTGTAATAAAGTACAATTAAACCCAAACAACTTAAATAAACAAATCTCACTCACAACCAAAAAAGTGTATATTAACCTTTAAAAAACTATACTTCCCTGGTTACAGATTCCTCAATTAAAAGTTATTTCTCCTCTTCAAGCGATGTTGTTGAACGTTAAATTAACACTATTACTTTAACTTTTCTTAAATTAATATTATGCTACTTTATGTATTTAATTAAACTGTAAACATTTTTTATATCTCCGATAAAATAAAAACTTATAGGCGCGAATAGACTGCTAACATATGATGTAAATAAATCATACGTTAAACAAAACACTGCGTAACTTTAAAGGCGCGTAACAATCAATTAATTCAAAATTTGTTTGACGTTCGTTTTTGTATTAATTTTAATATAAACATGTAATTAATGTTTACATCAATATTGACGTCACTGAATAAATTTAACGGTGCATAAAATGTAAAAGAATATTTAATGATTGTTTATAATTAATTTGTTTAATCGTTTAGAAATAAAAGTTGTATACATTTAAGTGTTATATATTTTTATTTCAATTAATTATTTTGAATGTACAAAAGTTTAAAAACTTTATAAGAAACAAAAAATGTACTATTTTCATTATACTAAATGTATTAAATATTTTAATAAATACCTTCATTTTTCAAAGGTATTTAAATATTTCATTAATTTTTTGTCTTGTTTTTAAAATATGAAAAAAAATTACAATTTTATTGCTAATATTTAATTTATAATTATAACAATAATAATAAATAATAATTATAAAATAAAAAAAATGTAATGCATGGGATTCGAACCCACGACCGCTTGGAATCATGCATTTAATTTAATCCACTTGACCAACGAACTCATGGCTGAAAAAAAAGGGCTGAAAAAAAAATAATTCCAAGGATATAATGCGCGCATCAACAATATGTTTGCTCTCTCTCTCTCTCTCTCTCTCTCTCTCTCTCTCTCTTCTCTTTTTTCGTTGTTCGCACCACCCTACTCCAGCTACTTTCCCTCCCCCATTGCTCTCAAATTGTGCGAAAGCTTCATATGCGAACCGAGAGTGTCGCCACTTTCTTAGGCAAAACGAGCAGCGCACTCCTGCCATGCTCATCGGCAATCTCATTCTACTAATCTCTGGTAGAATCCATCTGCCCTGAACTAGATGTTAGGGTGAAACAAATGAAGTTTACGAAGGGGGGGGGTGTGGTAATTGAGATGGCATCGGAGAGGGATCGAGAGATGCTAAAGGGATGTGATAGGTTTGCCGATGCGGGTCTGACGGTGACTTAGTTCAAACAAATGTTGCCGAGGATTATCATTTATGATATTCCGCGGGGTGTGCCCGATGAGTCCCTCTTAGGCGACATGTATGAGAAGAATTTGAATGACCTGCTTGACAAACAAGAATACGAATCGAGCGTAAAGATAGTTCGGAGGATTGTAGCGAAGGAGAACGGCCGTCACCACGTGATGGTTCAATTGCCACCACGTTCTCGCGACAAGTTAATATCAGTTGGGCGTGTATACGTGAAATGGATGAGTTTCCGAGTGGCAAGGGGAGAACTTGTCCCTCGCTGCTATTGGATTCCGGGACCGTGTTGTTTGTGTTGAGCTGGCGTCCGTCAGCAGCCGTAGGAAGAGTGCGTCAACGAGCATTCGCGCTAGGGCAGGACTTTCTAACCGGGTTATCCGCAATTAGAGACCGATCGTGAACCGTGAATTACGCGAACGACGCGCCCGTAATCGAAATACCGAGCGTACTCAGCTCTGCCGTTTGGAAAATTATTTAAACTCCACAAAAACCGTTGTTTATCTTTTTTCTTTATAAGCAAACCTTCCCTCTACCATACTCCTTCCGCGCTTCTTAACATCTCCCAGATCTACGTCACAATAGTAGGAAAAAAGATGAAAATTTTTCAAAATTTCTGCTTTTTATTAAGTGACGTTACATCTTGCCATTTTCATCTTTTTCCTATCATTGGCTTCCTTCAGATTTACATAAACGTTAAACTTTAATAAAAATATGGAAATCGTCAACATTCGAAGTGCAAATTAAAAATATCAGTTAATATTATTTACTCTTTTTCTCTCTTTATCTCTTTCTATCCCTCCTTCTTCTGTCATTTTTTTAAATCGATATCATGTCGCGTTTTCATTTTTTTAAAAAAAGGATAAAAAGCGAGAAAAGCAGCGTATTCGGGCAGAAGCTCGCTAGTCTTAAGAGCAAATACATTGATATATTGTTCAATTAAATTTCTTGTTTTCATTAGAAACCTATTGGCATTATTCATTTATTACAAAGGTGGTTAAAAAAAATTAAAATATTATTTTTCTTTTATTCTTTTTAATATAATACCAAATGTAATATTAGAATAACTTTTATAATTAATTTTCAATTGTTTATTATTGCAAATGTATAATATTATTTATATTTTTTGGTTACAATTAATAAAATTTTTTTTTTGAAGATTTTTGAAAATAAAACAAAATTAATAAAATGTGAAAATAGATCTTTTAGCCACAATTTTAGTCTGACAAAAAATTTTATAAATTCAATTATTATGTATAAATATCATTTGTTTGAACGAATAATTGAATACATACGATGTATTAGCTGATTTTGGTAATTTTGCATGAAATTTTTAATTATTCGTTTCCTTTCCATGAAATATCATGAAAAAACATGAAATATATGTAAAATGGTCAAAGAATAATTTAATATTCTAAGTTTAGTTGTTCAAAATATTATTCTGGTATAAAAATCACACGTTTATTACAAGATTGATTTTGTTTCCTACAGGAAAAGTGTGGAAATATTGTAAGTAATGCTATATGTGTTATTATGTATTAAAACTAAAAATTAAAATTCTTTACTCTTGTAAAAGTATTGTCATGTCGATTATTTTTAATTTTTTTTTATTTGGTTCAGTATTATGTAGAAATATGTTCAGTATCTTTAAACTCTTGAGTATTTGACTAAGATTAAATATGTATATACAATGTTGCAAATATAATACATTTATTTTTATATTATTGATTAAAAAAAATTGTTTATAACTGAATACTAGGTTAATTAATTACATATTATATTATATTCAACATTGTTATTCAATTACATTTTAAAATTATACAGTTAAAAAAAATATAAAAAATAAATATAAAATTAGTATAACTTCCAATTGTTGCTAGTTTAAAATCAAATACTGTACAACTTTGATTCAACAACGTAGTTATAAGTAAATCTTAATGTAATAATTATTTATGCACTTAAGAAGTAAAATAGGCATTTATTCCCGGCATTTATTCAACGCTGCAAGTAATTTATCCGAGGGAAAAATCGCCTTTACTCCCCATGTGCATATAATTTTTCACCCTAATCATTTGAATAATCACATTTTGTAATAACAATTTATTTTTTTTATTCTAAATTTTTTCAATGTTGTAAAATATTTTGATATATTTAATTTAATGAAATAAATTTAATTTTATATTTGTAGAAAAACTTTAAACTAACTGTTAAAAACAAAAAAGTAAGTCTACGATGAAAAAAATGAGTCATCGATGAATAAAATGGGTGTACGGGGAATAAAATTAGTCTACGGGAAGTAAAGTAATTCTACGGGAAATAAAGTGAACGAAGAAAATGCAATAAAATGCAATTTTACTACACTCGTAGAAGTGAAGAAAGTAGACTTTATAGATGATCAGGGTGAAAAATACTTTCTTTTCTAACGTATTTGTACATTTTCCAGAAAAATGTTTAAATTTTAGATAGTTATATTTTATAAATTAGTCAAAATAAACAAATACGTAACTTATGTTCAAAAATTTTTTCAAAAAAGTCATTAGTTTTGAAGATATTACGAAAAAAAGTGTAATAAATAAAATTGTTATTAGAAAGGATATATTAATCGTTATTTCCGAGCTAATTTGTGTTATGTAGGCGATAAAAGAAAAATTATTTGTAAGATCCTTTTTTATTGGAATTGTTATGTACATCCTCAGAAAGAATTTTCGGTTGATTCTTCTCGGTAAACCTTCACCCAGCAAGTAGACGTTATTGTAAGTTTTATGTGAGAGGGGGAGCTGTGATCTCCAGAATCATAGTTGTATACAGTGATTTACACATCACCTTGGAGGTACTGTTATAGCGCGTTGGGTTTTATACCAAAAGTTTAGTTTATTTTTAATCATGATTATAATTTATAAATAAAAAACTTTTACCACAATTTACGTCGGGTCGGGTATGAGTCGGTCGGGCTTCGGGTATTACCGTGACCCGAAATTTTTCGGTCTACCCAAATGATTCGGGCTATCCGAATGTTATGGACTACCCGAATGTAACGAACTACTCGAATTTTTCGGACTACCCAATGTTTCAATTCTAATTAGTTATTAATTAATATTTCTTTCACTTTTAATGTGAAGAATTACAAGGGAAATATAATAATAGGAAAATAAAATAAATAAATTAATAAATAAACCCTGGCAGAAATTTATCTAGTTTTATCGAGGCCTCGTAAAATTCGGAATACCCGAAATACTCGGGTTACCCGAAAAATTCGGACTACCCCAAATACTCGGGTTACTCGAAAAATTTGGACTACCCGAAATTGTCAGGTAACCCGCAAATTACGGGTTACCCGCTAAATAATTCCAGCCTGTTCTCAAATTTTGTGCGATTTAAAATTTCCATTTTAAATGGCGGCGGCGAAATATTTATATAATATAGATATATATATATATATATATAGGTAATTAATAATTAAAAGTTAATTATAATTTAATCAATACTTAATAATTAAAAACAATTATTAATTAATCAATAATTAATAATTACAAATAATTATTAATTATTAATTATTAATTATATATTTCGGTAATTAATAATTAATTTTTAATTATCAATTATATTATTTACTCACGCCAATTTGCGACTTACCTATAGTTTTAAAACGCTTAAAATACTGATAGCTATAATATCGAATTTAGGCCGCCGTGCTATAGAATTTTATGACTCTTGTGTCGCTTGAACGCTAAATACGCGCCCTGTAAAAAAGGGTAACTCGACTCACTTGTGGCAAAATATACTATGAAGCTTGGAATAATATTTTATTTACATTTCAATGTATTTATTTGTAGATTTTTTTAACTTTCTTTTGAGTGACTTTACGGTGCTTTTTAATCAAACTTATAATTTAATATTTACAATAAGTTAACTATTTACTTTACCTGATGTGCAATTTGAAATCATTAATTATGTAATATTTAATCAACTTTCCATTTCGAAATAACCTTATTCTTTATCTGCACTATTTACTGTTAAGGATTAAATAATTGAAAATATAATTATTTTATAATCGGTCAATTATCATTTTTTTACAGAATAAGAAGAGTAAAGAAAAGTAAAAACTAAAAAATTGTCGTTTGGGTCAACTTGTATTATCAAAAATTGCCTTGAGAAACAATAAACATTAATATTTTATCAAAAAATATAATCTTTTTCCAGTAAAACACTTTGATTTTTCTAATGTAATTGCTTATACTCAATAGAACATTTGATTATAATAAAAAACTGCTGCCAATTAATGAGCTTCCTCAAATTAACATGTCGATTCAATATGTGATATATTACATTTCGAATGCGAAATTTCGAAAAATATTATTCTTTTTTGATTGATACTTATATAGCTAGTTATAGCTATCTAAAAAAATTAATGTCTTTGTGTAATAAAAAAGTACATATCTATATGATAAATGTAATAAAAAATTATTAAAATAGAAAAATACAGTTCATTTAATATTATTCATAATCTTATGTTTTAAATATTCCAAGAATTTTTCTTCATTATAAAAAACTTATTGTGTACAATGAAATTGAATTTTTCATCAACTGGCGTTGAAAATTTTAGATGGCATCAATTAAAAATATAACAAACTAGAAGCCATCTTGCGCACAAGTGCGGACCTTGCATTTATGTTAAGTTTCTTTATATAGATTATAATTTTTTCTCAAAAACTAATCGATATAAGATTCTGAAATTTGTACAGCATAATGTTATTGTTATGTTCTATTTCCACGATTTTTTCAATATATTTGGTCAATGATTTTTAAAGATATGAGCAATCAAACATTTTGCATAAAATTATATAATGCTTAGGTAATAATAGCTATTTTGAGCTGAAAAACAATAGGAATCGAACCTACCAGAAAGAATATTCTTTCCCAAAATTTCAAGTGAATTGAATGCCTTTTATTCCTGAAAACGTTCGACGTAGAGACCACAATATTATCACTTTTTAATTTTTTTAATCAAAACTGATTAATATAATTACTTCTTTCACAATCAATTTTTTTATAACACTGGGGTAGTTTCAAGCGCGATGCGCACCCTATTTCTTTTCTTTTTTTATATTTCGTGAAATTTTACCGCTTTTTCAAAATGAATATTAATAGGTTAAACTTGTAAATGCTCACGTAGTCACAGAGCATGTCTTTGAATTTTGACTCCTGTCTGTTCTCTCGTTCTCTCTCTCTCTCTCTCTCTCTCTCTCTCTCTCTCTCTCTCTCTCTCTCTCTCTCTCTCTACAAGCTAAACACTCACTATGCATCCATCTCTCATTCATCTACCCGCTTTGATCTTGCTCATTTTCAGTCGCTTATCTCATCCTCTAATGTCCTGCCTTCCTCTTACCCTTCCACTTCCTTTCATTTTGTTCCTATCACTCCTTTCAAGATCCTGTCAATCATCTCCAGAGCTTCATCTAAAGCCATAGGCTCTGATGGAGTCTCAGTCTCTATGCTGAAATGCTTAGCACCTCAAATTGCACCCCACCTTGCCGAGTTGTTTAACTCCTCTCTATCAACCGGATCCTTTCCAGAGCCTTGGAAGAAATCTCTCCTTTTTCCATTGGCTAAGTCGAGCAGGATGATCTCGCCGTCTGATACTAGGCCCATCGCTAAGCTCTGTGAAATCTCCAAGATTCTTGAGAAAATTGTACACGAGCAACTAGTGGAATACTTAAATAATAATGATTTGCTCATGGAGAGACAAGCGGGCTTTCGGCGGGGGCACAGTACCCAGACGGCCCTAATTGGCGTACTCGATGATATTAGGAGAGCGATTGATAAGCGATTGATCACCATCCTCATCCTGTTCAACTTCTCTAAAGCGTTTGACTCGGTTCCACACGATATCTTATTGCGCAAGCTGCGATCTCTGGGCTGTTCGGACACGGTCATGTCCTGGTTTTTCCACTACCTCGTGGGTCGTTCCCAGGCGGTGGTGGACGAACTAGGCTCTAGTTCGGCCTGGCTTGACACATCTAGGGGGGTACCTCAGGGAAGTGTCCTTGGCCCACTTCTTTTCTCCATTTTTATAAATGACCTTCCGAGGGTTTTAAAGCACTCAAATCACATGATTTTCGCGGATGACACCCAAATCTATCACTATTTCCCTCCTGCTGATCTCGCCCTGGGTGTCCAGAGAATCTCAGAAGACGCAAATGCGGTTGAAAACTGGGCGAGATCTAACGGATTAAGTCTGAATGTAAGCAAAACGAAAGTGTTGATAATGGGTAGTCAGGCTTTTATCTCGCGCATCGATTTGGATTCGGCCCCTAAAATCAAAATCGGTGACAATTCCCTCGAGTATGCTTTAGAGGTCAAATCACTGGGCGTTTGGATTACCCCCACCCTGGATTGGTCTCGCCAGGTTGCGTCGATTTCGCAGCGAGTTCATGGAGTCTTGCACTCTCTGAGATTCTTCAAACGTGCTCTCTCGCGACAAAATAGGAAACATCTGGTTGAGTCGCTTGTTTTCCCACACTTTGACTACGCTTGTGCGGTCTTTCACGATCTTGACGCCACTAAAAACCTAAAACTCCAACGTTTATTGAACGCTTGCGTTCGCTTTGTGTGGGGAAACATACACTGGAGAGAGCACGTAACGCCCTACCGCCTCAAACTTGGTTGGTTATCGGTCGAGCTCAGGAGATCCCTCTTCATCGGCTGTAGTGCCTACAATATCATCTCCCATAGTTCCCCATCTTATATTGCTAGTCACTTTACCCTTCGCGATTCTTCCTTTTCCTCCCGAACTTCCTCTCGTCACCCACCCCTTTCCCTATTTTACCTTCCTCCTAGAACCGAAGCCTTCAATAACTCTTATGTAATTACAGCCTCTCGCCTTATTAACAGTCTTCCCTTTACTAACTTCGATCCACTCCTCTTCCCTTCCTTTAAATCCTCACTGGCATTACATCTCTCTGAGCTGGATCGTCGGGCTTGGGAATCGAGAGTGGTTGATGAGGGTTTAGAGTGCCCTCCCTTGCCAGATCTTTAGGCATTATTGGATCACTTATTTATATTTTTATTTTAAACCATTATCTAGTCACGATCCACTGTACTGCGGCTTTTATGTATTTATTTATTCTTGTTTTATTGTTTAACTATTTGTTTTTACCTCTGCGTGTGCGGTTTTTATACATTTTATACATTATAATTATTTATTTATTTATTTATTTTTACTCTTCGTTTTATCCTTCGACGACATATTTATTTTATTTATATTATATTATATTTTATTTGTATTATAATCGACGTTTACATCTTATTTTTAACACTTTATTTTTATCATGTTATTTATTAATCTTTTTACATCTTTTACTTTGTTACAACATATACTTTGTTTTATTTTATATTTTGTTTGCCAGTTTTATTTTATTTTTGTTATATAGTTAGTTCGGTATTTTATTTTATTGTTATTTTATTTTACTTATTGTTTTATACTAATGTGTTATATTTTTTATTTTTATTCCGATTTCTATACTACGATTTTATTGTTCTACTATTTATTGCGAAATTTACTTATGTAACTTTTGTCTATACGGGGGTTTCCCCTAAAAATACCGAATAAATGTATCAATCAATCAATCTCTCTCTCTCTCTCTCTCTCTCTCTCTCTCTCTCTCTAGGTAACTCTTTCTCGCCAAGTCTCCCCCTCTCTAGTCCCAAAATCTAATGTGCCTAACAACCGCAAATCGATAACATTTACAACCAATCAAAACGATCTTTTTCTTTCTCGATCTTTCCTTAATTCATTTTCTAATACCTCTGGCAACATTTAAGACTTAGCGATATGCAAGTAAGTTGCTAACAGAAGAGGGTTTTCTGCAATATTTGAAAAAATATTGAAGCAACACAAATTAGTTCTGAAATACCGATTAAAACTTATATAATACTTTGTAATAAATACATGCACGGGCGATTTAGAGTCAAAATTCAAAACGATCTTATTTTGGCTTCACTTTCAGCAGAGATTAGTATAGAAATTGCCGATCCAATGTTAAGAATCCGAGACAAAACCGACAGTGACGCCCCGGCGCGGTCGACGATACAACTATTCGCACAATTTGAGAAATAAAAGGAGGGGGTAAAATAGGAAAGTGCGAATAAGGCGGTGGGGGTAAAGCAAACAATTCGCAAGTTTTCGACGGCGCCGATTCTTAATATGATGAAAATTTGTTATTAATTTATTTTCTGTTTTTAAAAAATAATGTATTAAATATTAATTTAAGAAGATTATGACAAATTATAACAAATATATAAGCTATGCCTAAACTCTCTCGGGGGCACAACTTAAATACAAGTTCTAATCTAACAGCATCAATATGTTATTACGATAGCCGTGAGCGTTAAGGCGTACGTTAATAGTAGGTACGTGAGTTCAAATCTTGGAGTCACTTCTTTTTTTATATTTATTTAAACAAGTTAATTAAATAATGATTATTTTTTAAATTTTTATATTTATAATAGTATATTACATACCATGGCCAGTAAAATAAGAAATGTCTCAGATCACATGTAATTGTCGGCCGAGGCGAAGCCGAGGTGGACGATCATGTGATCTGAGGCTTTCTTTTTTACTGGTCAAGGTGTGTATACTATTTTTCTGCTCGACGTTGCCGGAAAACGGCAACTTCAATTCGCGCAGCGGCCGGAAAGTTGCCGCTTTCCGGCCGGAGGGCAGAAATAGTATATTACATACCATGGCCAGTAAAATAAGAAATGTCTCAGATCACATGTAATTGTCGGCCGAGGCGAAGCCGAGACATTAAGTGAAGAATTGAATGAAAATTATTTAATATAATAAAACCAATTCCTAGGTGGAAGAGAATAACATTTTTAAAAATGTTATTGCATTTTGTTATAATTAATAAAATATAATATTTGAGTAATATATTACATACAGGATCGACAAGTTAATTTGAAGAAGCTACGTGCCAATTCATTGGCGGCGGTTTTTGTATTATTAGTCTCTTTTATAATCTGTTTTTAATTTGCAATTAATCTAGTTACATCTACTATATAATAATAATAATAATATTAATTTTTATTGATATTCAGCGAATATATTTTTGAGGACATATTAAATTTATTTCAATTATAATACAATAATAAAATTGACATTAAAAAAATTAATTTTAAAAAATGTTGAACATTACTGTTTTTGTACGCAGCTGTACAAACAATTAAAATTAAATTAACTGTTAAATAGTATATTACACACCTAGGGAGGTAAAGTATTGGTCAGTCCATAGCACATGTAAATTGGCACCTGAGCCGAAGGCGAGGGTGGCAAACATGTGCTATGGGGTGACCATTTTACCTCCCGTGGGATGTATACTATTTTTCACCACCAGTAGGCCGAAAATAACACATTCCTTTTTCGGTGCCGGGAGGGAATGTGGTACTTTCGGTCTACGTGTGGTGAAATAGTATATTACATACCATGGCCAGTAAAATAAGAAATGTCTCAGATCACATGTAATTGTCGGCCGAGGCGAAGCCGAGGTGGACGATCATGTGATCTGAGGCTTTCTTTTTTACTGGCCAAGGTGTGTATACTATTTTTCTGCTCGACGTTGCCGGAAAACGGCAACGTCGAGCAGAAAAATAGTATAGTATACTTTTCTGAAAAAATGCGTTATTTTTCAACTGAAATACTAGTCGATGAAATTTTTATTTTAGTACTTTCTAGTGTAATAATTTTTTTAAAGTAAGGTAACAATTGCAAAAGTGTGATATTGGAATTATCATATGAACTACATAAGATAGATTAGAAAAACAAACAAAAAAATTACACTATACTTAGAAATTTTTACACATTTGCATAAGGTGTTTTTCGATATTTACCGATCGAATTATGTATTACATAAGCTTTGTATAAATAAAAAAAAACAAATATAGTAAGCCAAATAATGTAGGGCATATACTTTTTTTGCAATAAATGTGCACTGAGAGAAAGAAATATTTGTGAGAAAGTAATCATGCATTTGTTGCTATAAATTGAACTTGACTTCTCATAAAATGATATTTCTTAAGTATTAACGCTCAGTTCTTAACTGTTAAGATTTTACGTTAATAGAAACAAATAAAAGTTTAACTGTTAAGAACTGATTGAAATAATACTTAACTGTAAAGAAATATTAATTTGCCCATATTTAAGTCATCAGATCTTAACAGTTAAGAAACGTCATTTGTCTCAAGTATTCCTTTCTCTCAGTGTGTAAATTTTCAATAGAAATACTTGTCTATTTCATTTTGATTATATAAGTCTATTAAATTCAATACGCAGAATACTGTTAAACACAACAAATTAAATCATTCATATTTAAATTCAGAGCCTACAAGGAGTACAAATCAAGGTTTATATCTTTGCATTAACAAATTCAAAGCAATGTTGTACTGTAGTATCTTTATATATTTCAGAATCTAATGAGCAAGATGTAAAATATAAATATAATCAAATATCAATAAAAAGCAAGTTTGTGTAAAGTTTTTTTAATAAATAATGTTTAAATACATTTTTTATATTGAATTAGTTTAGTAGTTGTGTAATTATCAAGTCTTTAATTACATACATTTTTTTTAATTATTTTTTAACGACTTTTTGAAATAGATTTTAGAGTAATCAAAAGAATACTATGATACTAAAAAGAACGAACGTTTTGACTCTCGTTTTGTTCATTTGTTAATCTTAAACTTAAATTAGAATATAAATTAATTTATAAAGTCAAAAGGCGCGATAGCGCCTGCACGAAAGTATGCATTATTTTACATCCGAAAAAGTCATCTTTTCTTCGAAAAGTCACTTTTTAAAAAGAAAATAATTAAAGGTATTCATTTGGCATTTTGTTTATTTCCCATCTGTGCAATAAATGACATTTTACCATTGTTATTTACAGATAGGGGTTCCTACCTTAATTTTAATACTATAGACCGGTCGAAAAACGTCGAATTTTCCACTTTAAACTCAGTTTCTTAATTAATTAATTATGCGATTCTATCAAACCTTCTTTAACTCGATAAATATTATTAAGACCTACGAGTTTCGATTTTTTAAGTAAATTACATCTACAGGTCGGGTTTGGAAAATAGTTGGGTTAGATCGTGTTGTATTAAAGTACATTAATGTACATTTTTCATCGATTATATAATTTGTTCATGAAAGATGTTTAATTTGACTCGACTATCGATACGCATATTCAATTGATACCAGCTCTCTATTTAAATAGGGACGCGCGCCTTATTTTCCCCCAATTTATAATGCGCAAAGAATGTCCACGTACTGCGTCAACGCAGTAGTCACTCTTTGGGTTTCGGACCTGCAAAATCCCTTTGCTCGCTGCTCAGTTATATCCTAGCTGCGTTCTTGAGTGAGCGCTCGTTACAGTGAAAATTTTTGCAAAGTATTAAAATTTTGTCTTTCGAATTCAATAAACTTTTTTTATAATTCTATCAGTATTTTTCATTGGGCTTGTCTCTATTATTATTATTCGTTCATTGTATACAGTTCTAGTGTTTGGAAATGGCCAAATTTTAAGTGTTTTTTACATTTTAGACAATATTTTTAGAAAATGTTTATATAGTTCTAGTATTTAGATATAGATTTTGCGGAAATATTAAGTGTTTGCGCGTGTTTTTTACGTTTTTACATTTTATATGCACTTAATTTTTTTTATAAACCCTTTGTATATTGTAAGTACGATTTTGTTACATACATGGACATCATATTTAGAAAATCTTTTTATTAATGCTTACATTTTCTCTACTTAACATACATTCATATTAAGTATTTATTTTATTTTTTTTATTTTAAAAGATATAATCATATATTGCGTTCGTAAAAATAAGGATACTCAGAATTTCAGTAGATGTGGTAGAATTTGGACAGTTTATTTAAAAATTACTTAAAATTGTCAGGTAAGTGATAATACATATCTAATAATCAACATATATGCACTCGGTATTTTTTCTTATAACTTACATTTACAGTAAACAATATTGATTCTGAGCATTATTTATATTATGATTAAATATTACACAGCTTATTGATAATTTAGTATCGACTTGCCAGTCTGTAAATCGCATGGGTGCAAGTGCGAGGAAATACATTTTCTTTTCTTATATATACGTTTTGAAACTTGAAATGAGAAAACTATTTTTTTGTCAAGTGGCGTAAAGTATTATTTAATATATCGTAGGTATGTTCGATTTTACGCAATACGTGTTTATAAAAAACGGAATATTATTTATTTGAAAATAAATTTTTTTTTATTTATGATATTTAAAATTTCTTTTCACCAATATTTTATAATTCGAGTATTCGTTGTTTTCATGTTTAAGTACATTTTCTAATTATTATTTATTGGGCGTAAATTACTTTATAAGGAGTATATTGTGTCGGTTAAATAAATCATACCTATTAAGATCTACGTTTCTATCATAATTTTAGCTTGTGTTTAGTTAAAAAAAATATTATAGAAATAAAGTTGTAGCAAAAATGACTATGTTATTGAATAATCGAGTAACAGAGAAAATGTATCATTTTCCGAGTAAAATTTACTTTTTTGGGGGAAATTTAATAGATGTACAGTAAAAATTAGACTTTGTTAAAAACAAGTAAATTAATTCAATTCAAGTAATTCAATTTGTCTTCGATGCCAGTAACTTCTGCAACTTGTTAAGTCTATTCTTCAATTATTCAAGATGTAATTTGGTACAATCCATATAATATAATAAAATAACATAATAATTTATGAACTTAACGTATTAAGTCTCAAAAGAAAGAAATTGTACTCTTACGTTTGAGCTGGAAAAATTTAGTGAAAACGACAACAAATTTATTGGGGATAGTCATTTCTACTATTTTCTAGTATGCTCTATACAACGCAATAGTTTAAAGAATTGCAGTAATTTATTTTCAATTAGTAATTAACAAATTAGAGTAATGCTTTTTTTAATAGTGTGAATTGATACTTTAAAAAAAAAATTAAACTAAAAATATGTTGATAAATTGTAAATTAAAATAATTATTAACAAGTTACTGAAGGTATTATATGTACCCATTAATAAATACATTTTAATAAGTGTACCGGTGTTTAATAATAAAAGTCCCTATTATTAAACACATTCAATAATAATAGGCGTATGTATAAAAAATACCTTTTTTAGTTCTGGTTAATTTCTTAAATTAGATACATAAATTAAATATTTATATTATATTATATTGTACATAAATTTGTAAACAATAACAAATTAATAAAACTAATACTCTTTCTAATCTAATTACTATCTTGTTCTTTTTTAATTCTTTTTTGGATTTCGCTTATTTATACATATCCTTGGTCAGCATTTAGTAAGCTTTATATTTTACATCTTGCTCATTAGATTCTGAAATATATAAAGATACTACAGTACAACATTGCTTTGAATTTGTTAATGCAAAGATATAAACCTTGATTTGTACTCCTTGTAGGCTCTGAATTTAAATATGAATGATTTAATTTGTTGTGTTTAACAGTATTCTGCGTATTGAATTTAATAGACTTATATAATCAAAATGAAATAGACAAGTATTTCTATTGAAAATTTACACACTGAGAGAAAGGAATACTTGAGACAAATGACGTTTCTTAACTGTTAAGATCTGATGACTTAAATATGGGCAAATTAATATTTCTTTACAGTTAAGTATTATTTCAATCAGTTCTTAACAGTTAAACTTTTATTTGTTTCTATTAACGTAAAATCTTAACAGTTAAGAACTGAGCGTTAATACTTAAGAAATATCATTTTATGACAAGTCAAGTTCAATTTATAGCAACAAATGCATGATTACTTTCTCACAAATATTTCTTTCTCTCAGTGCACATTTATTGCAAAAAAAGTATATGCCCTACATTATTTGGCTTACTATATTTGTTTTTTTTTATTTATACAAAGCTTATGTAATACATAATTCGATCGGTAAATATCGAAAAACACCTTATGCAAATGTGTAAAAATTTCTAAGTATAGTGTAATTTTTTTGTTTGTTTTTCTAATCTATCTTATGTAGTTCATATGATAATTCCAATATCACACTTTTGCAATTGTTACCTTACTTTAAAAAAATTATTACACTAGAAAGTACTAAAATAAAAATTTCATCGACTAGTATTTCAGTTGAAAAATAACGCATTTTTTCAGAAAAGTATACTATACTATTTTTCTGCTCGACGTAGCCGGAAAACGGCAACTTCAATTCGCGCAGCGGCCGGAAAGTTGCCGCTTTCCGGCCGGAGGGCAGAAAAATATATTTTTAACAGTTAATTTAATTTTAATTGTTTGTACAGCTGCGTACAAAAACAGTAATGTTCAACATTTTTTAAAATTAATTTTTTTAATGTCAATTTTATTATTATATTATAATTGAAATAAATTTAATATGTCCTCAAAAATATATTCGCTGAATATCAATAAAAATTAATATTATTATTATTATTATATAGTAGATGTAACTAGATTAATTGCAAATTAAAAACAGATTATAAAAGAGACTAATAATACAAAAACCGCCGCCAATGAATTGGCACGTAGCTTCTTCAAATTAACTTGTCGATCCTGTATGTAATATATTACTCAAATATTATATTTTATTAATTATAACAAAATGCAATAACATTTTTAAAAATGTTATTCTCTTCCACCTAGGAATTGGTTTTATTATATTAAATAATTTTCATTCAATTCTTCACTTAATGTCTTCTTGTTTCGAAACAATTATTTAACTATTAGGTAAAATAGCCAATCGCGGGACAAAATAACATAACACGTACGTTAAACTAGTGGTTTTTATGTCTACGGCAAACTACAGAAAAATATCCCGTCGAAACACTATTTTGGTATTCGTTTTACTTAATTATGCAGTGCAAATGGCATTTATTTATTATTTTATTTAAAATAATCAAAATAAAATAATAGTCCAACGATATCTAAAGTCGGATAATCGTAAGTGAGGGTACCTTCTTTTACGGGGCAGAAAAATCATGAAAATTGGAGGTGCAGGAAATGATGGACATATATAAACATTATAGATATAAACCGCGCACTAAATGCTGATTTTAATGTATTCTAATTATTAATTTAAATTTCTGAAGAGGCTTTGGCGCCGCCTTAGCGGTATAATTATTACGATGCTTTTGATATACACACATTTTCAGCTAAATGTTTACTAAATTTAATCAAATATCAATAAAAAGCAAGTTTGTGTAAAGTTTTTTTAATAAATAATGTTTAAATACATTTTTTATATTGAATTAGTTTAGTAGTTGTGTAATTATCAAGTCTTTAATTACATACATTTTTTTTAATTATTTTTTAACGACTTTTTGAAATAGATTTTAGAGTAATCAAAAGAATACTATGATACTAAAAAGAACGAACGTTTTGACTCTCGTTTTGTTCATTTGTTAATCTTAAACTTAAATTAGAATATAAATTAATTTATAAAGTCAAAAGGCGCGATAGCGCCTGCACGAAAGTATGCATTATTTTACATCCGAAAAAGTCATCTTTTCTTCGAAAAGTCACTTTTTAAAAAGAAAATAATTAAAGGTATTCATTTGGCATTTTGTTTATTTCCCATCTGTGCAATAAATGACATTTTACCATTGTTATTTACAGATAGGGGTTCCTACCTTAATTTTAATACTATAGACCGGTCGAAAAACGTCGAATTTTCCACTTTAAACTCAGTTTCTTAATTAATTAATTATGCGATTCTATCAAACCTTCTTTAACTCGATAAATATTATTAAGACCTACGAGTTTCGATTTTTTAAGTAAATTACATCTACAGGTCGGGTTTGGAAAATAGTTGGGTTAGATCGTGTTGTATTAAAGTACATTAATGTACATTTTTCATCGATTATATAATTTGTTCATGAAAGATGTTTAATTTGACTCGACTATCGATACGCATATTCAATTGATACCAGCTCTCTATTTAAACAGGGACGCGCGCCTTATTTTCCCCCAATTTATAATGCGCAAAGAATGTCCACGTACTGCGTCAACGCAGTAGTCACTCTTTGGGTTTCGGACCTGCAAAATCCCTTTGCTCGCTGCTCAGTTATATCCTAGCTGCGTTCTTGAGTGAGCGCTCGTTACAGTGAAAATTTTTGCAAAGTATTAAAATTTTGTCTTTCGAATTCAATAAACTTTTTTTATAATACTATCAGTATTTTTCATTGGGCTTGTCTCTATTATTATTATTCGTTCATTGTATACAGTTCTAGTGTTTGGAAATGGCCAAATTTTAAGTGTTTTTTACATTTTAGACAATATTTTTAGAAAATGTTTATATAGTTCTAGTATTTAGATATAGATTTTGCGGAAATATTAAGTGTTTGCGCGTGTTTTTTACGTTTTTACATTTTATATGCACTTAATTTTTTTTATAAACCCTTTGTATATTGTAAGTACGATTTTGTTACATACATGGACATCATATTTAGAAAATCTTTTTATTAATGCTTACATTTTCTCTACTTAACATACATTCATATTAAGTATTTATTTTATTTTTTTTATTTTAAAAGATATAATCATATATTGCGTTCGTAAAAATAAGGATACTCAGAATTTCAGTAGATGTGGTAGAATTTGGACAGTTTATTTAAAAATTACTTAAAATTGTCAGGTAAGTGATAATACATATCTAATAATCAACATATATGCACTCGGTATTTTTTCTTATAACTTACATTTACAGTAAACAATATTGATTCTGAGCATTATTTATATTATGATTAAATATTACACAGCTTATTGATAATTTAGTATCGACTTGCCAGTCTGTAAATCGCATGGGTGCAAGTGCGAGGAAATACATTTTCTTTTCTTATATATACGTTTTGAAACTTGAAATGAGAAAACTATTTTTTTTGTCAAGTGGCGTAAAGTATTATTTAATATATCGTAGGTATGTTCGATTTTACACAATACGTGTTTATAAAAAACGGAATATTATTTATTTGAAAATAAATTTTTTTTTATTTATGATATTTAAAATTTCTTTTCACCAATATTTTATAATTCGAGTATTCGTTGTTTTCATGTTTAAGTACATTTTCTAATTATTATTTATTGGGCGTAAATTACTTTATAAGGAGTATATTGTGTCGGTTAAATAAATCATACCTATTAAGATCTACGTTTCTATCATAATTTTAGCTTGTGTTTAGTTAAAAAAAATATTATAGAAATAAAGTTGTAGCAAAAATGACTATGTTATTGAATAATCGAGTAACAGAGAAAATGTATCATTTTCCGAGTAAAATTTACTTTTTTGGGGGAAATTTAATAGATGTACAGTAAAAATTAGACTTTGTTAAAAACAAGTAAATTAATTCAATTCAAGTAATTCAATTTGTCTTCGATGCCAGTAACTTCTGCAACTTGTTAAGTCTATTCTTCAATTATTCAAGATGTAATTTGGTACAATCCATATAATATAATAAAATAACATAATAATTTATGAACTTAACGTATTAAGTCTCAAAAGAAAGAAATTGTACTCTTACGTTTGAGCTGGAAAAATTTAGTGAAAACGACAACAAATTTATTGGGGATAGTCATTTCTACTATTTTCTAGTATGCTCTATACAACGCAATAGTTTAAAGAATTGCAGTAATTTATTTTCAATTAGTAATTAACAAATTAGAGTAATGCTTTTTTTAATAGTGTGAATTGATACTTTAAAAAAAAAATTAAACTAAAAATATGTTGATAAATTGTAAATTAAAATAATTATTAACAAGTTACTGAAGGTATTATATGTACCCATTAATAAATACATTTTAATAAGTGTACCGGTGTTTAATAATAAAAGTCCCTATTATTAAACACATTCAATAATAATAGGCGTATGTATAAAAAATACCTTTTTTAGTTCTGGTTAATTTCTTAAATTAGATACATAAATTAAATATTTATATTATATTATATTGTACATAAATTTGTAAACAATAACAAATTAATAAAACTAATACTCTTTCTAATCTAATTACTATCTTGTTCTTTTTTAATTCTTTTTTGGATTTCGCTTATTTATACATATCCTTGGTCAGCATTTAGTAAGCTTTATATTTTACATCTTGCTCATTAGATTCTGAAATATATAAAGATACTACAGTACAACATTGCTTTGAATTTGTTAATGCAAAGATATAAACCTTGATTTGTACTCCTTGTAGGCTCTGAATTTAAATATGAATGATTTAATTTGTTGTGTTTAACAGTATTCTGCGTATTGAATTTAATAGACTTATATAATCAAAATGAAATAGACAAGTATTTCTATTGAAAATTTACACACTGAGAGAAAGGAATACTTGAGACAAATGACGTTTCTTAACTGTTAAGATCTGATGACTTAAATATGGGCAAATTAATATTTCTTTACAGTTAAGTATTATTTCAATCAGTTCTTAACAGTTAAACTTTTATTTGTTTCTATTAACGTAAAATCTTAACAGTTAAGAACTGAGCGTTAATACTTAAGAAATATCATTTTATGACAAGTCAAGTTCAATTTATAGCAACAAATGCATGATTACTTTCTCACAAATATTTCTTTCTCTCAGTGCACATTTATTGCAAAAAAAGTATATGCCCTACATTATTTGGCTTACTATATTTGTTTTTTTTTATTTATACAAAGCTTATGTAATACATAATTCGATCGGTAAATATCGAAAAACACCTTATGCAAATGTGTAAAAATTTCTAAGTATAGTGTAATTTTTTTGTTTGTTTTTCTAATCTATCTTATGTAGTTCATATGATAATTCCAATATCACACTTTTGCAATTGTTACCTTACTTTAAAAAAATTATTACACTAGAAAGTACTAAAATAAAAATTTCATCGACTAGTATTTCAGTTGAAAAATAACGCATTTTTTCAGAAAAGTATACTATACAAAAATTATTTTGTAACTTTCAGCCCTGCTATATCATACATCAATGAATAAACAATAATATTGTCTTAATAAGAATGAGAACGTTAGATCATCCACAAAAATAACATTGTTTTTTTTTCAATTATGTTAGTCAGGTTACTAATGAAAATTCAGGTTACCTCAGCATTGGAATAAATAAATAAATTACTAAATGACTTTCCCACGCCAAAAATCGAACCCATCGAACCCATATGCATATATTCGCTTTATAAAAAACAAAGTTTTTTAGTAACTATAATCAGGATGGAGAATGATAAAGCATCCACTTAATTACACTAAATTCAAATTTTACATAAATATCAAGCAGTTCAACAGCTCCAAATTCATGTAATATTTGATAGCGGATTATTAGCTTTGAATGGAAGGAAAGAGCCGCAGCTCTGCAGCGTTTCTATTTGGATTTCTTATTCTAATTTTTCGCAGTGCTACAGCGAAAAATTAAAGAAAGGTAGGGATATGTAATGAAAGAAGGAGCCTACGGGCCACGACAACCAGATATAATAAATATATATATATGTATATATAGATATATCAGATTTGGTTAGCATGCAATTAGAGAACGTATGTGCGACTATACAGTCATACATGCATATGTGCATATATACGTATATACTCACACGAACATTTAAATACTCGAAACGCAGCACTACAGCGTTATCAAGTAAGAAAAGAGAGAGAGAGAGTTAGTTAGATCCGCAGTTCTACAGCGAATCCTTTTTAGTAAGTTTTAACAAATAATTAATATGCATATAGGTATACATGTAACTATTAGATACAAATAAAAATAGAAAATCAAATGCAGTTCAACAGCGTAAGATTAAAAAAAAATTTTAAAGATATAGGAAAATAACGCAGTTCAACAGCGTTATTTTGTGTATCGGATAAGGTAGCATATAAAATAAAATATTTTATTTTTGTTAATAATATATATGTATATTATTCAAATATTTCCTTTTTACTTACAAATCTTGAAGCAAACAGGCACGATTCACAATATATGAAGTAATAAAAAGAAAAATCGAATTACCGAAACACGCGTAACACTATAACGCATATGAAATAAGTGATGAAAAAGATGTTGCTCCTATGGGACGCAACGGTCGAACTATCAATGCTTATGAGCATATGACAAATCTTCGATGCCGAATTTTCTGCCCTCTTATATACAATCGGTCGAGGAGGATCGATTAATTAGTGGGAGTAGATCTTATTTCTCCTTACTTCCCCTTTTGATTATTCGACGTATATTCAAATTATAATGCATCTTCCTTTTAACTATAATTATTACTCCATTTCTGTTATTTTGACATATTTATACATTGATTCAATTTTGAAATTGTTTCATTTAATAAGGATATCCCTTTTTTTTCTTTTATAAAATGTAAAACAATAAATTGAAAAAAATTATGTGTTATAACTATTGCTTTAATATTCTAATATTTATAAATTTATATTGAAAGTTGTTATCTGAATCCTTATTAAAAGAAATAACAAGTTTATATAAATCTACTGCTATCAACATTGTTAAATATCGTCGTTTATTGATTATAAAAAGGAAATCTTATTTTGCTATATATATTCTTGCTTGGGAAATTATTGAATTATTTTATCCTTTTACAATTTTATATTTTGTCAAGTTAATATAAGAATTGAAATTGATATATAATAAATTAGTGTTTGCCAATATATCTTATTGTATAATTTTAAATTGTATTTATCATTTGAACTATTATGTATTTTATACGAGGAAAATTTATTTAATTCCCAAAAAATATTAAATGAATTGTAGAATTAGTTAACCATTGAATATAACATATTACCCTTATTCCTTGTATAAATTATCAAATTTATTATTTATAATATAAACCTATTTTATCTGTTTATTTAAGACATAACACAATTTTATTCATTATTATAAAGTCGGCAATACTGAAGAGTAATTGAATTAAACATATATAAATGTATACGTACATTCATACTCGCATACATATATACACGTATATACGTTCAATTATTATATATTGTTTTTTTTTTTAAATAATATTTAATTGAATCAATGATTACATATTTAATTTTTATTTATTCAATCACTCTTTACAGTATAATGGTACTACAAAATACTTTATGTAACTTAATGGTTAAATACGAAAATAAGAAATATAAATGTAATAATGCATAATTAAAAGTTAACTTAAATATTTTAAAAGAGTGTAAGCAACTTCCAAATTAGAAAGAGTGTATATGTTTCTTTTAAACTGTGAAAACTAAGTTATGACATCTTAGCTGAATATTTACATTTCGAAGATACGCGCGTGACTAAACTGAGAGACTCTGTGATTATGATTTTCTTTTGTAAAGATACAACAGATTGTTTTTTTTTGTAACAGTTTCATTTAAAATTTATAGAAACAATGTATATCTATTTTACAATTATATTATAGTTATAAAATAATAATAAAATTTTTCTATTCCTTACATGACCCTCCTAATTTGGAAAGTTGCCGTACGGTAACTCTTCCAAAGAGAGAAAAAAAAATGCATTAAAATAATACTGCTTGCGTTTGTCCTGGTGGTCCTGGATTAAAGGTCTTGGTTTTCGGAATTTTGAAGGGTTTTGGCTCATTTTTCTTATGATGTTGTTCAGGATTCCTTTTCTTTAGTTTGTATTCTCGTGTTTCCTTTTTATCTCTTTTGTGTTTTCTATGTTTTTTTGTTCGCTTTTCCTTTTTATTTTTCGTCTGTTTGGTATCGCGTGGAGGAGAGTAGCGAGGTGTTGGTGGTCTATAGTCCGGGGAATATGTTTCTTCTTCTATTAATGAGATAGGGCTAAGTCTTTGCACAATTTGATGTTTGGTAGGTGGTTTTTCCAGTGTTCTGTCGGTATTTATGATTTCTCGATCTGAATGACTTTCATCGTCTTTGTTATCCTGCTTGTGAATTTTTTCTAATATTTCTGGATTTATAAATAGTGGATCCTTTTCTTGAGTTTCTATAGGTGTCGTGTAATAATTTTTCGAATCTTCATCAACTTTAACTATTTCGTGTACAAAAAATATATTTGACAATTCTACATTGTTTTGCTCTAAATATTCTTTAAAATCTGTAGGACCCATATTTGCGTTTGCAGCATTGGAAGCCATCATGAATCTTTTATATTCCCAACGTAGACGTGTATTTTTGCCTCCTCGCTTTCGTTTCCTCTTGGCAGAAGTGAGCAAAATATTATTACATGGAATTTTCATATTTATGCAAATGTGTTAAAGTTACAGCAGTTCTGCAGCTGAAATTATAATTACGTATAAGAAGATTATTTTATTTTTGTATTTATTTATTTTTTTTTTTGTTACAATAAAATAGTCTATTAAATCTATTTAGTTTGGTTAGTTGTTCTAACTACTTTTATCTAATTACAATTTTACTATTTAACTACAGCTAATTTTTATTTTGTGATACATGTTTTGAAGAAATATCTGACAGAAAGTTATTCTCATTATGGTATTTCTGAGGATAGGGCACGAATAGGATTAGTTTTAGCTTCTTTCTGTCCTTCTGTTGCTATAATTTCGGCGGGTTCTGTAGGTCCTATATCTGGTTGTTGACGCATTCTATGAGCAGAATGTAGTAATAATTGAGTTAGTGAATTCCATACAGCAGCTAACAATCTTATAGACCAGCCATATGCTTGATGTAAAGCGTAACCATGCAAAACTGTATCTGCAGTTGCCTTGATGATTTTGATTATTAAATAAACTCCGAGTATTCCAGAAATTGCGTTACCGAAGATGGAAAATTTATTCCATAATCCATACCAAAATGATGTAGTCATGCGTTCGATTGTTTCTTCGTTCAGGAGATTGTGGATTGAAATGCCCTGTTCTTCTATTGGTTGTCCAGTTATTCCACGTGTAAGTGTATTTAAAACGGCAGGTTGTTCCATTGGGAACATAATTCTTTCTTGAAGGTTATTGAGTTCTTGCATGGTGTAAATTCCGCTTGTTGCTAATGCTCCGGGATCTTCATAATTCCAATTAAAAGGTACATTTGGTTCTAGAATCTCTGGTAATGTAGTTTTTCTGGGATTCGGCAGGAATTCGTACCAGTGATCATTTATTTTATAAGTGGACGGTATAGCTGCATCACATGGTATTTCGGTTCCTTTTCGTAATAATATATGTGTTTTCGGCGTGAGGAAATAGGTTTTGTTTGATCTCCAAACTGGTAATTCAATAAAACAATTTTCGGGGCGTCTGATGGTTACTTGCGTTGATAAGCATTTTATTAATCTAATAACTTCTCCTGTAATGACTGCAATATATCCTGATTCTCCCATTAGGTTATAAGCAAATTCATCTGGTTTGATAGTGGAAAGGGAAAGGAGATTTTTAAGAATTTTTCTTTCTGTCAGACACCTCTGCATCAAAATGTCACGATATAAACGATCCATTTGCCTACCAACATGACGTTCTACATAAACAAATTTGGAATTAACATATGTGAACATATCAATATTTTCAGGTAGAGATATTTTTGTTTGCGCAAAAGGGGCTTCATTATCGCTTGATTCTCATATAAATAATTTAGGGTGCTCGGTTTTAAGAAACACGTAACCACAGACTTGGGTTCTTCCAGTACTGATCAAAGAAAAGGTATAATCCCGATTTATAACGGTAAATAAAGGTTTAGGTACGTGTTCATCCAAGTTGGTGGTTACGTGTGCCATTCCTTCATATAAAACTTGATAATCTTCAAAATGACAGTTTGTTGATGGTGTATTTTTCCAAAAGGTTTGTCCTCCAATGTTGTCCATGCAGGTTTCCTTAGATAATTTACAAACAGTGCAAGCATAACACAATTTTATTCATTATTATTAAAGTCGGCAATACTGAAGAGTAATTGAATTAAACATATATAAATGTATACGTACATTCATACTCGCATACATATATACACGTATATACGTTCAATTATTATATATTGTTTTTTTTTTTTTTAAATAATATTTAATTGAATCAATGATTACATATTTAATTTTTATTTATTCAATCACTCTTTACAGTATAATGGTACTACAAAATACTTTATGTAACTTAATGGTTAAATACGAAAATAAGAAATATAAATGTAATAATGCATAATTAAAGTTAACTTAAATATTTTTAAAAGAGTGTAAGCAACTTCCAAATTAGAAAGAGTGTATATGTTTCTTTTAACTGTGAAAACTAAGTTATGACATCTTAGCTGAATATTTACATTTCGAAGATACGCGCGTGACTAAACTGAGAGACTCTGTGATTATGATTTTCTTTTGTAAAGATACAACAGATTGATTTTTTTTTTGTAACAGTTTCATTTAAAATTTATAGAAACAATGTATATCTATTTTACAGTTATATTATAGTTATAAAATAATAATAAAATTTTTCTATTCCTTACATGACCCTCCTAATTTGGAAAGTTGCCGTACGGTAACTCTTCCAAAGAGAGAAAAAAAAATGCATTAAAATAATACTGCTTGCGTTTGTCCTGGTGGTCCTGGATTAAAGGTCTTGGTTTTCGGAATTTTGAAGGGTTTTGGCTCATTTTTCTTATGATGTTGTTCAGGATTCCTTTTCTTTAGTTTGTATTCTCGTGTTTCCTTTTTATCTCTTTTGTGTTTTCTATGTTTTTTTGTTCGCTTTTCCTTTTTATTTTTCGTCTGTTTGGTATCGCGTGGAGGAGAGTAGCGAGGTGTTGGTGGTCTATAGTCCGGGGAATATGTTTCTTCTTCTATTAATGAGATAGGGCTAAGTCTTTGCACAATTTGATGTTTGGTAGGTGGTTTTTCCAGTGTTCTGTCGGTATTTATGATTTCTCGATCTGAATGACTTTCATCGTCTTTGTTATCCTGCTTGTGAATTTTTTCTAATATTTCTGGATTTATAAATAGTGGATCCTTTTCTTGAGTTTCTATAGGTGTCGTGTAATAATTTTTCGAATCTTCATCAACTTTAACTATTTCGTGTACAAAAAATATATTTGACAATTCTACATTGTTTTGCTCTAAATATTCTTTAAAATCTGTAGGACCCATATTTGCGTTTGCAGCATTGGAAGCCATCATGAATCTTTTATATTCCCAACGTAGACGTGTATTTTTGCCTCCTCGCTTTCGTTTCCTCTTGGCAGAAGTGAGCAAAATATTATTACATGGAATTTTCATATTTATGCAAATGTGTTAAAGTTACAGCAGTTCTGCAGCTGAAATTATAATTACGTATAAGAAGATTATTTTATTTTTGTATTTATTTATTTTTTTTTTTGTTACAATAAAATAGTCTATTAAATCTATTTAGTTTGGTTAGTTGTTCTAACTACTTTTATCTAATTACAATTTTACTATTTAACTACAGCTAATTTTTATTTTGTGATACATGTTTTGAAGAAATATCTGACAGAAAGTTATTCTCATTATGGTATTTCTGAGGATAGGGCACGAATAGGATTAGTTTTAGCTTCTTTCTGTCCTTCTGTTGCTATAATTTCGGCGGGTTCTGTAGGTCCTATATCTGGTTGTTGACGCATTCTATGAGCAGAATGTAGTAATAATTGAGTTAGTGAATTCCATACAGCAGCTAACAATCTTATAGACCAGCCATATGCTTGATGTAAAGCGTAACCATGCAAAACTGTATCTGCAGTTGCCTTGATGATTTTGATTATTAAATAAACTCCGAGTATTCCAGAAATTGCGTTACCGAAGATGGAAAATTTATTCCATAATCCATACCAAAATGATGTAGTCATGCGTTCGATTGTTTCTTCGTTCAGGAGATTGTGGATTGAAATGCCCTGTTCTTCTATTGGTTGTCCAGTTATTCCACGTGTAAGTGTATTTAAAACGGCAGGTTGTTCCATTGGGAACATAATTCTTTCTTGAAGGTTATTGAGTTCTTGCATGGTGTAAATTCCGCTTGTTGCTAATGCTCCGGGATCTTCATAATTCCAATTAAAAGGTACATTTGGTTCTAGAATCTCTGGTAATGTAGTTTTTCTGGGATTCGGCAGGAATTCGTACCAGTGATCATTTATTTTATAAGTGGACGGTATAGCTGCATCACATGGTATTTCGGTTCCTTTTCGTAATAATATATGTGTTTTCGGCGTGAGGAAATAGGTTTTGTTTGATCTCCAAACTGGTAATTCAATAAAACAATTTTCGGGGCGTCTGATGGTTACTTGCGTTGATAAGCATTTTATTAATCTAATAACTTCTCCTGTAATGACTGCAATATATCCTGATTCTCCCATTAGGTTATAAGCAAATTCATCTGGTTTGATAGTGGAAAGGGAAAGGAGATTTTTAAGAATTTTTCTTTCTGTCAGACACCTCTGCATCAAAATGTCACGATATAAACGATCCATTTGCCTACCAACATGACGTTCTACATAAACAAATTTGGAATTAACATATGTGAACATATCAATATTTTCAGGTAGAGATATTTTTGTTTGCGCAAAAGGGGCTTCATTATCGCTTGATTCTCATATAAATAATTTAGGGTGCTCGGTTTTAAGAAACACGTAACCACAGACTTGGGTTCTTCCAGTACTGATCAAAGAAAAGGTATAATCCCGATTTATAACGGTAAATAAAGGTTTAGGTACGTGTTCATCCAAGTTGGTGGTTACGTGTGCCATTCCTTCATATAAAACTTGATAATCTTCAAAATGACAGTTTGTTGATGGTGTATTTTTCCAAAAGGTTTGTCCTCCAATGTTGTCCATGCAGGTTTCCTTAGATAATTTACAAACAGTGCCAGATTTTAATCGGATTTTATTATTATTAGTGTTTGTGCTTGCAGTATATGAGATTAATGTTATTTTGACACTAGCTTGCACTATAACATTGTCCCATGTTCCATGCATTTCGGAGTATTGAGTGCCTTTGCAAGTGCCATCGGGCTTCAGTGATCCTGCTAATGTGACTGGTCGAACAGTGGTAGTGTTGGGTTGTAATCCTGATATAATTGTATTATATCCTAGTTTCATAATACCTGTCGTGTGTAATTCTTCGCAACCTTCCCTGGAAACTTCTTGAATATATTCCAGTTGACCTCCTGATACTATTGACATATGTGAATACATCCCACAATGATAGATGATTCGCGATAGTTCTATCTTACATTGTTTTACTTCGGTGGTACCATACTTTGCTGTTTGTAAAAGGCGTATAAATTTCTGTGTAACTTGTGTTCGAGGTAGTGTTATATCGCATTCCTTTACGCTTAAAGTTGCAATCCTAGTTATATTTAATCCGTGGCCTCCGCAATTGAATCCAATAATTGATTCTGTGGAAGTCAATCGTAGGGTTGTAAATAGAATGAACCAAATCCGCATGTTCATCTTTTCCATTTTAACCTTCGATTAAATCTGCAAAAAGTTTCAACTATTGAATATCTTGAGCTCATTTGGATGTTTTAGAAAACGTTTACCGTTTTCATCTTCTAGTATAATATTGTTTTTTTCAGTTATTTCTACTATTTTGTATGGACCGTGATATTGGCTATCTAGTTTGTTTTTCTTGGGTTCTCGGAGGACTAAAACTTCATCTCCCTCATTAAAATCTATTTTTGTGGCATTTTGATCATAGTAATATTTTTCTTTTAATTTGGCTTTATTTAAATTTTGAGCTCCTTGTAAATGGATTTCATTCAACCTCGTAACTAGTTCAGAAACATAATCGGAATATGTAGACATATCATTGCCAAGAAAAATAGATGATGGAGATCTAGCTGGTCTTCCGCATACCATCTCATAAGGAGTAAATTTAGTTGCGGCATGTTCGGAAGTATTATATGAGAACATGGCAAACGATACCAAATTGTCCCAATCTTCATAATATTCAATGTTATTTTTCAGATATTCTGATAGGACAATATGACTTCTCTCAAGTGATCCGTAGCTTTGAGCCATGTAACCGGAAGTAGTAACGTGATCAATCTTAAATATTTTTGCTAGATCTCTAAATATTTTATTTAAAAAACTTGTTCCTCTATCTGTAAGTATTATCGAGGGTGCTCCATAAATTGAGATAAAATGAGTGGCGAATGCATGTGCGATTGTTGTAGCTTTTATATCTGATACTGGAACAGCTATGCAATATTTAGTTAATAAACATTGCATTGTTAAAATATGTTTATTTCCGTTTGGTGTTGTGGGTAATGGCCCGACTGTATCTAGCGCAATTTTCGAAAAAGGTTCAATTGGGGTATCTGTAATTATCATCGGCATTTTAGTTTTTATTCTTGTTAGTTTTTGGGTTTGACAGGTGCGACAAGTCCTAACATATTCAGTGATTTCGTTTTTCATATTGGGCCAATAAAATTTTTCTCTGATGCGTTTGTATGTTTCGGTGATTCCTTTGTGTCCTCCTATTAGACTATCGTGGCCTTCCTTTAATATTATCTCTCTTGTTTCTTCAGGTGCAAAAATGCTTTGACCATAACAAAGCGTTATTTTTATTGGACTATTTTCGAATACATCTGTTAATATATTTAATAAACCATTACTTGGGAGAGAATCGGTTTCGTCGTGTATTCTTGAGATTCTAAATTCGTTGACTTTAACCTTGGGTAATATTGTTTTAAGCTTCTCAAGACCGCTTTTAATGTCGTTTGAATCGATTTTATCGAAATGTTTGGATTTACAGATTATATGGAATTTTTTAAACTTTCCTTTTTGTGTGATAATAATTTGTCCTTTTAGAGGATGCTTGTCTCTAATTGCTTCTAGATTAAGTGCTCTGATCTCATATAGTAATTTTCCAATTGGTTTAGTTAATTCACAATCAGCAGACATAAAGTGAACATAATTCATTTTTCTAAAGGTTAGTGATTCGCTTGTACCAATAATTGTGGCTCTTTCGGGTGAAGTGCTATCTTTTATCTCTATTTCGTCTAGTATATTTCGCGATAGTAGATCCCTAGGTTCTAGATTATCTAGTTCCCTATTTTCTTCTTGTGAGTTATGATTATCTTCATCACTATCGTAACCTTCTTCGTCTTCTTCTTGCGGTACGGTTAATTCGTGTAAGGGAGTATAACGGGGTAGGTTAGGTCGGATGTGTAGAGGTGTAGAGTGAGACAAAGGTTTAGGTTGGTCAGTCTGGTTTGGATTATCAGAATTACTAAGGTTCTTGGAAGTAGGGAGATTGGAAGAGGAAGTTGAAGGGTAAGATTGATTGTTATTTTTATGAATCTGATCAATATTTGTTTCTTCATCTAGGAGTGAATTCATCATCCTTATGTCTTCAGCAATGGATTTGATTCTATCAATAGCATTTTCTAAATCTGAAAATGAAGGATCAGATTCATGATGTTGTAATTCCTTTGCAATATCTTCTAGCTTTGAAGATGTTTCTTCATCACTTGAATCATCTTCGTCATTGTTAACGTGAAATAGATCTGATATATTCTCGTCATTTGTTGAAATTTCCTGTTCTTTCGGGGGTAGGTAGGGAGGTGGTGTTATTAAACTAGGTAACATACTGCGATGTATTGAAGGGGCGGGTGATTCTTCCTTATTTGGTACAACTATTTCATTCAGGTTTTCTTCTTCGCTTTCATCTAAAGATTCATCATAATTTGGCAAGGTTGGTGGTTGAACTTTTAATGAATCCTTTGATCTTAAACGGTGAGCAATGGGTGTTGAGGTCATGGGCGGTGGAAAAGGTTTAACTGATGTAGGGTCTTTTCGAGGCCTTCCTCTTTTTCGATTTTTATGTTCTGAATTTTCTTCAGTGATCGGATAGGCATTTGCTTCGGGTGAATTACACGATAGGGCATCAGCATTAAGATTTACTTTTCCTGGTTTATGGACTATTTTGTACTGGTATTCTGCTAATCTCAGTCTCCATCGAACTAATCGAGAACTTGGATCTTTCACAGAATGTAACCAAACTAGTGGTCTGTGGTCTGTCACGAGAACAAATTCGCGACCAAACAAATAGGGTCTAAAATGATTTACAGCATATACAAATGCAAGACATTCTTTTTCGGTTGTTGCTACGTTAGAAGAATCGGTGGTTAAAACAAATGGCTTAGTAAAATCAGGATATTGTAAAATTGGTTCTCTACAGAGCGTCTCTTTTAAGTCTTGAAAACTATCTTCTTGTTTGGTAGTCCAAACAAAGTTTGCGTCTTTTTTTAATAAATCTGAGAGTGGTTTTGCTCGTTTAGAAAAATTTTCAATGAATCTGCGATAATATCCAGCTAAACCAAGAAACTCTCTAACGTTTTTATGGGTTTTAGGTCTTGGAAAATTTTGTACATCTTTAATTTTATCGGGGTTTGGTTTGACTCCTTTATCTGAAATAATATGTCCTAAATAACACACTTCTTTTCTTAGGAATTCGCATTTATCAGGTTGTAGACGTAGATTTGCTGATCTTAATAATTTAAATAGTTTTTTCAATTTGTTTTGATGTTTTTGTAATGAACTTGCATATACAACTATGTCGTCAATATAAATAAATACTTCTATTTCGACGAGGCCGGAAAGCGCGATTTCCATTGCACGTTGGAATTGTGCGGGTGCATTTTTCAAGCCAAAGGGCATTCGAACGTATTCGTAATGACCACCTGGTGTACTGAATGCAGTTTTACACTTATCTTTTTTGTCCATTAATATTTGATGAAACCCACTTGATAAATCAAAAATACTAAAGAATTTTGCTGATCCTAACCGATCCAATATCTCACTGATGTTGGGTAGTGGATAAGCATCTCCTATTGTTTTTTCATTTAATTTTCTAAAATCAATCACCAATCTCCATCGTTTATTACCCTTAGAGTCTGGTTTTTTGGGCACTATCCATAGCGGAGAATTGTATGGGGAACTAGATGGTTCAATTATTCCCTGTTCAAGCATTTGATTAATTTGTTTATTTATTTCCTCTTTGTGGATTGGTGGATATCGGTATTGCCGTGTATTTATAGGTTGTTCATCTATTGTTGGAATTTTATGTGTGCAAATGCTGGTGGCAGGTAAAATTTCGTTCGGTAAATGAAAAATATCTTGGTATTCTTCGATTAAAGGCATTATGCTATTTATTTCTTCGTCAGCCAAATGTTGAAGATGTAAGTTGTTTTTTAATTCTTCAAGTCGTGTATAGGAATTTTGACCTGGACCAGTAGGGATAGGAAAATCTCTGAAATCGTCTACTATGTCGTTTATCTCAAATGGTTCTATAATCTGTGGAGGTATATATACTTTCGTGTCTCTATTGTGAGTATTTACTATAAAAGCATAACATATTTTTCATGATTTTTAACAGCTGCGTTACCTAAATATATTCCTTCAGGTAGTTTAACTCGTTCAATATATCCTTCAGGTAAATCATTTTTTACCGGAATAGAAATTGCTTGTCTGGTTCGAGCTTTGATGACATAATATTGTCCACTTATTTCATTTTGAAAATTGGTTTCCTTTTGATTTTGCATAATGAATGGTATAGGCGTGATAGGTGCATTCGTTGTTATTAAAGTTTTATTATGAAAAGAAATTTCGGCTTCTTCCTTTGCTAGAAATTCAGTACCTAATATTCCGTCACAATTATCCGGTAAGAAGCTGTCACTTAAATGAAAATTTATGGGCCTTCCTTGGATATGAAGGTCACAAGATCCAAGAGTAGATACTCTACTTCCGGATATTCCAAAAAGGTTAATTGTATCTTCGTATTCTATTTCTACGGTTTGTCTTAAAGCGGTTGACTTAATTAAATTTACGTCCGAGCCAGTGTCGATTAAAAAATTTCCGTATGTCTTTTTGAGTTCTGGAATTTTAAGGGTTACTATTGGGGCGAATTTAACTAATTTGGCGAGTCGGATTCCTTTGGTTGGTCGCTGAATCGTACGTTGCGCGGTTTGTTTTGGTTGGGGTTCGGAGACGCGCTGTTTTGCCGAACCATGTTGAAGTTTAAATGAGGTGAAGGTGATCTTGATTGTCTGTTGAATCCGTTTTCTTCTTGACGATGGAAAGAATTTCTTTCGCGTCTAGATTCGCGCCAATTTGAATCATAAGATGCGTTAGTTCGTCTATCTTGTAAACTTGGACTAAGAGAACGATTTGGATAATTGTCATAGTTAGATTCCCTTTGATATGGGCTTCCTTCGTGTTGTAGAATTCGTCTTGGCATTTCATAACCTTGTCTATAATTGTATAAGCGTTTATCTTTTTGATAAGTGTCATGGTATTTAGAATCGTCTAACCGTATGGGTGATTCACGACCAGGTGATCTTGGTTGGTATTCTTCGTGTTTAAAATACTCTGAGCGTCTTGGAGATTCATTTCGGGTCATTCTTGTTTGGTATGCATTTTCTAAAGGATGTGATCTAACCATAGACTGTTGTTCTAGTCTAATTGCGGTATTATATGCAGCTTGTAAAGTTTCTGGATTGCTAAGAGTTACTCCATAACTAAACTCGTCTCTTAATCCTTTCGAAAATCCTTTTATAGCCATATCTTTTATGATCGGTGAATTTGCATTGTTCTCTGCGCCGTATTCGTTAATTAGAGCGGCTTCAGTTGACCCTTGCAATTTTTTTACTCTAAGGAAAAATTCTGTTACAGTTTCGGAGCGGTACATTCGAATATTTTGTAATTCTGTGCAGAAATCTGTATAACTTCGGCGAGGGGCAAAATATTTTTTTAATTCGTTAGTTAATTCTTTAACAGTCTGTATTTTTATTCCATCAAGACAGTCTCGTGCTAAGCCTCTAAGTTTAGATTTAACAGCATTTATAAAAACTGCTTCTTGATCTCCTGCTATTGCACTGCCATTTTCAACATCTTGAATAAAACTTTTCAAAGGCATATTTTTACCATCATAGAACGGTATATGCATCGTAGCAGATTGAATCGTCATGTTCAAAGACAAGCTATGCATAGAGGTGATAAATTGTCTCGTTTGATCAGCGTCCATTTTGATTATATTATTTGGATTTGTTATGGAATATTATATATATAGTATATGGGCACTTAATTATATAATTTAAGTAATAATTGTTAGGTAAAGATTTTAGAAAAAATTTTATGTACAGGGAAATTTTTCCCTTTTTTTCAATTTTATAACGAATAAATATTATTTAGTTAGTTATTATAATTAGCCAACTAACCTTCACGTACTCTCACTCGTAGCGCGAAATATTCTCCTACGTATTTCATCTAATTAAACAGTTCTTCACGGGACTAGTCGCAAAAATAGTTGTTTTTTATTGTTGGAGTTTAAGAATCGAGCTCATAGATACAGAAGAATGTGATTTATACGATGTATACGATTGGTATCAGGCAAAATCTCCATCGAAATCAGATAAGCTTTTTATTCTTTTAGTATATATTTAAAGAATTATTTACTTTTTGTTTAATAAAATAAATGTTTTAATTTTAATTTTGTATTAAAAATGTTTATTTAAATTGAAACTTTTAAATATCAATATGATAATCTAATATGTTTTTCATTATTAATTAAAAAATTAAAGATAGATACTTTGTGTGTTTTTAAATTTTCCTTCGTGTTGTAGAATTCGTCTTGGCATTTCATAACCTTGTCTATAATTGTATAAGCGTTTATCTTTTTGATAAGTGTCATGGTATTTAGAATCGTCTAACCGTATGGGTGATTCACGACCAGGTGATCTTGGTTGGTATTCTTCGTGTTTAAAATACTCTGAGCGTCTTGGAGATTCATTTCGGGTCATTCTTGTTTGGTATGCATTTTCTAAAGGATGTGATCTAACCATAGACTGTTGTTCTAGTCTAATTGCGGTATTATATGCAGCTTGTAAAGTTTCTGGATTGCTAAGAGTTACTCCATAACTAAACTCGTCTCTTAATCCTTTCGAAAATCCTTTTATAGCCATATCTTTTATGATCGGTGAATTTGCATTGTTCTCTGCGCCGTATTCGTTAATTAGAGCGGCTTCAGTTGACCCTTGCAATTTTTTTACTCTAAGGAAAAATTCTGTTACAGTTTCGGAGCGGTACATTCGAATATTTTGTAATTCTGTGCAGAAATCTGTATAACTTCGGCGAGGGGCAAAATATTTTTTTAATTCGTTAGTTAATTCTTTAACAGTCTGTATTTTTATTCCATCAAGACAGTCTCGTGCTAAGCCTCTAAGTTTAGATTTAACAGCATTTATAAAAACTGCTTCTTGATCTCCTGCTATTGCACTGCCATTTTCAACATCTTGAATAAAACTTTTCAAAGGCATATTTTTACCATCATAGAACGGTATATGCATCGTAGCAGATTGAATCGTCATGTTCAAAGACAAGCTATGCATAGAGGTGATAAATTGTCTCGTTTGATCAGCGTCCATTTTGATTATATTATTTGGATTTGTTATGGAATATTATATATATAGTATATGGGCACTTAATTATATAATTTAAGTAATAATTGTTAGGTAAAGATTTTAGAAAAAATTTTATGTACAGGGAAATTTTTCCCTTTTTTTCAATTTTATAACGAATAAATATTATTTAGTTAGTTATTATAATTAATTTTAATATATATATGTTAAATTATTAATAATAAATAAATGTATAATTGGTTTGTTATATTAAACGATAGGTTTTAAATAAAGGGTGCTTATTCTGGTTTATTAATTATTTATTCAATTGCAATCTGGCAAATGCTTTCTCTAATTTGTTAATTTCTGTGTCAATATTTTCGCGGTTTTTATTTTGGAATAGATGTAAAGTGGCCTTTGTTATGCTAGTTAAGTGTCCTTTCAAAATATTAACTTCTTTTTGTAGTTTGTCTATTTTATGATGAGCGTCACCTGCTATTCTACCGATAATTCTATCTGCGTGTTGCAACTGATCAAGCTCTACTCGTCTTACGTTTGAAACTTGGGAATGCAACCATAACCGATTAGATAGAGCCACGAGATTGCTTTCAATATGATGTACTCTATAAAATAAGGATTCTTCGTTTCCAAAAATTTCTATCAGTGGAGGCATTGAAAATTAAAATTTATTTTATGTGACGTAAGATCTAAACAGTTTATTTTGAAATTTTTAAGCTATATATATATATAAAGCTTTATTTATTCATTAATTTGTATAATTTTTATTTATTTTTTTTTTTTTAACTTACATTTAAATATTTAAAAATATTAATATTTTTAATAATTAATAAAATTTTAATATATATATTTCCTAATCTTCTATTATATGTATTACGAACAGTTTATTTGGTGATGTATATTATTTTATTATTTTGTATATATGTATGTTTTAAATTATATGAATATTTTGAATTGGCGGATTAATTTTTCTAGATCCACTCCTCGATTTCAAATGGTCTATTAAAATTACTCTCGTTGCAGTGACAACAATGATATCTCATCCAATAAAAGATATCGTCGTCCGACTGTTCGTCTAGTATGTAACCGTCTTTTATTTTTCTCGAATATCTACTTAAATTGCAACGTTTAGATATAATTTGAGATAAATCGCCGATAAATGAGTATATATACTGTGGGAAACCATGGAAGGTAGTTGCACAAATTGACTCAGCGTCTAGTTTTAGATATTCATAATTTTTACCTAAATATTCAAAACTTTCAACTGTTCCTTTTGATATACCAGTATCACGATATAAATAAACCGTATATGGTAGATCCAATTTTAATGAAATGTGATTTAAAATAGATGTAGTTTGAAAATGGTTATCGAACACGGTTTTTTCAGTTAATTCAGATAAACGCATTTAGATACTATTATTATTTAATTCTATATCAATTAGATTTAATTTATAAGATTATTAAGAAAGTAAGATGCAACTAAGTTAATTATTAAATTCTATATTTTTTTATTTTACAAGTTTTTAATATGTAAGGTTATATATATGTATATATATATAAATTTTTATAAAATCAATTAAAAAAAATAAAACGGGAAAAATAGTTTATTGTATACAAAAGATATATATTGCAAATAGTCAAGTTTTTGAAGATTGGAACAATTTTTTTTTTGTTTACCTAACGTTGATTAAACCTAAAAATTCTATTTAAACAGTTATGTGATGAAAATAAAACTATTTCAAGTTATAGTACTTCGCATTTAAAATATCACATAAATGTTTAAGGGTTAATAAAAGGCGCATGCAACTAGCTTATATATAAAAATAATATATAAAGAGTTTTGTTCAATAAAAGGGTTTATTTGACATAAATAAATTTGTATATCCCACCGCTGTCACCAAAAATCGAATGTGACGTTTGTATAATTGCAAACGTCGAGATCTTCTCTTTTCTATCTAATTTAAATACAGAAGTTATTATATATATATATATATATATATATATATATATATATATATATCGCGAGACCGACGCGGTGGCGGAGTGGTGGAAGCGCACCTCGGCCGATCGCGAAAGTTAAGCAGCGCTGAGCGCGGTTAGTACTTGGATGGGAGACCATTCTCGTGCGGTTTTCGTGGTCGGTTAGGTGTTTTTCACATTCCACAACGTGAGCGGGAGGTGTGAAACATTCGGTTTCGGTGTCAAGGCCTACGCAATGTGACTTTGACACCCAAAAAGAATGTTTCGAATACACTGGCCATCTCGGGTGAGGTTTTCCCTGCTTCACAGGTTTCCCTCATCCACGGGCATAACCCCGGGCGAATGCGAGATGGTGGGGTTTTTAAGGGAGGGATAAAGCACCCACACATAGGTGGTAGCTGGACACCGTTAAAGTCCCCCAGGGGATAAACGGTAGGAAGTGCCAGGGAAAAGGAGGGCACAAAATCAAGAATAAAAAAAAAATATATATATATCGCGATAGAAAAATAGTTTTAACAATATCGAGCGGCTAATATCGTTAAAATGGTGGGTTCTTGTCTACGTTAAACCGTTGAAACGGACCCCATTTATTGAAAACTCTTTATTTAATCTTCTCTTTTTATTTATATATTTTTTTTATTTAAAATGGGTATATAGTTTCCTCGGATTTATTTTGATTATTGAAATATGATTATTTTATTAAAGAAAACTCAGTTTGCAATTTTACTAATATTATGTCGTGTAATTGGTTTAATGCTTAGCAGCTCAAAAGCTAAGCTTTGGATAATGTATTTGGATTCTGGATAAATTATCCCACCATCGCAGTTCAACAGCGATTTGTGGTTTAATTTATCCTTTTTGCGTCGATTCAAATTTTACATAAATATCAAGCAGTTCAACAGCTCCAAATTCATGTAATATTTGATAGCGGATTATTAGCTTTGAATGGAAGGAAAGAACCGCCCCTACTGCTAAAGGTCAGGTGATAAATCACCTGACAAGTCACCTGACAAATCACCCCAAAACGTCATCTGACGAAACTACTGAATCCACGGAAAGGAAAACTTTCTAAGTTCTAATAAAAAAAATATTTTTAGTAATAATAAAAGAAATAGTAAAAATTACGAAGTCGAGTCGTAACAAATGTTGTTCCGGGTCCAAAATCAGGGCGTCTCTTTTCGGTCACCATCGTCTAAACTGAAAAAAAGAAAATTTAAAAACACACAAAGTATCTATCTTTAATTTTTTAATTAATAATGAAAAACATATTAGATTATCATATTGATATTTAAAAGTTTCAATTTAAATAAACATTTTTAATACAAAATTAAAATTAAAACATTTATTTTATTAAACAAAAAGTAAATAATTCTTTAAATATATACTAAAAGAATAAAAAGCTTATCTGATTTCGATGGAGATTTTGCCTGATGTCAATCGTATACATCGTATAAATCACATACTTCTGTATCTATGAGCTCGATTCTTAAACCCGAACAATAAAAACAACTATTTTCGCGACCAGTCCCGTGAAGAACTGCATAATGAGATGAAATTCTCCGCGTGAGATTACTCAAAGGTTAGATGGCAAACTGAAGTTGGTTTTTCTTATTGTCATTCATTAAACTAAACATAACGTATAGGTAATAAGCATAAAGAAACCAACGTCAAGTTTGTTGAACCAACTTCAGTTTGCCAACTAACCTTCACGTACTCTCACTCGTAGCGCGAAATATTCTCCTACGTATTTCATCTAATTAAACAGTTCTTCACGGGACTAGTCGCAAAAATAGTTGTTTTTTATTGTTGGAGTTTAAGAATCGAGCTCATAGATACAGAAGAATGTGATTTATACGATGTATACGATTGGTATCAGGCAAAATCTCCATCGAAATCAGATAAGCTTTTTATTCTTTTAGTATATATTTAAAGAATTATTTACTTTTTGTTTAATAAAATAAATGTTTTAATTTTAATTTTGTATTAAAAATGTTTATTTAAATTGAAACTTTTAAATATCAATATGATAATCTAATATGTTTTTCATTATTAATTAAAAAATTAAAGATAGATACTTTGTGTGTTTTTAAATTTTCTTTTTTTCAGTTTAGACGATGGTGACCGAAAAGAGACGCCCTGATTTTGGACCCGGAACAACATTTGTTACGACTCGACTTCGTAATTTTTACTATTTCTTTTATTATTACTAAAAATATTTTTTTTATTAGAACTTAGAAAGTTTTCCTTTCCGTGGATTCAGTAGTTTCGTCAGATGACGTTTTGGGGTGATTTGTCAGGTGACTTGTCAGGTGATTTATCACCTGACCTTTAGCAGTAGGGGCAGCCCTGCAGCGTTTTTATTTGGATTTCTTATTCTAATTTTTCGCAGTGCTACAGCGAAAAATTAAAGAAAGGTAGGGATATGTAATGAAAGAAGGAGCCTACGGGCCACGACAACCAGATATAATAAATATATATATGTATATATAGATATATCAGATTTGGTTAGCATGCAATTAGAGAACGTATGTGCGACTATACAGTCATACATGCATATGTGCATATATACGTATATACTCACACGAACATTTAAATACTCGAAACGTAGCACTACAGTGTTATCAAGTAAGAAAAGAGAGAGAGAGAGTTAGTTAGATCCGCAGTTCTACAGCGAATCCTTTTTAGTAAGTTTTAACAAATAATTAATATGCATATAGGTATACATGTAACTATTAGATACAAATAAAAATAGAAAATCAAATGCAGTTCAACAGCGTAAGATTAAAAAAAAATTTTAAAGATATAGGAAAATAACGCAGTTCAACAGCGTTATTTTGTGTATCGGATAAGGTAGCATATAAAATAAAATATTTTATTTTTGTTAATAATATATATGTATATTATTCAAATATTTCCTTTTTACTTACAAATCTTGAAGCAAACAGGCACGATTCACAATATATGAAGTAATAAAAAGAAAAATCGAATTACCGAAACACGCGTAACACTATAACGCATATGAAATAAGTGATGAAAAAGATGTTGTTCCTATGGGACGCAACGGTCGAACTATCAATGCTTATGAGCATATGACAAATCTTCGATGCCGAATTTTCTGCCCTCTTATATACAATCGGTCGAGGAGGATCGATTAATTAGTGGGAGTAGATCTTATTTCTCCTTACTTCCCCTTTTGATTATTCGACGTATATTCAAATTATAATGCATCTTCCTTTTAACTATAATTATTACTCCATTTCTGTTATTTTGACATATTTATACATTGATTCAATTTTGAAATTGTTTCATTTAATAAGGATATCCCTTTTTTTTCTTTTATAAAATGTAAAACAATAAATTGAAAAAAATTATGTGTTATAACTATTGCTTTAATATTCTAATATTTATAAATTTATATTGAAAGTTGTTATCTGAATCCTTATTAAAAGAAATAACAAGTTTATATAAATCTACTGCTATCAACATTGTTAAATATCGTCGTTTATTGATTATAAAAAGGAAATCTTATTTTGCTATATATATTCTTGCTTGGGAAATTATTGAATTATTTTATCCTTTTACAATTTTATATTTTGTCAAGTTAATATAAGAATTGAAATTGATATATAATAAATTAGTGTTTGCCAATGTTGCGGACAAAATAAACATAAAAAAAAAATAATAAAAATTGTAAAAAGAGAGAGAGAGAAAATTTATTGAAAAATAAATAAAAAAAAAAAAAAAAAAAAATGTCTCAGAGCGCAAGTATATCTGTACGTTGCGGCCGTGAAGCCCTCAGCTAGGGAAACAAAATTCCCGAGGTTGTTACGATCCCGCGTAATGAGGATCAAGCGTGCACGGATTAAAAGGTAAATTAATTCGGGGCCGGTTAGGCTAGAGGCAGGATAAATTACAAATGTAAAAATATATATTCTCTCTCTCTCTCTTTCTCTTTCCCTTTTTGTACTCCTTCCTCTTTCATTAATAGCTATTTTCTTTCCACCTCCTTTTGTTTCTTTACGAATTTCTTACTCTCTCTCTCCCTATCTTTCTCCTCTCTGTTCTCTCTTCCCCTTCTTTCTCTTTATCGATTTCGTTCCGTATTGATTTATTTTTCTTCTTCCACATATTTTTTCATTTGTTAAAACAAAATTTGTAAATGCGTTTGCGGCGGCACGAGAATTATATGTACGAGTAACGCGGCGAATTCGGGGAGAAGCTCGTTAACTTTAAGAGCGAAACATTGTATATTTTCTTCAAATAATAAAAATTGGCTGAAACATATATTCTATTGTTGTTCATTTACAATTTGGTGCCGAAATCCGGGACTCATACACCGGGTAATTTATTTGATCGACGAAGAGCATTAAAAAGAAGATATACGTCATGGTAAAGACTAGAGGAATGCGATCAAAAAGGCAGGACGATATACCTGAAGAAATTCCTCCACCTAAAAAGGCTCGAACTCCAAAAGAAAATGAAAAAGAGAAGAAGCTGAATAAAAAAATGGAGAAAAATAATAAATTAAATAATAAATTAACTGGGAATGCAGTAAATGCTGATAACGCAAGCCAAGACGACAACGAGGCGGAAAGCAACAAAAGCGTCGATATGCCGATCAACGAGAAACAGTCGCAGGCAACGCAGACATTTGACGACCCAGGCGTTTTGAAGGAAGCAGACGATGCAGCCACGAAGGAAAAATCCGTCACGAAGCCTCGCATCATCACCGATCAAATTCTACGTGAAGGGCAAGCGAACCGTTACGATGACCAGCGATTCAATGACACGGTGGACGACTTCGAACCTGATAATGCATCGAGCGATCACCTACAGGGACGTAAACGACCTAGCGAATATGCGACAAATTTTAATAATGATAATTTTGCCTTTGACTCGCGAATTCACTATGACCCGATGGAGCGATTCGCGGACGCGTTAAGTTCAACGCTCATTAATTTTCGCGATGCGACGATGACCGAAAATAATTCGCGACTAATAAATAGATTAACATCGGCAAAAGTTCTACCTACGTTCTCAGGAGATGTATTAGAGTGGTTGCATTTCAAGCAATCTTTCGAATCAACGTCCGAACTCGGAGAGTATAGTAATCAGGAAAATGTAATGCGTCTTTTTTCGGCTTTGCGGGGGAATGCGCGAGAAACGGTAAGCACGTTATTGGCCACCAATCAGTCCGCGAAAAATATAATGGATACGTTGGAACTTCATTTTGGAAATAAAAAATTATTATCCGAAAAAATTGTGAGCGAAATAAAAAATTTGCCTGCCATAGATTCGGGAAAAATTACGTTAACGTCTTTCGCTTCAAAATTAAAAAATGCGGTAAATGCTTTACATTCATGCAATCTGATTAACTATTTGCATAGTACAGAATTGACTCAGTGTGTAGGCAAAAAGTTACCCAATGTTTTAAAGTATGCCTATAATAATTACGCGTCTCGAAATATTGACAATAACAAAACAAATTTGGAAAAGTTAGCAGATTTTTTATATCGCGAGGCGGAGAATTCGGTCGCGGGCGGTCTTTTCGATTACGATGCGGAGCAAATCTACGCGAAAACGAGCACGGAAACAAGACGCGCGACTCACACTAAATCGGAAACGGTTTATTCCGTATCGCACCGCGAAGAAAGCGATAGTAATAAGAACGATATTCCCGCGCAAAACGATTCGTGTATATTTTGTCATCGGAATAATCATAGATCATCAAACTGTTTAACATTTGCACGTGACTCTCTAGAAAGGCGGTGGTATTTAGTCAAAAAATTTAAACTTTGTTTCAAATGTCTCGATCAAGGTCACTCGCGGTTTAATTGTAAAGGAGGAAATTGTACGCAATGCTCCCGTCCTCATCATGTTTTGCTTCATGATCCGAAGCGTTCAAAATTTGGCGATAAATTTAAATATCAGGTCAATTCAACACGTCCCGCAATTTCATCTAGTACAGCCTTTGCGCAAAATGATAAAGACGTTAATAATTCATCGCAACAATCGAAATGACTATATGAAAAAGTATTATTAAAAATTATACCCGTGGAAATAATTGGACCACTTGCTTCATTTAAAACATTTGCTTTGCTTGACGACGGGTCTACCATAACTTTGTTAGACAAACAATTCGCGATTAATTTAGGCATCACGGGAAAAAACATACGTTTATCTGTACAAGGAATAGGCGGACAAGCTTTTATCAGTTCGGAATGTGAAAGGGTAAATTTTGAGATTATTGGAGATTCTAATAAATATTTGATAAACGGGGCTGTTACCGTATGCGATTTAAAAATCCCCTCTCAATCGGTGCCGGGAAATATAATCCGCGAGATAGCAAAACAAACGAGCGTTTTTCTACAGCCATATACTGATGCGCAACCAAAATTATTGATTGGCCAAGACAATTGGCGTATGCTCGCAACCACAGAAACGCGTGAAATAACGGGAACCTCTTTAGCCGTGTCTCAGTGTTTTTTAGGTTGGGCGGTACATGGATTTTTCGGTCATGTACGCAAAAACTCAGTTTTCTTTAATTTTTATGAAAATACTACGGATCGAAATTGTTTAATAAAGGACGATTTAAATATTAAAAATGATGAACTCGACAAATTAGTGAAGGATTATTTTGAATTAGATAATTTTGGCGTGAACGAAAATACAAAATCACGATGTAAATTTAAACGCGTGGGAAACCGGGCTTATATGGAAAAATGACAGTATCCCGTGTGTAGACAGCCGTGCTACTGCTCTTAGAAGACTATATTCGATAGAAAAGAAGTTGGATAAAGATTGTAAATACGCGGAATTATATTACCGCGAAATGCAACGTTTTATAGACAATGGATACGCAGTAAAAATAGATGACGACGTTTTGAAACCGCGGATATGGTATTTGCCGCGGTGTGACAAATATAAATAAACCCGGAAAGTTGAGAGTAGTTTTCGATGCAGCCGCGAAAACGTCGGGGATTAGTCTAAATGACCAGCTCGAGTCTGGCCCCGATTTACTGCGATCTTTGCCGGGCGTTTTATTAAGATTTAGACAATACGCCGTCGCCTTCAAAGCTGACGTAAAGGATATGTACTTACGAGTACGCGTAATCGACCGGGATCGCGGAGCTTTGAGATTCTTGTGGCGTGGCGCAGAAAGAAATAAATATCCGGAAACATATGAAATGACATGTTTAGTTTTCGGCGCTAATTCGTCACAATGTAGCGCGATTTACGTTAAAGACGAAAATGCTCGTAAATTTGCATCTGAAAAACCGATTGCTGCACAAAGTATAATAAATAATATGTATGTTGACGATTACCTCGCGAGTAGTCAAACCATAAAAGAAGCAACTGATCTCATTCGTGCAGTAATAAAAATAAATAAACAAGTAAATTTTGATATGCACTGTTGGGCGAGCAACGAGAATTGCACTCTGCAAGGGTTGAACATCGAAACGAAAGATACAAACGGAAAAGAAGCTCTAATTTGTAATCGAGGGGGAGAACGAGTATTGGGACTTTTTTGGGATACAAATTCGGACATTTTAAGTTTTAATGTAGGACTAAACCGAATATCAAATGAGTTGATTGAAAAAACGAGAAAACCGACGAAACGCGAGGTATTAAAAGTTATTATGTCTGTTTTTGACCCACTCGGTTTGCTCGGCCCGTTTACTTTGCAGTCTAAACTCCTGATGCAACAAATTTGGCGTAGCGGTGTGGGTTGGGACGATGTAATTCGTGATGAAGAGCAAATCGGGTGGCTCAAATGGTTAGATAACCTCACAAATATAAACTTATTATCAGTTCCGCGGTGTCTGACTCCAAAACAAATATATACAAACGCAGAATTGCACGTTTTTGTGACGCGAGTTTAAAAGCGTATTCAGCAGTGGCTTATCTACGTTTTGAACTTTCTAATAAATTAGCCCATGTCTCTTTAGTAATGGCTAAAACAAGAATAGCACCGTTAAAGCCAATGAACGTACCGCGTCTTGAATTGCAAGCGGCATTGTTGGGGGCGCGTTTATTAAAAATGATAGAAAAAGAAATAGAAATTAAAATTAACAAGCGTTATTTATGGTCGGATTCGATGACGGTTATCCGATGGATACAATCAGAACCGCGAACGCGTCAGATTTTCGTAGCGCATCGTTTAGGCGAAATCAGTGAAATCACTGCAAGTTCAGAGTGGCACTGGGTACCTACACAGTTAAATTCAGCGGATTATTCAACGCGATGGGGAAAGGGTACTATCGATAAAAATAATTCATGGTTTAAAGGACCCAAATTTTTACGTTTACCTAAAAACGAGTGGCCTAAACCTAGAGATTTAAATGTCGTTGAAAAACAAAGCATTGATGATATGGAAATTCGTAAAGTACGCGTATTTACAATAATAACTGAGAACACAACTTTTTCGCAGGCAGCTCACCGCGCGGGGATATGTGGATGGGCCGGTGTATTAGCTCTCGCACGACGTATAAGAAAAATAGTAGATCATTGGCGAAAAATATCACGGAAAGATTATACAGATATAGAAAAAACAGAATTATTTTGCTTTAGATCAATTCAATCCGAATGTTTTCAAAATGAAATTGATTATCTGTGTCAAGGAAAAGGCATAAACAAAAATAGTAAAATTTTAAATGTAAAACCGTTTATTGATAAAGATGGAATATTACGGGCAGAAGGACGTGTAACGAATTTAAATGGCTTGACATTTAATAATTGCCCGATAATTTTAGAGGGAAAAAATCCCGCGGTAAAAGTTTTATTAAACGAATACCATCGCCGTTTCTATCATGCAAGTCATGAAACTGTTCTAAACGAAGTACGACAAAAATTTTATATAACCGGACTAAGAAATTCTCTGCGAACTATTGTATATAATTGTTTGATTTGCAAAATTCGCCGCGCAAAACCAATGAATCCAATAATGGGCTCTTTACCGAAAGGACGGGTAGCCTATATGCAACGTCCATTCAGTCACTGTGGCGTAGATTATTTCGGGCCAATGTCTGTCAAAATTGGACGTCGCCGCGAGAAAAGATGGGGAGTACTCTTTACGTGCCTTACGACTAGGGCGATACACCTCGAGCTTGCACACTCACTATCCACAAACTCCGCGATAATGGCGTTACAGCGATTATCCGCTCGTCAAGGCAGTCCTATGATAATATATAGCGATAACGGGACAAATTTTCGTGGCGCATGTCGGGAATTAAAAAATGAGATTGCAAAAATAGATACTGTGAAACAACGCGAATATATATTAAAGAATGGAATGAAATGGATTTTTAACCCTCCCGATTCCCCACATATGGGTGGGGTTTGGGAGCGTTTAATTAGGTCGGTTAAAATCGCGCTATCTGCCGTTTTAAAGGAACAAGCTTCGAGCGAGGAGATTTTACTTACCTTATTATACGAAATAGAGCACTCTGTAAACTCGAGGCCACTGACTCATGTAAACCTTGATCCAAAAGAAAGTGAGGCTCTTACGCCCAATCATTTTCTAATTGGGTCTTCATCGGGTGAAATAAAACTCGGGTCATATGATATTAAAAATATATGTGCAAGGAAGCAGTGGCGTACTGCACAAGCATTCGCGGATGCATTTTGGAGGCGGTGGTTAAGGGAATATTTGCCTAATTTGTTGCCCAGGAAAAAATGGCTAGAAAATACACATACATTAAAAATAGGTGATTTCGTTATGATCGTTGACTTACAAGCTCCTCGTAATATGTGGTATAAGGGTAAAATCGTTCAAACTTTTCCCGGATCAGACGGAGTCGTAAGGGTGGTAAAAGTAGTTACAAATAAAGGCGAGTATGTGCGACCGGTACATAAATTAATTAAATTATTTAGTGATAATGTACAAAATTGAGCGTATTTTGTACGAGGGGGAGAGTTGTTGCGGACAAAATAAACATAAAAAAAAAATAATAAAAATTGTAAAAAGAGAGAGAGAGAAAATTTATTGAAAAATAAATAAAAAAAAAAAAAAAAAAAAAAATGTCTCAGAGCGCAAGTACATCTGTACGTTGCGGCCGTGAAGCCCTCAGCTAGGGAAACAAAATTCCCGAGGTTGTTACGATCCCGCGTAATGAGGATCAAGCGTGCACGGATTAAAAGGTAAATTAATTCGGGGCCGTTTAGGCTAGAGGCAGGATAAATTACAAATGTAAAAATATATATTCTCTCTCTCTCTTACTCTTTCCCTTTTTGTACTCCTTCCTCTTTCATTAATAGCTATTTTCTTTCCACCTCCTTTTGTTTCTTTACGAATTTCTTACTCTCTCTCTCTCCCTATCTTTCTCCTCTCTGTTCTCTCTTCCCCTTCTTTCTCTTCATCGATTTCGTTCCGTATTGATTTATTTTTCTCCTTCCACATATTTTTTCATTTGTTAAAACAAAATTTGTAAATGCGTTTGCGGCGGCACGAGAATTATATGTACGAGTAACGCGGCGAATTCGGGGAGAAGCTCGTTAACTTTAAGAGCGAAACATTGTATATTTTCTTCAAATAATAATAATTGGCTGAAACATATATTCTATTGTTGTTCATTTACAGCCAATATATCTTATTGTATAATTTTAAATTGTATTTATCATTTGAACTATTATGTATTTTATACGAGGAAAATTTATTTAATTCCCAAAAAAATATTAAATGAATTGTAGAATTAGTTAACCATTGAATATAACATATTACCCTTATTACTTGTATAAATTATCAAATTTATTATTTATAATATAAACCTATTTTATCTGTTTATTTAAGACATAACACAATTTTATTCATTATTATAAAGTCGGCAATACTGAAGAGTAATTGAATTAAACATATACAAATGTATACGTACATTCATACTCGCATACATATATACACGTATATACGTTCAATCATTATATATTGTTTTTTTTTTTTTAAATAATATTTAATTGAATCAATGATTACATATTTAATTTTTATTTATTCAATCACTCTTTACAGTATAATGGTACTACAAAATACTTTATGTAACTTAATGGTTAAATACGAAAATAAGAAATATAAATGTAATAATGCATAATTAAAAGTTAACTTAAATATTTTAAAAGAGTGTAAGCAACTTCCAAATTAGAAAGAGTGTATATGTTTCTTTTAAACTGTGAAAACTAAGTTATGACATCTTAGCTGAATATTTACATTTCGAAGATACGCGCATGACTAAACTGAGAGACTCTGTGATTATGATTTTCTTTTGTAAAGATACAACAGATTGATTTTTTTTTGTAACAGTTTCATTTAAAATTTATAGAAACAATGTATATCTATTTTATAATTATATTATAGTTATAAAATAATAATAAAATTATTCTATTCCTTACATTACTCAAACAAAACATTCGTATTACTAAGCATTAGAATAAAAATAATGCCATACGTATTGTAGTTCATATTAGTATTAAATATTATGCACTTGCCAAACAACTGACATATGGGTTTTATTTAAATATTAAAAAGGTATTCACCCTAGTAGAAATATGGCGATTTTAAATGGTTTGAGGTTAGAAATAGCCATGTTTTAGGTCATAACCACCCACTTTCTATCGATATTTTAGAAATGCCTTGTTTCTACTTTAAAATTCGTTTTCATTTCTACTAGGGCAATAACTATAAGTAAAGAGAACAATAACTTATCAACATTATTTTAAATTATTTAAGTCAATTATATTTTAATTTAAATTATTTTTACAATTTTAAATTATTTAATCACAAAAAAGCAGACCAAAATACAAATGATTTACTTATAGTAATTAATAAAAGCAAATTTTCGCTAAACCAGGAGTTAGTTGCCCTCCGCTATGTAATTATCTATCATTTAACAGAGTTTCAAGTTATTATAACAATATGTCGCCGAGAAAACCTTGAAAAATGCAATTTTCTTATATTTTTCAAGGTATTCTCGACGACATATTGTTATAATAACTTGAAACTCTGTAAAATGATAGATAATTACATAACGGAGGATATAACTCCTGGTTTTGTGTAAATTTGTTTTTATTAATTGTTATAGATAAATGATTTGTTTTTTCGTCTGCTATTTTGTAGCGCGAAATTTGAATTTTTAATTGATTATGATACCCCCTTAAATGTAACATTATGTTTCTTTAATTTATACACTTAATTGCTATTTTTAATATGTCTACTTGACACATAATATTACTTATATTATACAAATGTAAAAAAATGATTCAATATAATAAAAACATAGCAGTATAATAAAAACAATATTCCCATACGCATTAAAGTTATTGACAAAATTTAAACAATTTTACAGAAATTAATTCTGTAAGTTATTGATAACTGCTAAGATGAACAACGTAACATCTCCACTTCATTAATATTATTTTTTTCTTTGATAATGTTCAAGTTAATGTGACTGTCAATCAGATGTATATAAGTTTACAATATTTCAAAATAAATTTAATATATAAACAATAAAATATTATAAGCCAATAAAATAAACACGTATATTAGAATTTTTTCAGCATATTTGACTAATTAACTTTTAAAATATAAAGGATTTAGAAAAAATTATATAAAAAAAACTATTACAGATAATTTATCAATTCACAATCAGACAGCTAGATTTTTCCATTTGCTAGAAAGTACAATAGGTCCAATTAAAAAAATTAATAATATCATCAAAAACTATTTGGGAGATAAATAACCAAAGGCTTTTTCGGAATTCGGAAAATAAAAAGCAAACTATACAGGCAAGCTGATGGATATTGACCAAGTAGTTTCGACGCACACACACACACACACACACACACACACACACACACACACACACACACACACACACACCCGTGTCCCCGTGCCGGGTTTGCTGGTCCCGCATCGTGGCGCCTCCCCAGGTGGTGGATAGGGGAATGCTTTCCAGATATGGATGGTACCGAAAAAATCAAATATTCGGGGCGAACCAAAACCAGATAGGGGAAGGCACCCCGAAATAAAACCAAGTATGGATAGTGAGCTGAAAACAACACTACCCCAAGCGGGCATGGCAATCCTGTCAAATCCCGCCACTGATTCCGATCGGGTGAAAGCCCCGGTGGTCAGTGCTGGTCCCAAGGATTTTGGGGGGGGGACCAAACTCACACCGTCAAAATGGTAAATGCTGCGGAGGTTGGTCACTCGGCCTCTGTAGCATCTAATGCTACGTGTGACCTGCCCTCGACTGGGATGTCGAGTGACGCTGACAGAGCTTTTCTCCGTCTGCGTGAGAAGGTAGATACCCTGGTGGAGTTTGTTCTTAATAAGAACAACATCCACAAAGAGCTGAAGAGTATGGCGAGAGCAACCAGCAGAGCTCTCAATGAATACGCGCGGGTGAACAGTGCTGTGTGTTCGACAGCGCCGAAAATTAAAATGGCGGATGCGCGTAGGGATGGAACGTACCAAACGTCGCCCATCTTCCGCGCTGAAGAGCGTCAAAAGAGGCCGGTGGAAAGGGAAAAGCCCTCACCACCTCAGCAACCCCCGGAGAAAAGGAAGAAGGGGTCGAAGCAGCCCAATAACAAAAATGGGCCAGCAGATGCTTCGCCATACGTTCCTAAGACGAGTGGGAACCAGTCAAAAGTCCCTGACTGGGTCACAGTAGTGAAGAAGGGCAAGAAGAAGAAGAAGATGAAGAACAGCCAGCCGAAGCAGCATGAACAGCAGAAACGTGCCAGCAAACCGGCCAAAGGCACGGCAGAGCCTAAGGCCGGAGTAAGACCCCCACGCCCAGATGCCATCAAGATCAAGACACCTAGCGGGGGCTCTTCCTACGCTGACATTCTCCGGAAGGTCAAGGCTGCACCGGAGCTAAAGGCAGTATCAGGCGCACCAGGGCTGGAGAGCTCCTCCTCGAACTGGGGCGACCCGGAACGGAAACGGCGGAGCTGAGGACAGTGGTCTCGTCCACACTGAGTGGGTCAGCAGAGGTCCAGCTGCTGACTCACAAAGTGTCCATCACCATCAGGGACATGGACGAGTCCACGACAACAACGGAGGTGGCCGCAGCGATTGCGGCAAAGATCGGGCCAAATGTGGTATCCCCGGATAATATTAAAACCAGGGGATCCTACAGTGGCACCCTAGCTGCGACCATCCAGCTTCCGGCAGTAGCAGCCAAAAAACTGCTGCAAGACGGGAAGCTCCGGATCGGATGGGTCAATTGCAGAGTTCGACTGCGAGAGGTATCCTCGCGCTGCTACCGATGCCACGAATCGGGACACATCGCGAGGGAGTGCAAGAGCGCAGTCGACCGGTCAGCGCAATGCTATCGGTGCGGCCAAGAGGGCCACAAAGCAGTGGACTGCGAGGCCAAAGCCAAGACCTCGCATGAGGAAGGAGCACACATCAAAAATGATTAAGGTGCTCCAAATAAACCTCAACCACTGCGCTGTGGCCCAGGACCTGCTGTCCCAGCTGGTCAGAGAGGAGAGAGCGGACGTAGCGATCATCAGCGAGGAGTTCCGGGATCTCGAGAAGTCGAACTGGGTAAGGGATGCCACGGGCAAGGCGGCCATCTGGGTATGTGGAAATATACATATCTCCAGAAAGATGGTCGCCCCCCTTCCCAGCTTCACCTGGGTGGAGGTGGCGGGGGTACGCATGTACAGCTGCTACTTCCCGCCCAGCGATTCCACCGAGGACTTTGCGAGATCTCTGGATGCAGTCGTCACCAGTGCTCGGTCCTCACGGCTACCGGTCGCAATCGGTGGGGACTTTAATGCTTGGGCGACGGACTGTGGCAGCGCCAAGACCAACGCGCGTGGTCGCGCACTTCTCGAGGCGTTCGCTCTACTGGGGCTGGAGATCGCTAACACAGGGACAACCCCGACTTTCACCAAAGCCGGCAAGTCGTCCATAGTCGACCTCACCTTCGTCGATCCAAGATTGATGGGGGGAGGGGGACTCGGCTGGAAAGTTAGCGATCGTTACACGGGTAGTGACCACCAAGCACTCGTGTACCAGCTCCAGCTGACCAGCGGGAGGACAAAGAGAGCAGGAAGAGGAGCAAGAGAGAGATGGGCACCAGCCACGTTTGATCGTGAGACGTTCCTCTGCTCCCTTAAGGGGAAAAAAGTGGAGGGAACCGCCGAAGAAAAAGCACGAGGCCTCACGAATGCCCTAACAGCGGCTTGCGATGCCTCTATGGCCGTGAAGTTTAACCCTTGCGGCCGCCCACCGATAATCTGGTGGAGTGAGGACATCGCAGAAAAGAGACGTGAGTGCCTGTGTGCCAGAAGGCTGCACCAAAGAGCGAGGGGAACACCGCGGTTCCAAGATCGTTCCGCAGAATACGAACAAAAGCGGAGGGATCTCAAGGTGGCCATCAAGACTGCCAAGAGAAGGTGTTGGCGGGAGCTCTGTGAGGAGGTGGACCACGACCCCTGGGGCAGACCGTATAAAACGGTTATGAATAAGATCAACCCCGGGGGCGCTGTTGCACCCACCGACCCAGTTTTTCTGGAAGAAGTCGTCCGCCACCTGTTTCCAGAACATCGGAAAAGGGCAGCAGAGACGGGCCTGATGGCCACCATTGGTGCAGCCGAGTCGCCAGACATTAGTGAAGCCGAGCTGAGGATGGCCGCTAAAGGTATTTCCGTACGTAAAGCCCCAGGGCCGGACGGAATACCTGGTCTGGCCGTCAAGACAGCGGCGATGAGTGCTCCGGGCTTGTTCCTGGACGCATTCAACGCATGCATAAGAGAAGGTTGCTTCCCAGCCCAGTGGAAGACGCAGAGGCTGGTACTCCTACCGAAAGGAAACAAACCCCCGGAGGAGCCATCATCTTACCGCCAGCTCTGTCTACTGGATATAGTCGGGAAGCTCCTGGAGCGGGTGATCTGCGCCAGGCTCGCAGCGGCCATCGGTCGGGCCGGAGACCTCTCCGACAACCAGTTCGGTTTCCGAAAGGGTCGATCGACCATGGACGCTGTAGGCAGAGTTGTTGGTATAGCCATAAACGCCATCAATGCTGGTCGGAGTGCAAGGCGGATGTGTGCCATCATCACCTGGACATCCGGAATGCCTTCAAACTCAGGCCAGATGGGACGACATCCTGGAACGCTGTCTATGACGGCCTGCTTAGGCAGCAACTTCCGGAGGGTCTCGATGGTCGACCTCACCTTCGTCGATCCAAGATTGATGGGGGGAGGGGGACTCGGCTGGAAAGTTAGCGATCGTTACACGGGTAGTGACCACCAAGCACTCGTGTACCAGCTCCAGCTGACCAGCGGGAGGACAAAGAGAGCAGGAAGAGGAGCAAGAGAGAGATGGGCACCAGCCACGTTTGATCGTGAGACGTTCCTCTGCTCCCTTGAGGGGGAAAAAGTGGAGGGAACCGCCGAAGAAAAAGCACGAGGCCTCACGAATGCCCTAACAGCGGCTTGCGATGCCTCTATGGCCGTGAAGTTTAACCCTCGCGGCCGCCCACCGATAATCTGGTGGAGTGAGGACATCGCAGAAAAGAGACGTGAGTGCCTGCGTGCCAGAAGGCTGCACCAAAGAGCGAGGGGAACACCGCGGTTCCAAGATCGTTCCGCAGAATACGAACAAAAGCGGAGGGATCTCAAGGTGGCCATCAAGACTGCCAAGAGAAGGTGTTGGCGGGAGCTCTGTGAGGAGGTGGACCACGACCCCTGGGGCAGACCGTATAAAACGGTTATGAATAAGATCAACCCCGGGGGCGCTGTTGCACCCACCGACCCAGTTTTTCTGGAAGAAGTCGTCCGCCACCTGTTTCCAGAACATCGGAAAAGGGCAGCAGAGACGGGCCTGATGGCCACCATTGGTGCAGCCGAGTCGCCAGACATTAGTGAAGCCGAGCTGAGGATGGCCGCTAAAGGTATTTCCGTACGTAAAGCCCCAGGGCCGGACGGAATACCTGGTCTGGCCGTCAAGACAGCGGCGATGAGTGCTCCGGGCTTGTTCCTGGACGCATTCAACGCATGCATAAGAGAAGGTTGCTTCCCAGCCCAGTGGAAGACGCAGAGGCTGGTACTCCTACCGAAAGGAAACAAACCCCCGGAGGAGCCATCATCTTACCGCCAGCTCTGTCTACTGGATATAGTCGGGAAGCTCCTGGAGCGGGTGATCTGCGCCAGGCTCGCAGCGGCCATCGGTCGGGCCGGAGACCTCTCCGACAACCAGTTCGGTTTCCGAAAGGGTCGATCGACCATGGACGCTGTAGGCAGAGTTGTTGGTATAGCCATAAACGCCATCAATGCTGGTCGGAGTGCAAGGCGGATGTGTGCCATCATCACCTTGGACATCCGGAATGCCTTCAACTCGGCCAGATGGGACGACATCATGCTGTCCCTGCAGCACTTCCAAGTGCCACTCTATCTCAGGGAGATCACCTCGAGTTACCTGACTGACCGTACTCTGCTCTACGACACCGACGACGGTGTGCACTCCCACAACATCACGGGAGGCGTGCCGCAGAGTTCGGTCATTGGGCCCCTACTCTGGAACGCTGTCTATGACGGCCTGCTTAGGCAGCAACTTCCGGAGGGAGTCTCGATGGTGGCTTTCGCGGACGACGTGGCGCTAGTGGTGGTCGCAAAGAGTGTCGAAGAAATCGAATATCTCGGAGACGTCTCTATAGAAGTGATCGCCACTTGGTTGAGAGACCACGGACTTAGTCTGGCGGCGGAAAAAACGGAGGCGGTGCTCATCTCTCGCACAAAAAAGGAGAGGACCGCCACCTTCACGGTAGGTAAAGAACGGATACGGTCGGTGAAAACGTTGAAGTATTTAGGGGTCACAGTAGACGCGCGGCTGTCGTTCAAACACCATCTCGCGAACGCAGGCTCAAAGGCGACAAAGGTGGCCCGTGCGCTGGCGGGCATCATGCCCAACATCGGGGGACCCCAGCAACCGCGAAGGTCTCTCCTTGCCTCGGTGGTGAGCTCCGTAATTTTATACGGAGCTCCTATCTGGGCTGATGCCCTGAGCAGGCACAAGAGCTTTGGTGCTCCGTGCCAGAGAGCCTGCAGGATAGCTGCGCTAAGGGTGGCCCGGGCATACCGAACCGTATCTGACATTGCGCTCTCGGTGGTCGCGGGGACCGCCCCCTTCGACCTCCTGGCAGCCGAGAGAGCTGAAAGACACCGTGAGGGTGGGCAACGCCTAGAAGAGAACGGCTGCCACAACCGATGGTCATTGCGGACCGTAGAGGAGTGGTAGCGGAGATGGGACTCAGCCAGGGACGGCCGCTGGACCCACCGCATCATCCCGCGAATCCGGGAGTGGGCGAGCAGGAAACACGGCTTCGTCAGTTTCCAGCTTACCCAGGTGTTGACCGGGCACGGATGCTTCCGTAGTTACCTATTTCGTATAGGGGTCTACGGCAGCGCAGAGTGCCCGGCTTGTCCAGGGGTGGACGAAGACGTGGAACACGTCCTCCTACGGTGTCCTCGTTTTAGGGAGGAACGGGACCAATTTCAAATCACTTGGAGCGGTCCCCTCACCCCTGAGGGCATCGGGGCGTGCCTGCTTGACTCCCAGGAGGGATGGAACGCGGTGGTAACCCTCTGTACGTCCGTAGTGGACAGGCTGGGTCTCATCAGAAGAGAAGAGGAGAGAAGAGTTGCGATAGCAACATTAGTGGGCTAATCTAGCCGTTGCCTCCCCCCGCGAAGTAATGCCTTGCGGCGGTTTCCGCGGGGGAATAAAGGTAAGAAAAGAGGTGGAGTTTTAGTGGGTATGCCTATCGACATCCTTCGATAGGAGAGTCCTACACACGGGGAGTCTCGCATGGCTCCAGTCATGGTGCATTAAGCATTTCTCCACCTCTTCGGAAAAAAAAAACACACACACCCGTGTCGGATTTGTTGGTTCAAAGCGGGCACGGCAGTCTTGTCAAATCCCGCCACTGATTCCGATCGGGTGAAAGCCCCAGTGGTCAGTGCTGGTCGATAAAACGGGAAGTTCTGCGGATGGTGGTCACTTGGCTTCTGTAGCTTTAAATGCTACGTGTGACCTGCTCTCGACTGGGATGTCATGTAACGCTGACAGAGCTTGGTGGAGTTTGTTCTTAATAAGAATAACATCCACAAACACCTAAAGACTATAGCGAGAGCAACATGCAGGTCCCTTAGTGAATACGCGCGGGTAACCAGTGCTCTGTGTTAGACAGCGCCGAAAATTAAAATCGTAGATGCGCGTATGCATAGGATATGTGAAACGTCGCCCATGAAATGGAGTTTAATATTCATCACACATCCCAAACGCTGAAAGTTACTTACTATATTTGCTAAGATTGCTTTAAAGTCAGCAATTTTCTCATTTTTCAAAAAGTTTCGAGGAATATTTCGAAAACTAAACCATGCCGTTTTTTCTAAATCGTCAATTGTATTTAAGAAATGTTCATCGTAAAATAGTTTTCTGATCTGAGGTCCAATGAATATCCCTTTTTTCAACTTAGCTTCAGTCAATTGAGGAAATAGATTTGTCTGGTATTCAAAAGATTGTCCTTCCTTATCTAAAGCCTTCACAAATTGTTTCATTAATCCGAGTTTTATATGGAGAGGCGGAAGTAATACTTTTGATGGATCAACTAAAGGCTGTTTCAGTATATTGTGATTTCCTGGTTCGAGACCTGCTCTTGCTCGCCAAACGTTTTTTTCATAATGATTCGCGCGATTTGTAAATTCTGATTGTTGACTTAGGAAGGTCGTTATAATTTTCAAATCACCACAAATTTGCCACCTATGCTCATTATAACGAGTTTTCTCTGACACATATGAGCGATTTTCGTAACTTTCTTTTAATCGCGTAGAGTGTGCTATTGGCAGGCTTACATAATCATTTCCATTGTGAAGCAGTACTGCCTTGAGATTCCGTTTTGAAGAGTCTATAAACAATATCCATTATTCAGGAACATAACATTCCTACTTTATTTCATTCATCAAACCGCTAACATCTGTACAATGTACCAAACTGCCCTCTTCATCTTTGTTAAAGTATTTGCGGAATGTCTCCTCTCGATTTCTGTAGAAAGTTGACTTCGTTTCCTGTTCTAGCATTGCACGGATTTTCAGCTGTACAGCCATATGTTTAGAAACATCTTTGGGTAGACACATGTTTCGGACAAAATTGTTCAAACTGTCCTGATTAAATAGTTTAAGTGGTTTAATTTTTGTTCCTTTTGGAATGTATTCCTCATCTTCATCTCCTTGTTCCCAGCTGTCTTCGGGTTCTTCTTCACTAACTACAATTTCTTCTGTATCTATTGCTTGAATACTCGATGAAGTTTCATTCATGGAAGTGCTGGTATCCATATTTTTAATATTGGACTCTCGAATATTAGCTGGTACAACTAAAGACACTATTGAGTAATATATTTTTGATTTGGTCTTCGCATTGAAGTTTCGAGTAATGTATTCGGTCAGTCTAAGTGTTTGATGTTATATAATAGAGGACAGAAAAACCCTAAATGGTAACCCTGGTCAGATGGGTCGGGTCTTTTCCTGCTTTGGGAAACACCAAGACGGTCGCCGTTTTCCAGACGTCTGGGAAATATTTATTAGTCGGTTAAATGGGTTAGTGCTTTAATAGGTAATTTTTTCAAAATGAAGTTACTTATTGTATCCGGGTCGGGGTTTTTTTATTTTTCGCGATTTTAAGATATTTTTTAAGTTCAAATGGAATTATCGGTATAATTGGGTTAGTATTATTGTTGGAGTTGTTTAGAAAATTTTAAACTATTTGATCCGTTTCTGCAGTAAAATTGGAATTGTTAGAAGGCATTTTATGCGGTGTGAATGTTTTTGCGAAGTTTTCGGCTAGTTGGTAGCTTTATCGTCCGGGGAGAAATATTTAAGTTGGTTATTTGTATCTCTTAACGGTGGAATATTAGTGTGAGTTCGCGTAAAGGCTTTGGTAATTCTTCACAAACTATTGTCTTTAATGTTTAGAGGTTTTACTTTTATTATGTGCTGAATTGAATTTATATAATTTTTAAGAATTGTATTATATCTTTTACGGTTTTCGCGGATTAATACGTTCCTATGTTTTATTAGTTTTAATATTTCGTCTAATAATGGAAGATGACCGGTTTTATTTTCGTTTAGCGGAGTCGTGATTTCTATTGCTTTGTGAATGGTTTGGGTTAAGTCGGTGATATCTATATCTATTTCGTCTTTTGTGTCTATGTCTTGTAGTGTAGGGATGTTTTTGTCAAAGTAGTTGTTAAATGTCTGGCAGTTAGTTTTTGCAAAGTTGTATTTAATTTTTGTCGGGTTGTAAATTGCTGTTAAGTTGATGTTTATGTAAATAGGGCAGTGGTCTGAGTCCAAGTCAAAATCTGGGAGAGTGCAGATATCGGAGGAAAAATTTAAGTTTTTAGAGATCATGAAATCTATTATATCGGGTTTGCATTTTTTGTTGTAAGGATAGTGAGTGAAGCTCGTTGGGGCGTGAATGTAAAGTTGTTTATTAATGCAATATTTACTGAGTTGGCTACCGAGTGCGTTTATAGTGCGACTCCCCCAGCGCGTGTTTTTAGCATTAAAGTCACCGGCGGCTATTACTGTGTCGGCTGTTTTAAAGATTTTATCGTAGTCGTTTTTATTGAATTTAATATTAGGTGAATTATAAGTTGCTATTATCGCGATTTCGGTTCCGCAAGTTTTAATTTAAATTGCCGTTGCTTCCAAGTTTTCGGTATTTAGTGGTATATTATAATGTTTTAGGCTGTTTTTAACTATTACCGCGGGGCCCGGTTTGTGCTATTTTTATAGACAGTGTAGTTTCGTAGTTTAAATGTACTGTTTTTTTTAAAAGTGTTTCGTCAAGTAGGCAAATGTCAATGTCTTTTATGTGTAGTAGTGTCTCTAGTTCGAGTTTTTTGTGTGTCAGTCGTCCGTTGGCGTTCCAAGCATAAAAGGTTAGTTGTTTATTTGGTGTATTATTCATGGTCCGGTTTTTTGTTTATTGGATGCAACCGCAAGGGCTGAGTTTAAAAGTTTTTGGGTTATTACTGCGATTTGAATGTATGCGTCGTTTATTGAAATTGATCCCGAGGAGATACTAATGGAGAGGTTGGTGGCCTCTCGCAGTATTTCTATCAGCGTGGCTGTGTCTTCCGAGTTGACGGCTTTTTTATTGTTATTAATGTTATTTTCATTTTTGGTTTTGTTTGGTAATGATTTAGATATTGGTATATTAATTGGTGATTGAGTTTTAGGTTTAACTGGTAGTGTGGGAAAATGACCTTTATCGTTTAGCGGAATGAGTTTAGATTTTAGAGTATTTTTATTATTGCTGTTGCTTTTAGTGGGTTTAGGAGTTTTAGCTTTATTCGCGTAAGATTGTTTAGATGTTTTATAGGCTGAGCAGCCTTTGTAATTCGCGGTGTGGTTGCCTCCACAGTTTGCGCATTTTAAGTTTTCTTTATCGCGGGGTTTAATACACGTGGCAGTCTCATGATTCTCTCCTCACTTAACACATTTGGGTTGAGCGTGGCAGAACCGTGACACATGATTATACCGTTGGCATTTAAAGCATTGTACCGGGCGTTTAGATTTTATGTAGGGTTCAATTTTTATTTTTAAGAACGCGATTGTCTTTAGATGGATAATATTTTTAATATTATCAGTTTTATCTAACGTAATTAGGTAGAGAGGGAGCGGGGTGGCATTTTTCCCGCTTCCTCTCTTCATTTGCGCGACGCTGTGGACTCTATATCCACCCCGCAGCAACTCGTCCGCGATTTCGTCGGTGGCCATTGAAATGGGTAGGCCCCTAATGACGAATTTGACTGGAGGTTTGGAATCCGGAGATTTGAGAAGAAATAATTGCAACCTTTCGGTGTCCAATTCCCGGATTAGAGTTCGGTAGTCCTCCAGGGTTGAAACCCGGACGGACCTGAAGTTATTGCGGAGTTTGTAAACTACCGCGCTAAATTTTAATTTTTTGGTGATAGATTCGAGGAGTTTGTAGGGAAAGTTAAGCTCATCGCAGTAAACGTTTACTGGGTGATTTTAACCTTCTTTTCGGCGGAAGTGCCGGCTAGTATGGAAAATTGGTTTGGGTAGCAACCGGTGGAAGTACCGTGTTGCTAGTTTTGGTGATCAGACTTGTTTGGTCTGATTGAGTATCCCGGGGTGTTTGTCGGGCACGCTTTCGCCTGCGAGGCTCCACGAAGCCTTCGCCATCCATAATAAGCGCTGTGTTCATTATGGACTCAGCGGTGGAAGCGATGCTCTCGGAGTCATCGCAGTGCGAAAACGAAGGTTTATGTCCAGTGGCCATAATGGCTCACAATGGGCTGAGAAAGGAGTTATAATAGAAAATAGGGACAGGTTGGCACCTGCTATTGAAAATTCGAAAGTCAATAGAAATAATTTTCTACATAGTGAGAATAGATGTTTCTTCTACGAAGGCTCGAGAGGAACTCCATGCTGGTGAGGCCGAATCGACAGCCGCTTAAGTAGCTTTGGTCGAGTTTCCCCACTATGGTTGATGATGACGTCAAATGTTTGAATATTCGTTTATTCGAACATGCTGGAAATGGTTTTTTTAATAAAGATTTTCAAACAGCGTTCGAGAGAGATATAGTTAGATTCTAATTAATTATAAACAATATTTTAATTTATTATTCTACTGTTTATTTAACAAAAGATAAAAACTTCAACAATTGAGTTGAAAATTCGAGTATAAAAAGTGAATACTTGAAAATAAAAAATAAAATTATATTTCCACAAATTCAATGCTTAATGCATAATGCTTAATGCATTGAATTTGTTATAAAAAATTATTTTATAACAAATAAAAATTTTCCCGAGAACCGGGATCTAACCGCTACGCCGTACTACCACTTGGTGTACTTGTATTCTCATTGTCTATATTAACTAAGACTTGATAGTCACAACATATATATATATATATGTGGTATTCCACGTGAAGTGGTCCGATCAAAATTTTAAAATGCACTAAATTTTGGGTACACTTTGCAAATGTTTTTCAGAATACAGAAAAAAATTTTTAGGTACTGGAATCTATTTGCTCAAAAGTTATTCTAACCTCAAAAAGTGAATTTTTCCATATTCTTTTCAACACCAGCTGGGTTTACCGCTATATAACTCAAAATCTATCCACTTTTACTATATAACATTATATGTAACGTTCGTTGCTAATTATATCTAGAATTTATTCTTCTGGGTTAGAATTTCTAATCTCAAGGTCAATGTTACATAACCTACATGTCAATATTCAACTTGAAAAAAGTGCAAGTGCGCCACCTTTGATTTTTTCATCCAAAAGTCTAAAAGAAAGCTTGGAGCAATACCTTTCAAATGGTCTGTAGCATTTTTATGGCCTCCAATTCTGTAAAAAGTTATGACAATTTAAAGAAAGACAAAAAATTCACAAAAATTAACATGGTAATTCCCATTTAAATTTTTAAAAAAATTTCGTGTTTCTTTAAATTGTCATAACTTTTTACAGAATTGGAGGCCATAAAAATGCTACAGACCATTTGAAAGGTATTGCTCCAAGCTTTCTTTTAGACTTTTGGATGAAAAAATCAAAGGTGGCGCACTTGCACTTTTTTCAAGTTGAATATTGACATGTAGTTTATGTAACATTGACCTTGAGATTAGAAATTCTAACTCAGAAGAATAAATTCTAGATATAATTAGCAACGAATGTTACATATAATGTTATATAGTAAAAGTTGATAGATTTTGAGTTATATAGCGGTAAACCCAGCTGGTGTTGAAAAAAATATGGAAAAATTCACTTTTTGAGGTTAGAATAACTTTTGAGCAAATAGATTCCAGTACCTAAAAATTTTTTTCTGTATTCTGAAAAACATTTGCAAAGTGTACCCAAAATTTGGTGCATTTTAAAATTTTGATCGGACCACTTCACGTGGAATACCCCATATATATATATATATATATATATATTGTGACTGTCAAGTCTTAGTTAATATAGATATATATATATATACATAAAGAATAATAATAATGTTTAATAAAAAAACCTACCCTTCTAAATAAATAATAATAAAATGCAAAAAAAAAAACAACACCACAAATTTTATAAGATAAACCAAGTATCTTTATTTTTTACTCAAAAAGTATTAGGAGAGTATAAAGATACTGGAACCTATCTCTCAACAGACGACAACTATCCTTTTACCATTAAAAACAAGTATTTGACCCGACCCACCTTTTGAACAGTCCACTCAGTCATTAACTACTTTAATTAGCTTGGAAATGAGCCCCAACACATCACAGTCCGATGATCTGTCTGGAGATAGAGTGCGACAAATGCGAAAATTTGTAAATTTTAAAATTGCCACAAATTAATTTTAAAGTTTTATATTATATATTTTGAAAATTTTTTTACAAACCTTAAATTAAACTTATTTCGAACTTCTAAATTCTTTTTATAATTCATATATATATACAGGTGATGATATAATATATTGAAATATCTGCAAAGATACTTATATCTTTTTGACTTCTGACACAAGAAATTCCTAACCTCACCTCAAAGGTCAAAGTCTGTTTACCAGCACCTATTACATATGCAAAAATAAAAATATGCTTTTTTATCTTATTATTATTTAAAAATAACTATATTAAAAATCTACACCATTTAAAACAATTTTTAAAAAGAATAATTAGATAAATAAATAAATCATAAATAAATACTACTTATATACCTACATATGAATCTATATGGAAATATGTGTATATATATGAAAACGCGCGCGGAAAGCAAATATAATAATTATTTTAAAACACTATTAAACTTTTATATATTTAATCTAATAAAAGTAATTTGAAAAGTAAACAAACATTTAAAAACATTGTGTAACCATGTTTGGTTAAATAAAATCCAAATAAAACGAAGTTTACTGCATGTGAAATAATACATTGACTAGGCACATTTGCATGAGAGCATATACGTATTCAAAACAGGACGTGAATTCTTAATTCTTTCAAATAAATCAGTTATAACAATGTCAATTAAGACTATTATCACAAACGTTTACATGCGTGTATATTGCGTATTAAGACTGAAATCTCATCGAACGGAATAGACTACAAAATAGCGCAAGCATATTACAAAAATTATTGTTATTGTTTAGGATACAACGAAACTGACGCGCATTATTAAAATAATAAAATTCCTTGCGTCGGTTCGCAGGGTTTTCCTTTATACAGATTCATAGTCGACCGATATAAACTGAAAAATGCGGCCTTTCGAAATCTAGACATAAAGAAACCGTAATGCCCACGTGTTAAAGATTAGTGCACAGTGAAACAATGGAGTGTTGGTATATGATTCAAAAAGTAATGAAGCAAAAACGAAGGGTCGTAGATACGCATAAGGAAGTAGCCGCTGGCAGGCCTAGGGAAAAATCGAAGGAAAATTTACGCGCAGACGGGAAAATCGTGAAAGTACCTACAAATGCGAGTGTGTGTATGCTTACAACTTAAAGAATTAATTATACATATTGTAAATTGTATGTTGTATGTCTATGTGCACCAATTCATATATGTATATCTATTGGTACGTATATGTTGTGCGCGTATCCGTGGATGAACCTTTTGTTAAATATTTGATAAGAATTGCGTAAAGATGTTTCGACTCGAGCCGCAAGCGATGTGAACTAGTATAAATTATTAAGGACTAAGAAAATTGCATTGCTTTATCGTCGATCAAGAGATTGAATCATAAAAAAGAAATTTAAATAATTTAGTTTGTAAATATGTCCGACTTGATAATCTGCTCGAAGGGTTACATTAACGTGCATGGACGCGGACACGCGAAACCATGGCCGGGACGCTGAACAATCGAAGTCTAGGTTTGCCTGAAAATTTGGGCCCCAATAAAAGGGAGTGACATCCCGGTAGTGAGAGCCAATCGTTTCTCTGCATATTCGAGAAGGGCAAACTGAGGGCTGTCAGGCGACAAACCACAAAAGAGCAGAGAAATGGAGGGGTTACTCTAACCTTTCTTTGGTCCGGAAAAAGCGAAGCTCCACCCCCGCTTTAGATGGGAAGTGGGGGCAAGTAGGGATCGAGAGAGAAAATTTGAAGAAGGGAGTGTGATCAACAACCTTTTGACGAGGACAAGTAAATTAGAATCCTGCCGGAACATCGCTTGCTTCGAGTCAAAACTACTAATCGAGAATCTTATGTGTTTATTGTAAAATCGCGTCGAGCCGTTGTTAGTTGTACGAATACTTGTTCAGGCTTTTTCCTCTGCTCCGTGAGGTTTTTTATACGCCTAAACAAGTAGTGATATCGGGTTAACGCGAAATAAAAAAACTTTAACTTTAACCTCTCCTTAACCAGAACAGTTATTCCGTTGTCTTTAATTTTGCAGTGTTTCACGAATAGATTTATCTTATTAAAATAATGGTCTTTATATTAATTTAATTAATCAAAATAGTACATTTTTTTACAAATATATTATAATAGCTTAAGGTAAGCATGTAGCCAAAGTTTTAGTTATTTCTATAAGAAACAATTGCCTTTTTCGTAATATTAGGTAAATGAAACTATACATATATATATATATATATATATATATATATATATAGGTATATATAATATTGCTATAACTGTGGGAATATGTTTTAGAGGTGTCATTCAAGATGTCTTTTTATAGTCAGAAACTGCCTATAAATTTCCAGAGTGGGTCTAAATCATTAAGATGACTAATGGTCAAAATATCTGGGAAAAGTGCCCGAAATATAATTAGAAATGTATATTTGTTGCTTTATAACGAAGAATCTGTTAGTATGATCTTTGCAAAAAAATTTATGCAGTTATCTTGGGGTGGTAGAAAAGCATCTCCACTTTTTTCAGTATCAATATAATCTCCTGCAAGCTGCTAAAAATACAAATATTATTATCCAATTATAAAAAACTAATTTTTAAACATTTCTAATGCTGGATTTTTGTTTTACAACCTTTACAAGAATTATGATACTAATCTGAAGGATTACTATAAATATATTAACATTATTATTACAATAACTGAAGATACGTATTTAATACAAAAAATATATCAACAAATCAGATCTGAGATTATAATGATTAATATGACTAATTGACAGTGACAAGTTTGTGAAATTCAAACAATCTATTGCTGAATAATAGTAATAATAATGTTAATATATTTATAGTAATCCTTCAGATTAGTATCATAATTCTTAAAGTGTTTGTAAAATTGAAAATCCAGAATTACAAATGTTTAAAAATTAATTGTTTATAATTGAATAATAATATTTGTATTTTTAGCAGCTCACAGGGGATCAGATAGGTACTGAAACATGCCGAGATACTTTTCTACCACTCCAAGATAAGCGCATAAATTTTTTTGCAATAATCATGCTAACAGATTCATCGTTATATGGCAACAAATATATATTAGATATATATATAAATTTAGACCCACTTTGGAAATTTATGTGCAGTTTCTGACTATAAAATGACATCTTTTAGAGCAGAATTACTTATTTTCATTATTCAACCTTTAGAGGGGTTTTGAAAAATTTGAAAATCGCATTTTTCTATAGGAATGTGGTCTAAGGTCCCTGAGTTAGAGCCAAACTAAGTTGCGATGTCGGTAAGTCAGACCCCTTACGCCTAGAGGCGTATTTCGGTCCGGTACGGTAAGGCCAAATGTTGAAATTTTCAAAATTTCAGAAAAACGTTAAAATGCACAATTTATTTCATTTTCAGCTGTATTTAAGTTTTATCTGGTCATTCTATATTAATATTATTTGAAAAATATTACAAAGGGCGTATGAACCGGCGATATCTGAGTTTCTTTATTCTTTACATTTGAAAACTACATAACACAGACACACACATACACATACATACATACACACACACATGGAATCAGGAGTTCGCCACGTCCACGTCGTTGATTCTGGGTAAAGCCAAGAGCAAGCATGTTTACTAATTTTTTCCCTCAAACATTCTTTCGGGTTATTGCTAAACATAATTTTCAAACGAAATGGATATTTTGCAAATTTAACCTTCAAATGATCTTGACCTTGAGGTCATGAGGTCAATTCGACTTCAGAGTCATGAGCATTCTGAATGAAAAATTGTAACTAGTGACTTCTGAAACGCCTACACATAATTTTCAAGTAGGATTGCATACCCCATTTTGAATTTAATTTTTTTGGTTGTAGAATCATGTTTGGAGACTTCGTTAACCCTCACACCTGAATTGAGTTATTTAAATGAAAAAAATTGAGTACTTATGAAAAAAAAATGTTTGTGCCTCTGGGCGTTTTCCGGCCCTCTAATGGTTAAGGTTTAAATCGCTTACAAGAGTGTGACAGCTTACATTTATGACTTTAAAAGTACTTTTAATGAAAAATTCAGGAAATTTTACAAAAAAAAGTCATATTTATATTTTAAGTGAAAAATGCATCCCCTGGGAGCTACAAATTCATGAAAATGGGCATAGAATGCAAAAAAGTGCTAAAATGTCAATTTTAACTCTCTGTAACTTAAAATAATAGCCCCGAAAAAATCTCAAAAAATTCAGGAGAGCTACTGGATACCTCTAAAACATAATCCCCCAGTTATAGCAATATTAATTTTTTTCATCTTCGATTTCACAGAGAACCAGCCATATATATATATATATATATACATAGATTAAATTACATTAAAATAAAAAAAAACATATTTATCAAAATTATCAAATATTTTGAAAATCGTTTTTTGGTGACGAAAGAATTAAAATCAATTTTTGAAATAAAAATTTTTTCGATTTTTTGGTCCCTTAACAGCAGCTGGTTCCCTTAACACAAAACTTAAATAAAATGTTTTTTTCAGATTAGAAAGCAACCATTTATAATTTTTTAGAAAAGTATGTCTGAATGCATTTCCAAAAACCATTAATTATTTTTGAGTTAATTAATAATTTTAACTTTTAAAACGAGTTAATTATATTCTTACTAAAATCAGTTTTTCAAATAGATTCAAGACTACGTGCACTGACGTAAATAAAACTTGAATTAGGCATAAAATTAATAAATTTTACAAAAAATCAAAGTCTGATCTACTATTTATATTTTAAAAAATAAAAACTTTGTATTGCACATTAACAGATAAAAATTAATAATTGTGATTACCAATGGGTGTTATTAAAAATTTTATTTAATTAAATATTAGAAAATACTCAAAATTTTCTACACTTTATTAAAACACTACATTCGAAAAACAATAGATTTTGTTTAGAGGAAAACATCTATCTAATAAGTTGATACTGCATAAAAATGTAACATAGATAATATAATAAAAATAAAATACTTGCAGTATTTAAAGAGCCCACAACCATTTTCGACGATGCCGTCATAACAGTAAAAATGATTTCATAAGTGCCACGGGTGGGGGAACGGCGGCCATGTTGTCTGCACTTCCCCTCTCCTGCTTATTCGGATGAATTTAATGTATTTTCCTTTTATTATCTCAAAATTTTACAGTTTCAAAAATCGAATAAAAAATCATTTACGATACTAAATTTTACGTTCTTTCATTTGGCGCTACTCGTTTTGCCGTAGACCTAACTGTTATTGAGATATAAATTAAAATAACTTTTAAACGCTTATTTTGCATAGAACCCCTTGTATGAAGCTGCAAATTTCACAATAGTTTAATTTCTTCAATTTACTGAATAGTAAAAATGCAGCTCTCTGTTTATTTGACAAGTTATTTTCAGATCTATTTTTAATGGACTGTTCATTGGGCGTGCGCGGTTCCCACTGTTAGGAATAGTCAAGGAGTAGCAGTCGTCGGGGAACTCAATGGACACGCCGTCAACCAACAACGTTCACCCTAGATGTATAAATCATCTTCATTGAAAATAAAAATAAGTATACTTTTCATGATATTAAATATTTATTTTTAATCAATTACTAATCAACATACTTATTCATTTTTCAAATATTGATGTAACGCACGATATATTGAAATACGCGCGTCGCGATCAATTTAATGATCTTTGGCTGATAAACGGTTTAAAGTTCTTGAAATGATCACTGTCAAACACAAGCGTAGTGATAATACATATATACTCGTGTGACACTGGGTTTCGCTCTCTATCGCTGAGGTTGGCCGAGAAGTAACCAAGGATCCTAGTCAAAAGAACGTAATAACTTCTGACGTCAATCACCATACTCCTAAAGCGTAGTCACCGACTTTCGCCTGACGAGAGTATATAGCGTGAAGAAGTCATCCTCCGTCAAATTTTCGATTGAGTCCTTATTGCAGTTAATCTGCGAACTTTGCCAGCCTCTCGACGCGATACGAGCCATTGAGGTGCGCAACGAAGCAAAATAGATAAGTCATTTTGATTCATTCTTGTACCGCGAGATGCATTAGAATCATAGAGTATAAATTGTAGAATCATAGTTTATACGATAAGAACCGAAACTTTACACCGCCATCTCGTAGTTTTTAGTTGAGTTTTTATTGGTGATATTAAATAATATTAAAGACATTTTAGTATGTAAATATGTTCATTTCTCCTATCCACGTCAACAGAAAAAATAAGTAAAATTTTACATCGGCTAATGATGTGATTTTTATGAAAAGTGCCATGTAAAACGACATTTTTTATTTGAACATAATTTCTTTATTTAATTAATTTCTGCATAATTTTTATTTTACATAATTCTTTGTACTTTCTGGATGTCTATATACAACAAATAGTAAGCTTATTTGTCATATTTTTTAAATAAATTAGTGTTTTACATTAACGCAAATCTACATTTTAAATGTCCGTATTTATGGAACGGCGGAATTGGGTGTATCAATTCTTTTGTTCACTTTTTCTATATAGTAGGCCATATTATTAAACACCTGTAGGAAAACTTTTTATCTGTAGAAAAAATGTGTAGAAATAGAGTCTTACATTTGTTAAAAGAAAATGTACCTAGCAGCGAAGGCACTATATCGTTTTTAAAAATAATTAATTTTTTTCTCGAGGCTTTTTTATCCAAAAATCTTACAGCATCTGAAAGATTGTATAAAGTTTGGTATAGTATTATATTTTTACGATACTGGAGATTTTGGTTAAATACTGTCCCTGCGTACTCAATTACTCAAAATTTTATAACCCTGAATACATATTTGTGCATGGAACTTAATGCGCACAGTTTAATTATGGCTATTCATAAATTAAAAATATGTTCAAATGACACACAAAATGTTCCTTTTTCACACGAATTGTTTTTACCTTGGCTTTATGGAAGTCAAACTTGCGAGTTATTCTTTAGAGCTTTAAGATCAATGGGCTCAACCTATTCAACAATTGTTAATTTCAGCATGTTGGATGTGTTAAAAACGGTATCGAAAATACAGCTACAAAACGAGGTGACTAACATCAATAATACTCTAGAAGATACAAACTTTCGATTTCCCCGTGTTGAAAAAAAATCAGCCAAGAAAAAATTATTAGTATTGATTTTTCGAACAATCAACAACTGAATGAGATATTGATGAAAGCGGAAGATGATCCTTTTCCAAAAGTGGTATTATTAGGAATAAACATAGAAAAAGGCGATGATAAAAAGAAATTTGAGAAAATCGCGCCGGTTCACGTAAAGATCGATGATTTAAACTTTCCGTATTCAATGCTAAAAACGATTCTAAAAACATTAAAACTTGGCGTAACGGTATATAAAACGAGAGACGGCTACATGTCAGTCAGAGTTTCAACTCTTGATGATTACCGGGCTGTGATTAAAAAACTAGATGAACTGAGCTTTCAGTTTTATCTCTTTAAACCTCCTGAGATAACTCCCCCGATTAAATTCGTCATAAAAGGCCTTCCGCTAAACATTGAATTAGATTCAATTAAAGAAGACCTTGAAAGCCAAGGTTTAATTATTCAAAATATCGCGCAACTAAAAAAAGGTGGAGGAAAGAATGGCACCCTCATTCCCCTGTATATAGTAACTCTAGAGAGCAATGATAAAGTCAAGGACATATCCAACATTAAGACAATCGAATTTGTTAAAGTATCTTTTGAACCGTACATTAAACCGAAAGGCCCGGTGCAATGCTACAATTGTCAAGGGTTCAACCATGTATCAAAATTCTGTCACGCGACACCAAAATGCGTAAAATGTGAAGACTCGCATAAATCGATAGACTGCTCAAGCGTAACTACTAAAGAACAGATAAAATGCGCCAATTGTGGCAAAAATCACACAGCTAACTATAAAGGATGCGACAATTTTAAATTACAGATCTAATTTAAAGACACTAAAAATACTAATACTAATACAAGAAAAGAATTTACTTACACTCGCACACAAAAACAATAATAGACAGGCAGTTCAATCGCAACAAATAATTAAAACAATCGACAAACCCAGAATCGAACCAGTCAAAACAATACAATCGCAAAGGATACAGCAAACGATATCAAAACAATCAAACAATACTCTATACAGCAAAAAAGTAAAAAATTCACCACAAACTAAAAATATATCTAACGAGGAAGCCGCGAGTTTAATGGATACTATAAATGAAGCTATAGAATAAGCTGTTGAAATCTCTAAAAGTACGATAACACTTAATGAAGCAAACATACTAACAGCACGGATAATTAAACAATTATTTACAAACGCGTTTAAATCAGCAGAACAAAATAATGGCTAATATAAACAAAACCATTAACATATGCACTTGGAATGCAAACGGACGGTTATTTGAAAAACGAGCAGAATTAGAATCACTTTTATTTAAAAACCAAATAGATATTTGCTTGCTAAACGAAACGTTACTAAAGAATAAAAGCTAATTTAAAATTAAAAACTTTAAAACCTATAAAAACAATAGCAATAGAGGCACCGCAGTATTAATTAAAGACAATATTGATCATCACGAAATTAACATATATTTAGAAAATTTAGAAGCTACAGCAATTAAAATAAAATCTCGCGGCTCCGAAATATCAATAATAACAACATATAATTCGCCGACCATTAAATTTAACAAAAACGACTATGATAAATATTTAAAACAGCGCATACAGTAATATCAGCTGGCGATTTCAATGCTAAACACACGCAATGGGGTAGTAGATTAATCAATACTCTAGGTAGTCAACTAAATAATTATTGCCTAAAATATAACTTAGATGTCCACACCTCAAACGACTTTACACACTATCCGTATAATACAAAACACAAACCGGAATTAATAGATTTCATGATAAGTAAAATCTCTTTAATTCAACAAATGTAATAACAATTCATGAATTAGACTCGGATCATTACCCAATTAAAATAACAATCAATCTCACTTTAACGACGTATATTCTACAACCCAAATATAACTATGCTAAATCCGACTGGACGAAATTCATTAACTATATAAATGACAACCTAGAAGAAAAACTTAAAATCAATAACATTAACGAAATAAACCTTGCAATCTCAAAAATAACAAAAACAGTAACTAATGCAATAATAAATTCGACACCGCTAAATAATAATAAAACAGGCGAGCCTCCACTTCCTAATATGGATCAAATAAATAAACGCAATAAACTCATCCGCGAAAATCGTAAAAGATATAATCCCCTTATTAAAACACAAATTAACCAAATGAGAGAAAGCATAAGAACACAAATAGCGGAATTTAAATGTAATACGTGGAATGACAAACTTAAAAAACTTAATATTAAAGACAATAGTATATGGCGTATGACTAAAATGTTCACTAAAACCTCAACTAATATACCACCGTTAAAAGACGATAATAACATTATTAAATATTTCTCACCTAAAGATAAAGCCAATAAACTCGCCGAAAATTTTGCTAAAACTTTTAAACCACACAATAATCCTTCAAAACCGGACTTCATAATAGAAACAGATAAAATAGTTAATGAATTCTTACAACAATCGCGTAACGAAAACCTAGATGAAATTCTACCGTATGAAAAAATTATTTTAAAAGATCTAAAAATAACAAAGCTCCGGGATAAAATTTCAAATTTTATACTTAAAAAACTACCGATCCGTGATTAATTTACCTAGCTGAAATTTATAATGCATGCTTAAAACATAATTACTTTCCAGTCGAATGGAAAAAAGCAAAAGTTCTAGTTTTCGCTAAACCTCAAAAAGATTTAACTCAAGCCACAAGCTATAGACCAATAAATTTATTAAACACAATGAGTAAAGCATTCGAATCAATTCTAATCAACAGGCTAAAAACCGATATTAAAGATAAACTTCCAATACGCGCAGAAAAATTTGGCTTTAGGGACGGGCATTCAACGCAACATCAAATTCTTAGACTAACCGAGCAAATAACTAGAAACTTTAACGAAAATAGAAACACGAGAGCAGTCCTTTTAGATGTTGAAAAAGCTTTCGATAGTGTCTGGATGAACGGATTATTACGAAAATTATTAGAAGCGCGATTAAATACAAAACTAATATATATATATTAAATTCATACTTAACTAATAGATCCTTCAAAGTTAAAATTAACGAAGTAGAGTCAGGGGAGTTTGGAATCGAGGCACGGGTCCCACAAGGATCGCTTCTTGGTCCCATACTCTTCAACCTTTATATTAATGATATTCCGGCACCCGAGTACGCTAAAATATGAATCTACGCGGACGAGACAGTAATAACAGCAACTTCGTGGCGCAATGAAAAATTATCTAAATACTAAACGATAGCTTAAATCGGATACACGAATGGTGCACTAAATGGCGCGTTAAAATCAATGCTAATAAATCGGAAGCAATTATGTTTACCAAAAGAGTGCTAAATACAGATACTTTAAATAAAACCGAATATAATAACTCTAAAATCGAATGGAAAAACAACGTTAAATACTTAGGAGTAATCCTAGACAAAAGATTAACATTTAGTGTACACACTACGAGCGTTAAAAACAAAGCAACGGGAGCTCTTACAAAACTAAAACCAATAATACACAGAAATTCCGCGTTAGATATTAAGAACGGTGTAATAATTTATAAAATGTTAATCCGCCCGATAATGACGTATGCCTCTGCCATCTGGGGAGGTACATATAGATCAAACATTAACAAAATTCAAATAATACAAAATAAAACATTGCGCACGATAACAAATGCACCTCGGTACACTAAGAATACGTTAATACATCAAGAGCTTAAAATAGACAACATTACAGATTACATAAAAATACTAACACAAAAATTTTATGAAAAAAGCGCGAAATCTAATTATGAACTAATTAAAAACCTCGGTGATTACGAATACGAACCAAGGAATAGATACCGACGACCTAAAGATTTTTTAAGTATTACATAAAACCTATATCTAGACATATTCTATTTGATAATACAATTTTCTGCTTTTTCAGATTACACGAAAGACCGAATGACCGTCCGTTCCGATGACAATATAACATATACGTATACTAACCACTAATTTCTACTTCTACTTCTACTTTCAGGGCAGCAGCTTTAGAGGGCAAATAAATAGACCATCAACAACAGTTCAGTTTAGTCACCAACCATTCTACCTTTTTCCGATTCATTGATTGTGGGTTTCAGCGCTGAATTACATTGGCCAGTACATGTGGATTCGATGAAGGTCAACAGACTCAAATCGGATGATGCAGGATGGACTATGGATTGGGTGCTGACTGCCAATGAATCAATCTTTTTTCTACTCTCACGTTTCCACCGAAAACCTATCCTAATCTACGACTTTCACTATAAACAAATCTACTAATCTACTAATCAGCCTATCCTTTACTCTACCGCGCAAACGCTCCTAACACGATAGCAGGTTTTTTCATCTCTTGTTAACGCAAGAGGTTTTTTACTGCAATCGTAAGCACAAGCTTAATATAATCATGAGTCACCAAACCGTTATATTTCCATTTCCATCTGATAGTGTGAAAATGCCTACAAGGTAATACGTAGCATCCTCTATTAAGATAATAATTTCTTTCCTTTCATCTGGGAGGGATAACCCGGAGCACGGATAGAGTCATTCACTCGTACTTGTGCGGGCTAATGACTCTATAAGAGCTCGCCGGGCAGGAGTATCTCACCGGTTGAGGGCGTAGGAGAGGGCCCCCACCATCCTTTCTTTATATATATATATATATATATATATAGAGAGAGAGAGAGAGTAGATTGTATAGATGCAGAGCAGAACAAGGCTCGTGCACGATATAGAAGATTTAACGTTCGGTCTCTACCCAGAGTGACCAGTTAGCGATTTTTTTTCCTTTTCCCTCTTACGTATATTGATGTTTCTTAAGCAAGAGCAACAAGGAGAAAAAATCGCCATCTGGCAACCCTGTCTCTACCCAAGAGGGAGAGGAAGAGAGTAATTCACGTTAAACCGCCGTTTCCGCAAATGCGTTTAAAGCATCAGATGATTCGCGAACGGATTCTATTTGCCACGTATATGCGCAATATAACTCGGGTATAATTGTCTTTTCATCAGGAAACGCACAAAACAGTGGCAACACCAATGGAATTCGTTTCCTTGAATGGATTTATTACGACAGATCCTTATTTGATAAATCGTAGCTAATCAACATGATTTCGATTAAATTGAAAACTTGAACATTTGGGGATATGTAAGGAAATTCTAAGATTGAAGTTCTAGTTTTTTTAGTGCACTAAAAAATTATTTCTTTAGAAGTAAATCTCTGGCTAGTGGTACGTCGAGTCAGAGTGTCATTATAATTAAGCCAGCATACCGAACTTAAAAAATGAAACTTAATTTTAATTTTCTCTCTCAAGTGAAATTTTCACTTAAAAAGTGTAATAACTCTGTTATGATAATTTTTCACTGCAACGGATTTTAAAAATTGGAGCTAAAACATATATATATATATATATATATATATATGGGGTATTCGAGCGGGTATGAAAAGATGAGGGCGTTAATGGTCTAAGTACACTCGATCAACATACTACTTTTTAAAACTCTTTACGATATTCTTATTTATAAACCCATGAATGCCCAAATTACATAAAATTTTACATTTACTTTGCGCTTAACACTTTTTAAGAAATCCGATTTAGCTATTTTCGGGATCTATCATTCTATACATTTTCGGGTCCGCTCTACACGATGTGATTGCTTAAAACATTGTAAAATAATTATTTATATTGTTTTTTTACAAATTAACATGAAAAATGCGATTTTTGAGCGATTTTTTTATATCTCAGATTTGGGTTGGAATTAATGTCTTTTTGATGCCAAAAAGTATGTTAACCGTGTAATTAGGCTGTGAAAAGTAATTTCCTAAACAAAGCACTAAATTTTTCGAAATTTAGTCCGCCATATTGGATCTGCATTTTGAATTTTGCAAATTCGAGCGCAAATTCATAATAAGCGACCCCGACAACCTTTAAATACCAATTTTATACCAAAATGGTCGATTTTTCAAAAATTTGTCCACTATATTGGATCCACCATTTTGAATTTTAATAATCTAATTACATATTCATAATCAGCGACCGCAATTATCCATATTAATGTAATTTTATGAACACTCGAACATCCTAAGACTAAAAAAAAAAAAACCTTCATAATTCCTGTTTGAATGATAGTCTATTATTATAATTATTTTTCATAGCCTGCCATTACCACAAAAAAAATTTTTTAAAAAGATTACGGGCGTATTTTTAAATTTTAGGATCTAATTACACGGTTTACATACTTTTTGACATCAAAAAGACATTAACTCCAACCCAAGTCTGAGTTTAAAAAAAAAATTGCTCAAAAATCGCATTTTTTATGTTAATTTGTAAAAAACAATATAAATCATTATTTTACAGTGTTTTAAGCAACCACATCGTGTAGAGCGGACCCGAAAACGTATAGAACGATAGATGCCGGAAATAGCTAAATCTGATTTCTTAAAAAGTTATAAGTTCAAAGTAGATGTAAAATTTTATGTAATTTGGGCATTAATGGGTTAAAGGAATACGTAAATTATCTATTGCGCATAGGAAAATTTCACACATTAGTGCAAGAATGCGGTATTTTGCACACGCTATACACATATTAAAACTTGCATTTTTAACACTTCATGCGCGAAACACGGTTTTTAACCTGAACGAGAAGCATGTTTCGCTCACGTAGTATTAAAAAATAGTATACGATACACATATACGTACGTGACTTACACCTGTTTTGTGCACTTGTAACGTAATGTACGATTGGACACAGTGATACAAAATAGTACAAAACATTACCATACAAGTGCGCAAAACAGGTGACTCCCGCACGAGTCAGATTTCAAAAAGACAAGTTCGGGAGTCACTTATGTACACGTGTATTGTATACTTTTTTCCTAACAAATGTGCAATCGAGTTAGGAAATAATACTCTACCAGTGAGTAAAATAAGTCATTCCGAGCGAGGCGAGGGTGACAAAATGACGAGTGGGGATGACATTTGCTGACTAGTTGTACGTACTTTTTTTCCTGACAAGGCGGGAGAAATTCGACATTAAAAAGAATGAAAATTCCTCTTTTTATGAAAAAAGGAAACAACGATAAAAAAAGAATGAAAAATAAGTAATTTCGTCCCTTCCCAAGAATATAAAGAAATATACTCTCATCAGTCTATCCGCAAGGTTATGCATACACAGTGATGCCAGATAGAGGTATTTTTTCTTTGGAGCACTCACATAATATTACCTCATTTACATTAGATAATAGAGGACAGCAAAATCCTAAATGGTAACCCTGTGCATACATACATTCGTATATACGCGAATCTTAGAAAAATTGTTAATTCCTATACGGTTACGTTCTGTGTGTGTGTATTTGCGATAAATACACTTGCCAAATCCTCGAAGTGGGTATACTTTACCATAATTTCCGGGAAAATCGATGCGTTCGTAACGTGTATATATCTGTGTCTCGCCGCATATATATTCGCGTCCGATAACATTTAGGCCACGAGGGCGAGTTTGTACCCCCTCGACGAAACCTATCTAGCCCTCTTTACCCTGTTGATACACGATTAGAATCCCTCAGATGCGAGGCGGCGATCACCTCCGACATATTTCCAAGCAGAAGGAAATTGAATTCTCAAGATAATTACGTATATTTTCGAGGAACATCAAACATTTTATGAATGGGTAAATACAGTTAAAATTCCGTCAATTATTCAATTATCAATCATTTCTTTCCCACCAGAACGATCGTTTAAGAAAGACAATGAGTGATAATGCGGTATGACGGATTTGGTTGAGTATGACGCTGCGAGTATCGGTGATAATCTAAAATGGGTTTCTGCGTTTGCTTTTGATATACGTTTTCAATGAGATATTAATTTTCTTAATCCTAACGATGGACGACCATATGCACTTTAACAGCCTGTGAACAAAAAAAACTTTTTCTTAATTTATTATACGTACATCCTAATTTTATACAAATTAACAGTATATACAATACTCGGAACAATTGCATCGATAATACTCGTAAAAATAAAACAAAGATTAAATTATGAAAGGTTAATAAGTCTATAACTATGTCAATGATAAAATTTGATATAATTGTATGTGTAGAAGCGTGTTAAAAATGTGTTAAAAAAATGAAAATTCATTTCGAATACAAGGGCATAACTTGCATTCTAATAAAGTAGTTTGAAATATGGAGTAATAGTATTATAAGTAATAGTAGTTAAGCTATGATCATTTTGGCTCAGAGCCAATCGTGTGCAATTTAATTAAATCGTGTGCAATTTAAGTAGATCGTGTGCACATTGATAGCAATGATCGCGCTGGTTTATCGGTCGATGCATTCTGCATATAGGCGCATCTGCGCTTTTCTTTGGGCAGTTGCTTATGCGCAAGTAATTTTGTTGCACTCAAAGTTCTCACGGCCAACGGATTTATTATGCGTAGATTAAACAACTGGCGGCTTCCATCCCGATTAGCTTTCTAAAGATATGGCTAGAGTATATTCGTCTTTCCTCCTCATGCATATTACATAGTGAGTTAGCTACCGATGACCACGGCTTCTCTGCTATTAAGCTGAAATTATACCAATTGTAATGTAAAAGCCAAGCGATCACGGATTTGTTCAACTAAGTGTCCGGTCGTTCCGTAAGAGCATACGTACTCACTTTTTCGTGCACTTTTCTATTGCCGTGACGCGTTTGGCAGCTGATAAATTTGAGTCGTTTAGCAAAAATTTTATGCATCACTACTCGTGGTAGATTTGGGTACATTGACAATACACTTTACAATACACTTGGAGTATCGCCTCACAAAATTTTCTTCTAGGTTTGAGGATTCTCCACCTATGTCGAGTATCGGCTTTAAGTTGCTGCACTCATCACATTTAATATTAGTCTGTAGTATTTTAACTACCTCATCCGGAGCTTAAGGTTAAGGACGAATTAACCAGGATGAACTTAATCCTTTTTCCAGCAACTATTAAATAATTCATGTCATTAAGGTAATACCATTCTGGCGTCACCCCTAATTTATTCAAAAACGAATTACTGTTACATTAAATTTGGTAATCAAAATGAAACGTAAAAAATCTAGTTAAAATTTGTATGGAGAATGTACTATTGAATATTGATTTATTAATGAGAAAAAAAGAGTAAATATGAGAAGAAATCTCATTTTTCGTTACGTTCTTGGTGTCTTGAATGATGGATAACCAACCGCCACCTTGACAGCATGGAGATCTGCTCTCGCAACATAAGGAACTGTCCTCGACGCTATGAAAATGATCGATACTTAGATATTTCTTGTTCACTTGACTTTGAAGTGATTACCTACCGTTGGCCAGGGCTTCTTTGCTATTATGCTAAATTTATTTCAATTGTAATGTAAATACCAAGCGATCACGGATTTGTACACCTAAGTGTCCGGTTGTTCCGCATGAGCGTACGTACTCACTTATTTGTGCACTTTTCTATTGCAGTGGTGCGTTTGGCAGCTGACAGATTTAAGTCGTTTAGCAAAAATTCAATACATCACTACTCGTGGTACAATTGGAAATATTCGTTTGTTTATCGGCCAATGCATTCTGCATATAGGCGCACCTGGCATAAGGCTTTTCTTTGAGCAAGTGCTTATGGGCAGCTAAGTTTGCTGCATTTGAAGTTCTAATTGATGTTCTTCTGAACGATTGTTGTTGTTGTTGTTATTGTTGGCTGACGCACTATCCGATGAATAATCTAATACTTTTTATTACACTACATATATATTACTCCTATGTATTTTTCATTCATTATGCGCGATTACGTTTTAACTAAGGGGATGTCACGTTCAGTTGCTAACGACCGGATGAATTGCGAAAAGTGGAACGATAAAAGAAAACTGTAATAGCTAAATCAATATGGTCAATTCGGTAAAATCAAGTCAGAATTGCGTTCCGCTTGAGTATTGTCTGTGACAATTAAATTTACGACAAATCATTGATGCATTAAAAAGCATTTTCAACGGAAATTCGACTTCACAAATATTCATATGAATATAGGAATGTAAGATATTTAAGAGATAATTTTTGAATAAATGAACGTGTAAAATTTAGCTGAGTGATATAGATATACTTTAATCAAGTTTTCCATAAATCACCACATTTATTTAACTAGTAAAGTTTTTGCGGCACCTTCGCCTGGGTCAATAACACTTGCTTATTACATCCCGGTAACACTTGCTTGAACAAAATGGATAATAAATATTGTCGACTAGGGATAGAAAATAAAAAAAGACCCAATAATTTACTTAAAAATTACGTGAACGAGTAATTTAGAGAATTAAACCTTGAATACTTGGTAATCCATCCTTGTAGATGCTGGTAAGGAATAGGTAGTTTTAGGTAATTAATTTCTCGGTATATATCATCAACTATTTGTCTAATTAAATCTGTTTTCAGCAATTTCGGGTGTATTTCCTTTCGTCTCAAGAATTGGAGAATTTCTAAAAATTCTTTATTACTATTTATTAAGTGGTCAAAAATGGCTTTAACTTTCCTCGCGTAATTCATAAATTCTAGGACATAATCGATGTGTTCTTCTTTGGTGGCTAATCCACCCATTCTATTTTTAATAATTTGTACTAGAATTTGTAGAGTTTTT